>JABWPP010000050.1:139273821-139696321 GCA_016920855.1 Puya raimondii
CTCTCGCTCCGCGTCCTCCATCTCGGAGTCGAGCATAGGAGTACCCGACCCACCGGCTATAATCGGTGATGCCGGTGGCGCCACAGCCGGCGCCGGTGTCACCTCCTCGGCCGGTGCCGAAGCAGAGGCCGGAGGTACTCCCAACCTCTCCTCCCTAATCGCAGCCGCTTGCTGCGCCATCTCGTCTTGGAGCTTTTTAATTTGCTCCTCCTGTCGCTGCATGGCTTCGGCCTGTCGCCGAACCACGCCCATCAACTCGGTCAACTCATTACGAAGACCCGAGTTCTCACCCTCCCCGAGTTGTTCGGGAGTCGCGCTCGATTCTTCGAGCCCAGCCCTCGTAGGAGGCCGTCCACGTACCATTATCTCTTGAAAACACAACGACTTTGGTCATTTCATGACATTCAAAGTCATTCGCAACACTATATTTCACGAAAATAAACGTGAACCCAATCTAGGCGAAAGTCACACAAGGGTCCTTATTCCCCTCACTTGGTTTCATGTTGTCGGCCGCTAACATGAACACTCTTGGTGAAGAATAAGACACACCTCGAATCTACCTCTATTTCCAACTAGAGGCATAAGGACATAACCCAATCTCTTATCTTTCACCACAATCAAAGATCTCGTCACTCACGAGCCTACACTCCTAGGGTCTTTTCCATTCTAGGATTTCTTAGGTCCACCTAGACCGTTTCTATTCTCTGATACCACCTCAGTCTGTCACGCCCCGTCGGGCCTTTAACACCAACTAGGTGGAAAGGATAACCGCATGGGCGCATGCCCCAGACCCGCTGAACGGATAGAGCCTCTTCTACCTGCACAAGGCGTCACAACACAAGCTTATCCACGAGGTTCCAACTAGGAACGGAGTACAAGAGTTGCACAAGGAAAGCATCAACATAAAGAAGTTCTACTTCTATTACATCACATTACACATTTATACATGCCCAAAATTTTCTTTTCTTTCATTTCCATTCCATACATCATGTTCCAAAACTATGGAATATACAAGTTGCATACAATCAATGCAAACCCCTATACTATCCAAGTCCAAGACTAGGGGTATAACTCTATGTATCACCAAAATAGAAGGGCCGCTATCTAGAGAGCTAAACCCTTGCCTCGCTCCGCCGCCTCACTAGCGGAAGGACCTGAAAAACGTGGGGTGAGAACTATAAACATAGTTCCCAGTGGGTAAGGCCACCCAAGAGAGAAGCTCGACCCACCAGGTCCAAAGAAACACCATATGCATAAGTTAGATCACAAATAACTATGCAAGAAATATTTACATGCTTGTAAATAAACATAAGGGATGCAACCAAATGAAATGTAAATTATCATTCTCTCCTAGGTTCATCCTATATTTCACATTGACCAAGTTCAACTACTTGTCATTTACTTATGGTTTCGGAATCGCCGTCTCACCATAATGGTTCCAACATTCAAGGAGTGAACTCGTCACCTCCTAGTTCGAGTAGCGAACTCGTCACATACTCGGGATAGCAAAATCGTCGCATACCCCATCTCAACACCGCCATCACATGGCATGGGTAGCGAACTCGTCGCATACCCGGGATAACAACCTCGTCGCACATCCCATTTCAACACCGCCATCACATGGCATGGGTAGCGAACTCGTCGCATACCCGGGATAGCAACCTCGTCGCACATCCCGTTTCAACACCGCCAACTCATGGCATGGAAGCGAAATCATCGCATACCCGGGATAGCAAAATCGTCGCACATCCCGTTTCAACACCGCCAACTCATGGCATGGTAGCGAAATCGTCGCATACCCGGGATAGCAAAATCGTCGCACATCCCGTTGTTCACATTTTACACTTGCCAACCTAAGTCTCATGACCTTAGGTTCAAGTCACTAAGTCTCACCTATGTTCAATAATACTAGGTTTACTTTCTCATTCTCAACCTAGGTTCCATGACTCTAGGTTCCAATCTCATGTCCAACCTATGTTCAATGACACTAGGTTCCATTCTCACATGTTCCGACCTATGTTCAATAACACTAGGTTCCATTCTCACATGTTCCAACCTATGTTCAATAACACTAGGTTCTATTCTCACATGTTCCAACCCATGTTCAATAACACTAGGTTCAATCATACATGCAACCATACAACAAGTATAGATAATTGAATTATACTTGAATTCTATATCATGCAATAGGAGCTCGTTGCTCTACCTATCATGATTTTACCTTTGCCAACATGCAAGGTCTAGGGTTCACAACACATACCATTTTATCTTTAAATAGATATTTACCCTAGACATGGAAGTGAGCTAATCACTTCGGTAAACACAAACCCACCTCAAGAGCTTCCGAATTCTTGTATTCTTCAAGCCCCTAAGTGTCCAAGCCTTGAGTTCTTGCTTCAACCCAAGCTTCTACAAGAAAATGGTTCGTTACTCGTTACGAACCCATAATTCAACTCAATACTAGAAATCAAGTATTCAAACATGATTTCCTATGCCTCAATTGCAATTCCCGAATGTCCAAATATTTTTTAGAACCTCCCAAGGCAAAAACCCTCATTTAACCTAGGTTTCACATGCATGCATGTAGAACCACAAAATTTCTTGAACAATCTCCACATTTTGTGTTTTAGATTGCCTAGGGTTCCCAAAGACCTCATAATAAAGGATTAAATCCAAGGTTTGAACCCAAAACGTGAGGAACTAACCTTAACCACGAGTTCCCCAAGCTTCTTCTTGCACCAAGAAGCTTCTTTTCTCCTTTGGAAGCCTTTTCCAAGATCAATCCACCATTTTCTCCAAGTTTTGGAGAGATCTCTAGAGAGAGAAAGTGAAGGAGATGGAGAGGAAAAAGTTGAGGAGGAAGATGACTGAGAAAGGGGGTGTTCCCTGCCTTTCTAACACTCCCTCGAGTGTGAAAAGACCCATTTGCCCCTCTCCACACTTCACTACACACAACCAGCCAAACTGGATTTTCGTAACACTATATACCGGTATGTGCATGTGCATACCGGTATACGGGTGTTAGTTCCGGTATACCCCGGAGGATTCCGTAGAACCCGAGAGCTGGGTTTTCGGTTTCAACCATGGCATTCCGGTATACCTCATCACATACCGGTACTAATCACTTCAGTACCGGTATGGAGGTCCACATACCGGAATTCACTGCAGACTTCACAAGTTCAGCAATTTTAACTTTTCGAAGTCCGTTTTCGCGCCTCGTTTGCGCCGAAAACACTTCACACCAGTCCTAAACTTGGCCTAAGCCTCACATTGTCATGCCCCGGGCCCTAGTGAGAGCCTACCAGGCACGTGCACAGACCCGCCGTGTACCTCAAAACAACACACAATGTACACAAGGCGTCTACAACAACAACGATCAAGTAGAAGAAGGAATACATCCTAAACAAGGTGATCAGAGCGAGAACATAATTCTACAACTAAAACAAGATCAACACAACTAAAATCTCGAGATATACAAAAGAGTTTATACATCATAAGTGCTAACAGATCAACCAACAATATAACTATACGCCTTTCACTCAAAATACAATGAAAGGACACCATGGTATGTCTATAACAACATCGTAGAGGCTCTAGCTAGCTGCTAACCCCTCGCCACGATTCCAAGTCTCTCCTGCTGCGGAAGGCTCTGAAACAAAAACCCAACAACAATGGGGGTGAGAACTATTAAACAATAGTTTCCAGTGGGTAAGCCGCCGAGAGTGGCGAATTACACCGCTAAGTCAACTGAGGCAAGATAGTATAAGCTGAAACATAAAGTATAAAATATTAAATGCTAAACAGATAGTTCTACTACTATCATGCCTCCAAATAAATAAATCATCTACATGAACATGAACATGCTCTACTGTCATAAGCTCAACATTTAATTACACCAGTTTACATGCATGTCAAATTAATGCCATGTTTATTGATTAATAAGAATCTTTCTATTCTCATCTTAATACCAAGCCACTATACTAATCATCATGAGTATAGGCTATGCCACTATGGATGTCCATGCAAGTAATGACTAATACAAATGTCCAGTTTACTTAGCATTTACCCAATTAACAAGGGAACTTACACAAGGTCAAGTCCCAGCTGTGCCCTGCCTAGTGGCCCTGTGGTAGTCAACATTCTCCCGTGGACAATGAGACTTCCCCACAGCAATCCATTTCGGCACTCTACATTGCACGGCGACCTACAATCGCAAAGACCAACTCCGGAGTGTCAGCTTGTGGGGAGCGACCCTCACAAGCAAGCGCGGAAGAGCCCAAAGGCAAACAAGTCATAATCAACCACAATGTCATGCTCGTCATGTCTCTAACATGGAATAGCCTACCAATGTCCAAGGATCTAACATTATGCCATAATGTCAACCTAGTTATTCACCTAAGTGAAATATAATATGCTTAACCTCACACTATGTCAAAACATGTCATATCATGTTTATTACATTCAATAGCCAATATGCTAAATGTCAACAATATCATGTTGTTCTCAAATTGTCCGTTGGTATGTCCTTACCAATATGCACGTCTCTAACATGTAAATGCTCATCTCTCAGTTTACTAAGTTCATAAACCATGCATTAATCTAATGCCATGTCCAATGCATTATACTAATGTTATAACCAATACATTTCAATGCCGTAACCGATGCATTCTACAAATGCTATAATCCATGCATTATTCTAATGCTACAATTCATGCATTCTACGAATGCCATGACAATGCATTCTACGATGCCAACAAGACCATAATTCATGCTATGCATGAGCTACAACAACCTCTACTACATAGAGTATAAAAGTTATCATGCAAGTATTCATTTAGCCAAGAACTCATGTTTAGCCAATTACAATTATCAAATATAAAGAGAATCCCTTTCCTCATGTCTTAAACATGGAATCATTCCACGACCGAAAGGTCGAGCCCAAAGTCAACGATGCCCGTCAAAGTTGCTCACCTAGATGAGGTGCAACATACTTATTTTGCATTTGTCATATCTTCTCTTTTCTCTATACAAGCATACTTTAGTATGCGAAAAGAATTCACTAGTCCATCAACCAAGTAGTGTCTCATATGACACTCCTTTCTAGCATGCATATCATAATTAGCATTTCATAAATGCATCATTATACTACTAGTGCAAATACTCTAGCATGCATGTTATTTTCATAATGCCATACTATATGGAATATGCACTTTTCATATACAACATATATACCCTATGCAATCACAACTTCCATCATGTCATAATTATCATAATTATGCATCTAATCAATCCTATAACAAGATAGGAGACATAGGGGAAGTTCACCCATTTCGGTGAGGTCAGACCCACCGGATAACCGTCGAAACCTCGCAGTACTTCAAAATGAAGTTGTCCCCCGAGCTTCACATACCCTAAGATAATTTTTCAAGGGGTTACAAGTTTCGAACGAACAAATTCGAAAACCACCAAAATCCATGAGATAAATGGGTGAAAAATACCTTGAGCAAGTAGAACTTGTTCTAAGTCCAAATTGAGGTTAAGGATCTTTAAATCCAACCTACAACAATATTCTACACCCATCAATTCAACCTCAAGAGCTCACAATCACGAAACCCTAAATAAAACCCTAGTTTTCATGAAACTAGGTTTTAATGCAAATCTCAAGCAAAATCACAAATAGAGGTTGTAAAAGGGTTTACTAACCTCAAATCAAGCTCCCAACCAAGCTCAAACATGCTAGGGTTGAAGCTAAGCCCATCAACAAGCTCCTCTCATCCATCCCGAGCTCCCCTCAAAGCCTAGAAGCACTCCTCCATGAAGAAAATGGAGGGAGAAGAGATCAAAACCAAGTTTCTAGGGTTTGGGAGCAAGAAAATCTAGAGAGAGAGAGGGAGAGAGACTTACCCATCTCCTCCAAACCTCAGCAGCAATGGCAACATGAGAGGGGTGAAGGGTTACTTAACCCAAAGCACAAAATCCACTTAGGCCCCTCAAAAAGCCAAAATTGCAAAACTACACAAAATACAATCTGCAACACTGTGTACCGGTATACGCACATGCATACCGGTATACTGCACAAAAATTGCAAAACCCGAGCCTCGGCCAAAAAGCCACGCAACCGTATTCCGGTATGCGACCCTCAGTACCGGAACAAAACACTTCAGTACCGGTACGCCAACATCAGTACCGGTATGCCAGTCTCTTCCGATATCAGCTGCCGGATTCCGCAGAACCCGAGAGCTGCGCAAAACTAGTTCTCACTGGATTCCGGTATCCCAAAATCAGATACCGGTATGCAATTGCAAAATCTGCACTTTCGCAGATTTTGACTTCCGGAGTTCGTTTTCGCACTTTCCAAGTCCCGAAAACACTCCGAAGCTCACCAAACTCAACCCAAACTCCAGAATAGTATACGCCACTATTCTCTCACTAGAACTCCGTAATTTGCTAAAGTTCAGTGTGCTACACACATATAGCCTCTCATGCTATTTTTTCACCGGAACTCTACAATTTGTAGAAGTTCGGTACGATGCACTGAAATTCAGTGTACTACATAATTCTTCGGTATCTACGACATATAACCACTTTTCGTTATAAGTGTTACTCTCTCTCTTTTTTTTCTTTTTTTTTTCTTTTTTTTGAGTAATAAATAATCTTCCTTCTTTTTTTTCTTTTTTTTCTTTTTTTTTTTTAAGGAAGGGGATGTAGCTCAAGAGAAGGTCGTCGAAGATGATATAGCTCGAGAGGGGGCTGCCGTGAACATGAACGAAGAGGGAGCGGCTGTGAATGTTATTAAAGAGAGCACATCTTTGGTCGAAGAGGCTTCAATAGGGTTGCTCAGAATATCGATTCTGCCATCACCGAATACGTCGGCTCAACTCTGATTAGTCAGGCTATTGATATGATAAAAACTTCGAGCTATCGGAGCTATAAAAGCGTTCAAGAGAGAGTATCGAGCCATTGCCGTAGTCTTTCTGCTTTTGGCATTAACATCTCGAATCTGGAGAAACGTCTACAACGATTATTTGATGGCGCGGCGGCAATCGAGAAAGTAGCATCTCTTCCGACTTTTTCTTCTTCGGCTCGATTGGTAAAAGCTGAAGAAAATTTAGATATGCTAGAAAAGGAGCTCGAAGCATGTCTTTCTTCTCAAAACTTCCTTCGCCGGGATTTGGAGCAATATTCTTCCGAATTTGTTCGTCAAGAAGATGAAATAGCCGAACTGGAGAAAATTCTTGCTGATAAGAGGGTTTCAAATGTAGTTTTATCAAATCGGATAAATGTGGCTAAAGATTGTCTTCAGAAATTAGACTCAACTAGAGAAAAGATAGAAGGGAAGGCGACTGAAGCCGAACGGGAGCTTATAGAGGCTAAAGAGAGTCATACTGCAGAGAAGGAGTTAGCAACTCTTCGTGATCTTATCGCAAACTTCGAGAACTATCGCAAAACATTTGAAATGTAATTGCACCCTTTCTCCCTTTTTTTTTTTTTTTTTTTTAGGTCCTATATGGTACCATTAATGGAACATTACATTCTGGAATATATACATATTTTCTTTTCTTTTCTTCTTTTTTTTTTTTGTCAGCCCTTTCTGCCATTCTGTTTGCTTGGTTCAGCCTAATTTGCGTTTTGGATATTAGGGAATGTGAATTTGTTTTGATTTATTTTGCCTCGAGAAGCAATCGAAATTGCTGCGCATAACCGACCCTAAGGTGAGTTAGCATTCCGTCATAAGCAAAATATATTTTAGGGTTTAGGGAACATGGGTTTATTTGATTTATTTTGCCTCGAGAAGCAATCGAAATTGCTGCGCATAACCGACCCTAAGGTGAGTTAGCATTCCGTCATAAGCAAAATATATTTTAGGGATTAGGGAACATGGGTTTATTTGATTTATTTTGCCTCGAGAAGCAATCGAAATTGCTGCGCATAACCGACCCTAAGGTGAGTCTGGCGCCCGAATGGGTTTTCACCAGATACCTTCCCCTAATTTTTGCCTGTGAGCCTTGAAAGGTTTTCTCACAGCGGGGATCCCAATTTCGCCTGTTGGGTTATACCACAGCCGGAATTTTTATTTTTTATTTTTATGCATAATATTTTTTTAGAAAACGTCCATTGATTGGCGGCATGGGTCTTTCTCCTTTGGCATCAATTAGTTGATAGGATCCTCCTTCATATTTTTCAATTACATAAGGTCCTTCCCAATTTGGATCGAATTTTCCTCCTACATGTTTATTAACTATGATGGGTCGTCGGAGGACCAATACTAGCTCGCCTACCTCGAAGGTACGAAAGCAGGCGAGATTATTATAAGCTCTCGACATTCGCGCTTGGTAAAGTTCTAAATTTTGCTGAGTTGAGAGTCTGACTTCTTCCAAACCTTCTAACTCGTCGAGTCTTAACAAGGCGTTGTCTTCATTCGTTAATTCGTGTTGCACTGCGATCCTGAGTGATGGTATTTCCACTTCCAGAGGGAGCACTGCTTCCGTCCCGAATACTAGAGAATACTGTGTTGATTGAGTGGGGGTTCTATACGTAGTTCGATAAGCCCAAAGTGACTCTGAGATTTTATCATACCATTCTCTTTTATTCTTGCCAATGATTTTCTTCAAAAGTTTTATAAGAGTCTTGTTAAAGGCTTCAGCAAGTCCATTAGCCCTGGCATTGTATATTGACGAATACCGCCAGTCGATTTTGCGGTGAGTAGCAAATCTGCTGATTTTGAAGCTTCTGAAAGCCGGACCATTATCAGATATGATTCGACGTGGGACCCCAAAGCGATTTAGAATATTTTCTTTGAAAAACCTTAATACATCATTTGCCCTTACCTCTTTCAAGGGGATGGCTTCAGCCCATCTCGAAAAGTAATCGGTGGCAGCGAGAATGAATTTATGTCCTCGAAGGGAAGGAGGATTAATAGGCCTTATTACATCAGTACCCCACATATCGAATGGCCAAGATGCGATCGTAGGGTGTAAAGGGTGTGGGTGTTGATGGATAAAATCACCATAAACCTGGCATTGATGGCACTTTCGGGCATATTCCATGCAATCCTGGATCATCGTAGGCCAATAATAACCTAAATCTTTAATTTTCAGCCGCATTTTGGGCCAGATTGATGAGCGCCGCACAAACCCGAATGCACTTCGTGCATAACTTTTCTGGTTTCTTCAGGTGATATACATCTAAGCCATAACTGATCATAGGATTTTCTATACAGCGTGTCGTTCACGAAAATATATCTCATTGCTCTCTTTTTGAGTTGGACTTGTTTTGATGCCTCTTGAGGCAATTCATTATATTTAAAATAGTTGATGAAAGGCTCTCTCCAATCGCTTTGATCTTCAACTTCCATTATTTGAGCTCTTTTGGGTTCTTCACTGAGGCTTAAATCAGTGGGAGAAAGTATTCTTCTATTTCTGATGATCACCTCGATTTCATCTAAATTCGGTTCAACGAGTTCTTTAGCTAGTCTCGCTAGAGCATCAGCTTTTTCGTTTGCAGCTCTTGAGATTCTGTTTAGTGTAATGTGCGGGATTTCCTTCATAAGTTCTTTTACTTTTTCTTGATACTTGATGAGTTCGGGTTTATGTACCTTAAATTCGCCTCCAACTTGATTGATGATTAATTGGGAGTCCCCATATATGTGTAAATTTTGTACGTTCATGAGAACTGCTATTTCTAAGCCAGCAATCAGAGCCTCATATTCAGCCTCGTTATTAGTGTGGGGTTCTGAAAGAGCTAATGAATATCGCAAAATGCCCCCTTCTGGCGTTATAAAGATAAGCCATATTCTTGCTCTGATTTGTGGAATGTTTGGTCTAAGAGCCGGAAGGATTGAAGACGCTCCGTCAAAATACATCTCCCAATAGGGTTGGTTATCTTCAGTGAGCAAAACTTCTTCGTCCGGTAGATGACAGATCAATGGAGAATTCTCTGATACTGGATGTGTTGCGAGGAAGTCGGCAAGTGCTTGACCTTTAACAGCTTTTTGTGGCATATAGGTGATGTCGAACTCAAGAAGGATGACAGTCCACTTTGCTAATCTTACTGTCAAGACTGGTCTCGTCATTAAAAATTTGAGTGGGTCGATCCTCGAGATTAAGTGGATCTTATGTTCAAGCATGTAATGCCTCAACTTTTTAACGGCAAATATAAGCGCTAAGCAATGTTTTTCGATAGGTGAATATGAGTTTTCTGCCCCCACCAACATTCTACTGAGATAATATAGCGCGTTTTCTTTTCCTTCTTCATTGTTTTGGGCTAGGAGGGCGCCTAGTGAACCTTCAAGTGCAGCGGTGTATAATATTAAAGGTCTTCCATGTATGGGAGCTGCAAGTACCGGAGGAGCCAGTAGATATTTCTTGATGTCGTCGAAAGCGATTTGACAATCATTATCCCATATGAAAGGTGCATCTTTTTTTATCAGTTTTGAAAATGGTTTGATCCTACCAGATAGGTTTGATATGAACCTTCTGATGTATGCCAATCTTCCCTGAAAAGAGCGTAATTGCTTTAAATTTTTCGGTGGGGGCATTTCTGAGATTGCTTTGATTTTCGACGGGTCGATCTCTATTCCCTGATGTCTGACAATGAACCCCAGAAATTTTCCAGAATAGACCCCAAATGCACATTTAAGAGGGTTCATTTTTAATCGGTACTCTCTTAGTCTAGTGAGGACTATTCTCATGTCTTGGAGATGGTTTTCTTCTTTCTTTTTGGTCTTAACAACTAGATCGTCAACATAACATTCGACGACTTTATGAAGCAGGTCGTCGAATATTTTAGTCATGGCCCTTTGATATGTTGCTCCAGCATTCTTTAGACCAAAAGGCATAACTTTATAACAATATATACCAATTAGGGTTCTAAATGCAGTGTGCTTCTCATCCTCAGGTGCCATCTTTATTTGGTTATACCCTGATGACCCATCCATGAATGATAATATTTCACAGCTAGACGCGTTATCGATCATCAACTCAGTGATGGGTAACGGAAAGTCATCCTTTGGACAAGCTTTATTTAAGTCCCTGAAGTCTACGCAAATGCGAATTTGTCCATTTTTCTTCTTTACAGGGACTATATTAGCGATCCAATCGGCATACTTCTCTTCTCTAATGAAACCTGCCTCGATAAGCTTTTTAGTTTCAGCGATGATCTGCTCTTCTAAATCAACTCGCATTCTTCTCGGAGCTTGCTTGACCGGGCGAATATCGGGATTGATGGTGAGTTTATGAACAGCCACTTCGGGATCGAGGCCTGGCATTTCTTTATAAGTCCAAGCAAAGCAGTCGACAAATTCCAATAGCAGAGCCTTCAAATTGCTTTGTTCTTCCTTTGGTAGTAAGGCACTTATATAAGTAGGTCGCGGTTCCTCCTCAGTTCCCAAATTTATTTCCAATAGCTCGTCTATAGTTGCATGTCCTCCGTCTTTCAGTTGTTCAAAGTCAAGAGGTTTGTATTCCTCATTTGGTTCCATATTTATGGTAATCATATTGCATGTATAAATATGTTGCCGCGAAAGATTTTTGCTGAACCCCAATTCTTTAGCATGGCTTGTGCGCCCATTTGGAAGAATGATTTTATTTTGAGGAATATCCCACATCCTTTGACATAACTTACGATTGGATCTCGATCTCCTCGTAGGGCAACCCAATCTATAGATTATACTCTTTAATTTATCACAAAAATATCCTAGTATTTTTATGTCTTCAAATGTTTCATCATCAGAGTTTTCAAGTTTGATAAGATCAATAGGCTTTTCATTTTCTGATTTGTAAAAGAGAATTCCCTTCATTAGTTCTTTCTTTCCGTTGACTATTTCGACTTTCGGAGGTACAAAAAATGTGTCCAAATTAGTTACATTCATCGTCCCCCTTGAGGATAGGGCTTTATAGTGTTTTTCGGGTGCACTGTCACGCCCCGCCGGGCCTTTAACACCAACTAGGTGGAAAGGATAACCGCACGGGCGCATGTCCCAGACCCGCCGAACGGATAGAGCCTCTTCTACCCGCCCAAGGCGTCACAACACAAGCTTATCCACGAGGTTCCAACTAGGAACGGAGTACAAGAGTTGCACAAGGAAAGCATCAACATAAAGAAGTTCTACTTCTATTACATCACATTGCACATTTATACATGCCCAAATTTTTCTTTTCTTTCTTTTCATTCCATACACCATGTTTCAAAACTATGGAATACATAAGTTTCATACATGTAATGGAAATCCCCTATACTATCAAAGTCCAAGACTAGGGGTACAACTCTATGTATCACCAAAATGGAAGGGCCGCTATCTAGAGAGCCAAACCCTTGCCTCGCTCCGCCGCCTCACTCGCGGAAGGACCTGGAAAACGTAGGGAGAGAACTATAAACATAGTTCCCAGTGGGTAAGGCCACCCAAGAGAGAAGCTCGACCCACCAGGTCCAAAGAAACACCATATGCATAAGTTAGATCACAAATAACTATGCAACACTTATTTACATGCTTGTAAATAAACATAAAGGATGCAACCAAATGAAATGTAAATTATCATTCTTTCCTAGGTTCATCCTATATTTCACATTGACTAAGTTCAATTACTTGTCATTTACTTATGGTTTCGGAATCGCCGTCTTACCATAAGGGTTCCAACACTTAAGGAGTGAACTCGTCACCTCCTAGTTCTAGTAGCGAACTCGTCGCATACTCGGGATAACAAAATCGTCGCTTACCCCATCTCAACACCGCCATCACATGGCATTGGTAGCGAACTCGTCGCATACCCGGGATAGCAACCTCGTCGCACATCCCATCTCGACACCGCCAACTCATGGCGTGGTAGCGAAATCGTCGCATACCCGGGATAGCAAAATCGTCGCACATCCCGTGTCAACACCGCCAACTCATGGCATGGTAGCGAAATCGTCGCCTATCCGGGATAGCAAAATAGTCGCACATCCCGTTTCAACACCGCCAACTCGTGGCACGGTAGCGAAATCGTCGCCTACCCGGGATAGCAAAATCGTCGCACATCCCGTTGTTCACATTTTTCACTTGCCAACCTAAGTCTCATGACCTTAGGTTCAAGTCACTAAGTCTCACCTATGTTCAATAACACTAGGTTTACTTTCTCATTCTCAACCTAGGTTCAATGACACTAGGTTTCATTCTCACATGTTCCAACCTATGTTCAATAACACTAGGTTCTATTCTCACATGTTCCAACCTATGTTCAATGACACTAGGTTCTATTCTCACATGTTCCAATCTATGTTCAATGACACTAGGTTCTATTCTCACATGTTCCAACCTATGTTCAATAACACTAGTTCTATTCTCACATGTTCCAACCTATGTTCAATAACACTAGGTTCAATCATACATGCAACCATGCAACAAGTATAGATAATTGAATTATACTTGAATTCTATATCATGCAATAGGATCTCATTGCTCTACCTATCATGATTTTACCTTTGCCAACATGCAAGTTTTAGGGTTCACAACACATACCATTTTATTTTTAAATGGATATTTACCCTAGACATGGAAGTGACCTAATCACTTCGGTAAACACAAACCCACCTCAAGAGCTTTCAAATTCTTGTATTCTTCAAGCCCCTAAGTGTCCAAGCCTTGAGTTCTTGCTTCAACCCAAGCTTCTACAAGAAAACGGTTCGTTACTCGTTACGAACCCTTAAATCAATTCAATACTTGAAATCAAGTGTTCTAACATGATTTCCTATGCCTCAATTGCAATTCCCGAAGGTCCAAATATCTTTAGAACCTTCCATGGCAAAAGCCCCAAATCTACCTAGGGTTTGGATGCATGCAAGCCAAACCCTAGATTTCATGGCCAATCTTCCACCATTTGTGGTTGAGATTGCCTAGGGTTTCCAAAAACCTCATCTTGAAGGATTAAATCCAAAGTTTAAATCCTAAATCACAAGAACTCACCTCAAAGCCCTAGCTCCTAAGCTTCTTCTTGCACCAAGAAGCTTCTTTGCACCTTGGAAGTCCTTTTCCAAGCTCCAATCCACCACTTCTCCAAGCTTTGGAGAGATCTCTAGAGAGAGAAAGTGAGGGAGAGGGAGAGGGAATGAGAGGAAAGTGAAGAAGGAATGAGGGGAGAGACCTCAGCCTCCCTACATAACCCATTCACTACAAAATTACCAAAATACCCCTCACTGGCCATTCTGCCTCAGCCGGGTCCGGACCTTGCAAGTGGGGTCCGGACCCCGCACTGATAACTGACCAGCGCGCAGGCCGGGTCCGGACCTTGGTGTCCTGGTCCGGAACCCGTACACACCCCAACTCGAAAACCAGCTCGAGTCCGGACCGTGACATCCGGGTCAGGACCGTGGCTGCCCGCGGACTTCATTGTCTGGACCCCAGCTCCCAGGGTCCGGACCCCGTGAGCAGTTTTGCTCCAGTTGGTCCCTTTTCTAAATTTTTTTAATTTTTGGGTTTCCACTCGCACCCACAATGTTCCGAAACCTTCGGAACCCAATTCCACACCAGCCATTATCGGCTTCCATCGAACTTTATCAAATTTAGTAAAGTTCGATACAACGCACCGAAATTCAAGGTGCTACATGCACGGATTATAATTAGGGGATCTTCACTCAACTCAGGAGTTCTTTTGATCATATTTACTTCATTTATGCCATTATAGATTACATCAGCCCCTTCTTCATCATCTGAATCTTCGCCTCAAGGTTTTCTTTCTTGAAACTGTTGGATTAACTGCAATAATTCTTCATCGTCATCGGAATCTGAATCGCTTCCAAAATGGGGAATAGCAGCTTTACTAGGTTCTTTAGATGGTGGTTTTCTTTTAGTTTCTATATTTTCTCTTACATCATCTTCAGATTCAATAAAATACCTCGCATCTTCGTTTCGCACTTCATGAACTCCAAACGGGCGTATGTCGCCATCAATTCTATATTCCTGTCCATCTTTGATATATTTCATGCATTGATGGAGAGTAGAAGGAATGATGTGATTTTCATGCAGCCACGGTCTACCTAGTAAAGCTTTATATGAAGTGTCTGCATTTATAACATAGAACTTAACCTCAGTGCGTAGCTTTCCAAACTTAATAGGGAGTGTGATCGATCCTAATGCCTTTTGACTATGCTGATTGAACCCCTGAATTAAAATCTTTTCAGGCGATAAATGGTTTATATCCATTGCTAGACTTTTTAGGGTTCTCAAGGTTAAAAGATTAACTGAGGATCCTAGGTCGATCAGGATGCAGTTAATCTTGTCCCCATCGCAAGTTTTCGTTACGTACAATGGCCTATTATGATGAGTCGTTTCCAACAACAAATCTTTATCCGTAATTATGGTATTGGCCGTATGGATAAGGTACAATGCCTCCTTCATACTCGCCTCTGTAAAAAATGCTTGAAAGGGCTCTGGATTTTGTAAAGCATAAACTAGCACATCTCGGAGCTCTTTTGACATCATAAGGGCCTCATACACACTTAACAAAGCCAGCACTTTTCTTAGATGTGCAAGGATATTGTATTCACTCTTCGTCATCCTTAATTGATTTGAGGAGGTTGGGGCTTCTTCATTTATTTGTATCTCCTTATCTTTGTCTTTTTGTGGAGGGGCTTGCCTTTCTGGTAGTACTTTTCCTGACTTCAACTTGATTTGGAGGGAATCTTCAGGTTCTTCTTGAATATCGCCATCAATCGTTAAACAAGTTTCAACCCGAGGCCTCTTAGAGTTTTGAGATTGTAACATACCCATTATGGCTTTCATTTGGGTGCTAAGACTTTTTACACCGGCAGCCACATAGTCTAGGTTCGTCTTCAGAGTCCGGACCTCTATTCGAAGGACCTTTAATTCGCACTCGACTCCAAGCAAGCGTGGTTCTATCGCGTCCAATTTTTTAATTTCATTTGATGGGCTCGGAGTTTCGTATAGATCCCATATGTCATCATCCTTTGTGCTCGTCACAATTGGTCGTTTATCTTGCCTTCTTCTTATTGTGAAATCTTCAGAGGTGTCGTCCGATATTGTGATAACACGGCATGTTTCCTTGATGTATGATTTATCTTTATGATGGTCGAGATACCCAGGGTGTGGGCGATATCTTTCTTCATGGTTTTCACGAATAGAGGACACCAATTTTGAAGTTCCTCGAGTTGTATGTAAAGCTTTCCCATCGTCTCTTTGAGGCACTTGGGGCGAAGGTTGGCACACAACTTCACTTTGGGTGTTTTGTGTTGGTATTTCAATCTGGGGTTCGAATACGTTTAAAGGATCGCCTCCTTGTTTGTTTTTTTGTTGTCGAGGGGTGGGTGTCATTTTCATTACTTGCTCCACCCTAGCCTTAATTCCAATTATCATGGAGAATATTACATTCTGTTGTATCTTCAGGTCTAATAATTTTTCATTAATCTTATCAAAATTTGAGGTCATGACCTCTTGCATTTGTGCTAGCTGATTTTGACTGTCATACCTTCTCTGACAGTCCGGGAAGTCGTCCTCGTCGCTTTTGACTGAGATAACTCTACATGTTTCAGGCCAAAAGAGCTCTTTATGTTTAAGTTCTCGAGACTTCTTTTTATTCTCTGCATCCTCCAATGCTTGTATTACGAAGTCTTGTACTGTTACTGACGGTAATTCACTTTGCACATATTCCTCCAGGGAATCTATGTACTTTTCAATATCCCGCTTCTCATATTCGGGCTGAGCAGGTTCCACGTATTTTCGTATCTTTCTCTTTAAGAGCGTTTTCCGTTTTTCCAAAGTAGGAGGATTAGGTGGGATTTCAGATGAGGAAGTCTGAACTTCGGGATGCAACGAACTCCTCCATGTAATTCCAGGAACGGTGTTCAAATATTTTAACATTTTATGAGTCTTTTTCGATAAGAAGACGTTCCAAAATTCAGGAGGAAGTATATCCTCTTCTTCTTTATCTTCATCCTTTATATTCACAAAATTTGTACTTTCAGCTGGCGGATCCGTAAGCACAGCTTGAGAAAGGATGATTATGCCGGCTTTGTATTGCTTTTCTATCCAATCCTTGAATACCCAGCAGTCTTCAATTGGGTGGCTAATCATTCGGTGATACAAGCAATAATTTGGATCCTTGTCTTCCCAACCTCTTCTGATTTTCTTGGTTCTGGTAGTTGGAGACCGCTCTTTAGGGCGTCTCTAAAGATATTTTTCACCTTATCCCTTTTAAAAGGATAAATTTTATTCTTTCTTTCTTCAAAGGTGGGCCCCTTAAAGTTATTTCCACCCAATACAGGTTTCGAGGGTGCTCGCTCTGTTGTAGTGGTCATAACTTTCTTTCCTTTCTCCACTATATTAGTGCGAGCAGCCTTAAAATGTTTGGCTTTTGCTTCGGCTTTCTTTCCTTCTTCCCGTTTGTGCTTTTGGGTTTGGAGGTCCATCAGGGCGTGTGGATCTGTTCTCTCCAATCTAGAAACATTTAATATCAAATCCTGAAATGTAGTACATTTGGTGGTACATAAAAATGGAGCCATCCAATTTTCAACATTACCCATGAGCAACCCAACAACTTGGGTCTGTTCAATAGGTTGTTCACATCTGATGCTCAAATTTCGCCACCGTGTGATGTACTCTAACATCGATTCATCTTTCCTTCTTTTGGTGGTGACCAGATCAGCTATTGTAATCTTATCGCTGACGGTGGCAAATTTTGTTCTGAAGGCTTCCTCCATTTCATCCCATGTCTTGATAGATTCATCTTCGAGTAAATAATACCACTCGAACGCCACTCCTGAAAGGCTTTGAGGGAATTGACGTAAGAGGAGCGCACTATTGCCCCCAGTATTTCCACACGTGTCTCTAAAGTGCGCCAAGTGTTGATCAGGGTTACCTATTCCGTAAAATATTTTGAATTTAGGGACTATGTATCCATCAGGAAATGGAATGTTGTCGTATTCTATAGGATATGGATGCCCCCTGTTTTTTCGTTTTGGAGCTGCCTCATCAATCGTTTGTCTGACTGGCGACGAGATCAACTCCTGGATCTCTTCTTTCGTCATAAGAAAAGTGCCTTGGTTTTGCGGTTCTAACGGTGCTGGCTGCAGCGCGATAGAAGGCGTCGTCTGAGCTGGCTGCAATGTATTCATTGATTGAGACACAGTCGGATGCGCCTCATCTGTCTGTGGTGCAGTTTGATTTCGTTGATTTTCGAGATTGGACTGCACATTCAGTAGCAGCCCCATAACTTCATCCATTTTTTGTAGAGATTAATTATATCTCTATCTTTTTTATCAATTCGTCTTTTTAAAGATGTAATCACGGCATCTTTCGGATCATTGGCCATGAACCGGTTCTTCTTCTTCGTCTACATCATGAGGATCGTCTGGCAATGACGTGTCCGTTGGTAATCTTTGAAGATCTTTTTTTTATTTTGCCTTGCTATTTTTTTTCTGATAATCGAGCGGGAAGCGCTAGTAAGCACTGGATGAGGTGAAAGCGGGAAAAATCTTGCTCCTCCGATTTTTCGAGCTCTTGGTGTTTTTTTTTCGAACAGTATGGACAATGTGTGACTCTCTTCTTTTTTTTCTCTCTTTTTTTTCGAGATGGATTCTTTTCGTACCTATACTTTGTTACTTTTTCTTTTGCAACTTTTTTTTTTTCCAATCCGTCCCTTAATGGCTTTGTAGGCCTTGTTGATTCTTTTAGAAATACGTCTTCCTGATGTTCCTTGCGTAGTTCCTTAGATATTTCCAAACTTCGAATACTGACGATTTTTTTGTACCAGGTCCTTTGGGAAAATGAGTCTTCCCTCAGACACCATCCTTTTGGATGCAGGTTGATAAGTGAGTCGTTCGCCTATGGGTCGGCGAGGAGGGTTGGGAATGACCACATTGGGTCGTCTTCCTCGAGATGGCAGGCGAGGAATGACATCATTGTGTACATCCTGAGAAGGGTCGGCGGGAGTGATCATGCCCCCGGCAGCAGCAACAGTAGGGGTAATCATGCCCCCAACAGCAGTAGAAGTTTGAGCTATGACAGCAGCTCGGACAGCTTCTGGAA
Source organism: Puya raimondii (assembly GCA_016920855.1). Lineage (NCBI taxonomy): Eukaryota > Viridiplantae > Streptophyta > Magnoliopsida > Poales > Bromeliaceae > Puya > Puya raimondii. The sequence continues at coordinate 139,292,837 of JABWPP010000050.1, forward strand.
TGGTGCCAAATTGGATTGAGGCGCTTGCAGCTCTGAAAGTCAGAACGGATGTGGGCAAGCAGACTCGCGAACCCGCCTCCATTATCATTGAATTGGTTTGTGCGGCGACAACGTTCTTCGATGTTGGTGCCATTTTTCTCCTGGTGCAAAAAGATAGAATTAGGACTCATTTTTACTTCCTTTTTTTTTTTTTAAGAGGTCTCGAAGATGGAAGGAGAAGCCATGTCCCACCGGGCGTGCCATTTTGTCTGCCACCACGAATGACGCACCTCGCACGGTTCGATGGATTTTTCTGTGGGGTAGTATTCATGATTCAGATTTGTATAATATGTATGTGGGTATCAGGTATTGCGGGTCCATGGCTTCCAATAGACGCAAGCGTCTATTGTTAATTACCCCCTGGAGATTGGGGCACCTTCGATTAAGAGACCTTCATAAGGAGGATGGAATGATTGACCGAATCCTGGATATATGTGTTAGGATTCGGTTGGATTTGAAATTGACTAGGTCCTAAATATATGTATTAGGATCTAGTTGATATTAGACTCTAAGTATATGTGTTAGAGTCTAATTGGCTCTAAATATATATTTTAGAGGCCAATTATATTTGATTTCACATTGGTTATATGTTCCAAGGTGAAAATATGACCAAACCCCAAGTATATGTATTGAGGTGGGTCAGATTTGATATTTACCCGAAGGTAAAGAGTGGCTAATTCTGAGTTTAAGTATCAGGATTAACCGAATATATTATCCACTCTAGTTATATGTGCTAGAGTGAGAATATGACTGAGCCCTAAGGTACCGCGTTAGGGTTCGTCGGATTCGATTTGAACTCTAAGTATATGTATTAGAGTTCGATTGGATATGGATTTCACTCTAGATAGATATGCTAGAGCAAAAGGCTGACTAGACCATGAGTATATGTATTAGGGTTAGTCGAATTTGATTTGACTTCTACTCTAGGTATATGTGCTAGAGTAAAAGGTTGACTAGGCCCTGAGTATATGTGTCCGGATTAGTCGGATGAACTCTAAGTCTATGTATTAGAGCTCGATTGGATATGAGTTTTACTCTAGATAGATATGCTAGAGCAAATGGGTTGACTAGACCTTGAGTATATGTGTCAAGATTAGTCGAGCCTTGAATGAACTCTAAGTATATGTATTAGAGTTTAATTGCATATGGATTTGACGGAGTTTCAAGTATGTAATTTAAAACCCTGTCGGTTTTGGAGATGATATTGCCTTAATTATATATGCTAAGGCAATGGGGTTGACTTTGCCCTAAGTATATGTATTAGGGTTAATCGATTTCGCATTGGATCGAGATTCATGATGAGGTCGGGTTCAGTTTATGAACTTGGCCCATGGTAGGGGACATCGTATGAACTTGGTATGGCTCATAAGAGTTGGATTTGGTTCATGAACTTAGTGCATGGTTCATGAGATTTGGGTATGGCTTGGTGTATGAGGTTTGGATATGGTTTGGTTTATGAGATTTGGTGTATGGTTCATGGGATTTGGTGTATGGTTTTGTTTATGAGATTTGGTGTATGAAATTTGGATATGGTTTGGTTTATGAGATTTGGTGTATGGGATTTGGTTCATGAAATTTAGTTCGTAGGATTTGGTGTATGGTTCATGAGGTTTGGTTTATAGTTTTTGAAATTTGGTTCATGAATTTGGAGTATGGTTCATGGGATTTGGTTCATGAGGTTGGTATATGGTTTTTGGGATTTGGTGTATGGTTCATGGAATTTGGTGTATGGTTCATGTACTTGGTGTATGAATTTGATATATGCTTCATGGGATTTGGTTCATGAGGTTTGGTTTATGGTTTTTGGGATTTGGTGTATGGTTAATGGGATTTGGTGTATGGTTCTTGGGATTTGGTCCATGAATTTGATATATGGTTCATGGGATTTGGTTCATGAAATTTGGTTTATGATTCATGAGATTTGGGTATGGAATTGGTTCATGATCCATGAAATTTGGTTCATGGCTTATGAGGTTTGGGTATGGGATTTGGTTCATGATCCATAAAATTTGGTTCATGATCCATGAGATTTGGGTATGGTGGACTAGATTGGGTTTGATGCTCTTTGGGCCTTAGTGGTTTTATGGGCTGGGTTTTATTTGTGGACTAGATTGGATTGGGTTAGATTGGGTTAGACTTTTATTGTGGACTAGATGTATGTTGGATTTTTATTGTGGACTAGAATGTGTTTGGATTTAGATGGGTTTGGGTTTTCATTGTGGAGTAATTGGGTTTGGTTTGGATTTTATGGTTTGATTGGGTTTAGGTTTGGGTTTTCATTTTGGGCTAGAATAGGTTTGGGTTTGGGTTTGGATTTAATTTGGGTTTTCATGAGAGGGTTTGATTGGGTTTAGGCTTTATGTGGGTTTGATTTGGGTTTTTATTTTGGGCTAGAATAGGTAGGTTGTTATTTCGGGATTGGGCCTAGATTGGAGCCCGTGTGCAAGCTGAGCCATTTTGGGCCTGCATGTTGACTGGGCCTGGATTCTGGGCTATTTTGCATATCCCCATTGAATTTATTTTTTTTGCTTGGAATTGAGGTCCGAAGACGCCTCTTTGATTCAATTTTTAAATTTGAATTCGGGATTCAAATTTTGATTCGGAGTCCGAAGAAATCTCCTTTTTAACCTCCTTTTGAATCCCCTTTTTGAACTTTATTTGCCATTTTATTTCGGGGTCCGAAGAAATCCTTTTTGAACTTTATTTGCAATTTTATTTTGTGGTCCGAAGAAATCTCCTTTTTAAAATTGCGATTTGATTTGGGGTCCGAAGAAATCCCCTTTTGAACTTTATTTGCAATTTTATTTTGGGGTCCGAAGAAATTCCCTTTTTAAAATTGCGATTTGATTTGGGGTCCGAAGTAATCCCCTTTTGAACTTTATTTGCAATTTTATTTTGGGGTCCGAAGAAATCCCCTTTTGAACTTTATTTGCAATTTTATTTTGGAGTCTGAAGAAATTCCCTTTTTTAAAATTGTGATTTGATTTGGGGTCCGAAGAAATCCCCTTTTTAAAATTGCGATTTGATTTGGGGTCCGAAGAAATCCCCTTTTGAACTTTACTTGCAATTTTATTTTGGGGTCCGAAGAAATTTCCTTTTTAAAATTGCGATTTGGTTTGGGGTCCGAAGAAATCCCCTTGCAATTTTATTTTGATTTGGATTGAACCAAAACCAAAATTCAGATGTCTGAAGAAATCATACAAACCGGTTTGGATCGAAATGAAGAAACCGGAGCTCGGATGTCCGAAGAAACCATCCGAGACGGCTTTATGCGATTTTGTAATATTTTTAGCATGCTTGATTTGATGTTTTCGAATGTAGTTGAAGGGTCCGAAGAAATGAGGAACCATTGATTCCCCTCCCCTCTTTTCTACAAAAGAAAAAGTCAAACCAAGATTGGAAGCGGTAACAGTGAACCACCCATCTCTTTGCTTAACGATTTTCTAACGGGATAGAGAGGTCCGAAGCAACGGAGGATCATTGATCCCCCGCCTCTCGCCCATTGAAAATGTCGAAACAGGATTCGGTGTGAAGATGAAAAAGAAAAGAAAAAGGAGAGAGGGAATATTTCATTTTTCCTTTTTATTTTCATTATCATTTTCTTTTCTTTCTTTTTTTTTCCAGAAAACCTCCCCCTCTCTCTGTAGTACACTGAATTTCAGTGCATCGTACTGAACTTCTACAAATTGTAGAGTTCTAGTGAGAAAATGGCATAAGAGGCTATATGTGAGGCTTTGTCCAAGTTCGGGACTGTGCGAAGTGTTTTCGGCGCAATTGAGGCGCGAAAATGGACTTCGAGAAGTTAGAAACTGCGAACTTGGGAAGTCTGCACTGGATTCCGGTATGTGAACTCCAATACCGGAATTGGAGCTTGATATACCGGTATGTGAAATGGTATACCGGAATGCTGTGTTAAAATCGAGAAACCCAGCTCTCGGGTTTGCGGAATTTTCCGGGGTATACCGGTATGAGAAATGGTATATCGGTATACAATGTGCGAAACAGTGAGACCAGCTCTCGGGATTCTGCATGATTCCTGAGGTATACCGGTATGCATATGCGCATACCGGTATACAATGTCCAGATTTTGGCTGGTTGTTGTGTTGTGTGTGGAGAGGGGCATTTTGGTCTTTTCACATGCGTGGGGGTATTAGAAAGGCTGGGAACACCCCCTTTCTCAGAGATCATCTTCTCCACTTCTCCTCTCCATCTCTCCCACTTTCTCTCTTTAGAGATCTCTCCAAAACTTGGAGAAAAGGTGGATTGATTTTGGAAAAAGCTTCCAAAGGAGAAAAGAAGCTTCTTGGTGCAAGAAGGAGCTTGGGGATTTCGTGATTAAGGTTAGTACCTCACGTTTTGGGTTCAAACCTGGGATTTAATCCTTTGAAATGAGGTTTTTGGAAACCCTTGGCAATCTAAACCACAAATGGTGGGTGTTTGGCCATGAAATCTAGGGTTTGGCTTGCATGCATGCAAACCCTAGGTAGAATGAGGGCTTTTGCAATGTGAGGTTCTAAAAATATTTGGACTTTCGATAATTGCAATTGAGGCTTAGGAAATCATGTTGGAGCACTTGATTTCATATATTGAGTTGATTTTAGGGTTCGTAACGAGTAACGAACCGTTTTCTTGTAGAAGCTTGGGTTGAAGCAAGAACTCTAGGCTTGGACACTTAGGAGCTTGAAGAATACCAAGATTTGAAAGCTCTTGAGGTGGGTTTGTGTTTACCGAAGTGATTAGGTCACTTCCATGTCTAGGGTAATTATCTATTTAAAAATAAAATGGTATGTGTTGAGAACCCTAGCATTTTGCATGTTGGCAAAGGTAAAATCATGATAGGTAGAACAATGAACTCCTATTGCATGATGGATATTTCAAGTACAATTCAATTATTGATACTTGTTGCATGGTTGCATGTGAGATTGAAACCTAGTGTTATTGAACATAGGTTGGAACATGTGAGATTGAAACCTAGTGTTGTTGAACATAGGTTGAACATGTGAGATTGAAACCTAGTGATTATTGAACATAGGTTGGAACATGTGAGATTTAAACCTAGTGTTGTTGAACATAGGTTGGAACATGTGAGATTGAAACCTAGTGTCATTGAACATAGGTTGGACATGTGATTGGAACCTAGAGTCATGGAACCTAGGTTGGCAATGAGAAAGTAAGCCTAGTGTTATCGAACATAGGCGAGACTTAGTGACTTGAACCTAAGATCATGAGATTTAGGTTGGCAAGTAATGTGAAGAATGGGATGTGCGATGATTTTGCTATCCCGGGTATGCGACGATTTCGCTACCATGCCACGAGTTGGCGGTACCGACATGGGATAGGCGACGATTTCACGATCCTGGGTATGCGACGATTTCGCTACCGCGCCACGTGTTGGCGGTGTCGAGGGGGAGATGTGCGACAAGGTCGCCATCCCGGGTATGCGACGATTTCGCTACCATGCCATGTGATGGCGGTGTTGAGACGGGGTATGCGACGATTTCGCTATCCCGAGTATGCGACGATTTCGCTACTCGAACTAGGAGGTGACAAGCTCACTTCTTGAATGTTGGAACAAATATGGTGAGACGGCGATTCCGAAACCATAAGTAAATGACAAGTAAAAGAACTTAGTCAATGTGGAACATAGGATGAACCTAGGAGAGAATGATAAATTATATTTCATTTGGTTGCATCCTTTATGTTTATTTACTAAGCATGTAAATAATTGTTGCATAGTTATATATGATCTAACTTATGCATATGGTGTTTCTTTGGACCTGGTGGGTCGAGCTTCTCTCTTGGGTGGCCTTACCCACTGGGAACTATGTTTATAGTTCTCACCCCACATTTTCCAGGTCCTTCCGCGAGTGAGGCGGCGGAGCGAGGCAAGGGTTTGGCTCTTTAGATAGCGGCCCTTCCATTTTGGTGATGCATAGAGTTGTACCCCTATTTTTTGACTATGATAGCATAGGGGATTTTCATTCTTGTATGAATGTTGTATATTCCATAGTTTTGGAACTTGATGTATGGAATGAAAGTGAAAGAAAAGAAAATTTTGGACATGTATATTGTGCCATGTGATGTAATAGAAGTAGAACCTCTTTATGTTGATGCTTTCCTTGTGCAACTCTTGTACTCCGTTCCTAGTTGGAACATTGTGGATAAGCTTGTGTTGTGACGCCTTGGGCGGGTAGAAAGGACTCTATCCGTTCGGCGGGTCTGGGGCATGCGCCCGTGCGGTTATCCTTCCACCTAGTTGGTGTTAAAGGGCCGGCGGGGCGTGACAGACTGAGGTGGTATCAGAGCGTAGAAACGGTCTAGGTTGACCTAAGAAACCCTAGGATGGAAAAGACCCTAGGAGTGTAGGCTCGTGAGTGACGAGATCTTTGATGTGGCGAAAGATAAGTGATTGGGTTATGTCCTTATGCCTCTAGTTGGAAATAGAGGTAGATTCGAGGTGTGTCTTATTCTTCACCAAGTGTGTTCATGTTGGCGGCCGACAACATGAAAACCAAGTGAGGGGAATAAGGACCCTTGTGTGACTTTCGCCTTGATTGGGTTCACGTTTATTTTCGTGAAATATAATATCGCGAATGACCTTGAATGTCATGAAATGACCAAAGTCATTGTGTTTTCAGGATAATGGTACGTGGACGGCCTCCTAAGAGGGCTGGGCTCGGAGGATCGAGCGCGGCTCCCGAACAACTCGGGGAGGGCGAGAACTCGGGTCTTCGTAATGAGTTGACCGAGTTGATGGACGTGGTTCGGCAACAGGCCGAAGCCATGCAACGACAGGAGGAGCAAATTAAAAGGCTCCAAGATGAGATGGCGCGGCAAACGACTGCGACTAGGGAGGAGAGATCGGGAGTACCTCCGACCTCTGCTTCGGCACCGGCCGAGGAGGTGACACCGGCGCCGGCCGTGGTGCCACCCGCGCCACCGGCTGTGGCCGAGGGGTCGGGTGCCCCTATGCCCGACTCCGAGATGGAGGATACGGAGCGAGAGCGCGCGCTTGCGGCTCTAATGAGGTTCAAAAAGTTCAACCCGCCTATCTTTAGCGGGGAGAACGTGGATCCGTGGGATGTAGAGACATGGATCGACGCTATCGATACGCTCTTCGAGGACCTTTATACCTTGGAGAGGGACAAGGTGCACCTCGCCGTTCATTGTCTAGAGCGGTCGGCGAAGGTGTGGTGGAAGGGGGTCCGACGTGATCGACTCTCTAGCCTTCCGCCACCATCGTGGGAAGAGTTTCGGGGTATGGTGTTCGCCACCTATTTCTCCGACAGCGAGAAAAGGAAGCTTCAAGAAAGGTTCCGCAAGTTGAAGCAGGGGAACCGCTCGGTGCGCGAGTACGAGAGGGAGTTCTCGTACATTATTAATTGCGTGCCGCACATTGTCCGCGGAGAGTTGGACAAGGTCGATTGTTTCGTGCGCGGACTTCGACCGGATATCTTTCGGGCGGTGCACGCCCTTAAGCTGCGGACCTTTGCGGAGGTCTTGGACCGTGCTCTTTGGGTGGAGCACGGGAATGCATGTGCGCGCGAGGAGCGCGAGTCTTGGGAGAAAGAAAAAGACAAAGAGAAAGGGAAGAAGCGACCGGCGGGTGGCTCGGGGGGGCAATCTAGCTCTAAGCGGCCCCCGAAGCACTCGCAGCCGCAAAATCAATCCCGAGGGTCCCGACGGAACCGACCCTCAACCCAATGCCCGATTTGTAGCGGCCCCCACGGCCCTCAACAATGTAACTATCGTGAGGGCCGGTGCTACAAATGCGGACAGCAAGGGCATATGCGGTACAATTGCCCGACGGACGATAGCCGAGCACCGTCGTCGGCGTCGGCGTTTGCGCCACCGAGGCAGCTTGCGGGCATTCCACCCGCGGCGATGTCGGCAGGCCGTGCACAGCCGCCGAGACCATTGGAGGGCCAGCGGCCAGCACCCAGTGGACGAGTATTCGCCTCTCAGGTGGAGGAGCCTGCTACCCAGGAGGACGTCGTGGCAGGTATTGTGTTAATTAAAGGCATTCGATGTAGAGCTTTGTTTGATACTGGTGCATCGCATTCATTCATTGCTCGATCATTTGCTATTGCACATGGAATAGAAATCATAGATGCCACACATGCAAGAACGGTGCAAGTACCTGAACACACTTTTTGCGTACATCACGCGTGTGTAGATTGCCCCGTGAGGGTTGAAAATTGGATCATGCCAGCTGATTTGCTGGTATTAAATCGAATGAGTGAATATGATTTGATCCTAGGAATTGATTGGCTCTCTAAGTATCACGCTACTATCGATTGTGAGAGCCGGATAGTGAAGTTTAAAAAACCCGGGCACAAAGAGTTTGTGTACCGTGGGTGTAAGAATTCGCTATTTGCTTCAATGGTGTCCACGTCGCAAGCAAGAAAGCTCATTGCTAGTGGTTGCATTGCCTACTTGGCGACGGTAGTGGATGACCGTAAGGAAGTGTTGGGGCTCGAGGACATTCCTATAGTCCAAGAGTTCCCGGATGTGTTCCCGATGGAGTTGCCCGGAATGCCACCGGATCGGGAAATAGAATTTATGGTAGATTTGCTCCCGGGTACGGCGCCGATCTCTAAGGCCCCGTACAGGATGGCACCCGCGGAGTTAAAGGAATTAAAAGCACAATTACAAGATTTAATGGACAAGGGTTTCGTGAAGCCAAGTGTGTCACCTTGGGGAGCCCCTGTTCTAATTGTGAGGAAAAAGGACGGTTCGCTGCGGTTGTGTGTGGATTACCGCGAGTTGAACAAAGTGACCGTCATGAATAAGTACCCGTTACCCCGAATTGATGACTTGTTCGATCAGTTGCAAGGGTCTCGGGTGTACTCAAAGATTGATTTGCAATCCGGTTATCACCAATTGAAGATCAAACCGGAGGATGTGCACAAGACCGCGTTTAGAACGCGGTATGGACATTATGAATTCACGGTTATGCCTTTTGGGCTTACTAATGCCCCGGCAGCGTTCATGGGCTTAATGAACCGTGTGTTCAAACCACTATTGGATAAATTCGTGGTTGTGTTCATAGATGACATTCTTGTCTACTCTCGGAGTGAAGAGGAACATAAAGAGCACTTAAGGATTGTGCTTCAAGTTCTTCGAGAGAACAAGCTATTCGCCAAATTGAAAAAGTGCGAATTCTGGATTCGTGAGGTCGCTTTCTTGGGTCACGTAATTTTCGCAGGAGGAGTATCTGTGGACCTTATGAAAGTAGAGGCAGTCAAGGATTGGCCTCGCCCGACCAATGTCACGGAAGTACGAAGCTTTTTGGGTCTTGCGGGGTACTATCGGCGGTTCGTGGAGGGATTTTCAAAAATCTCCGGTCCACTAACGCGTCTTACCCGCAAGGGAGCCAAATATGTTTGGAGCGAGGAATGCGACCAAAGCTTCAAGGAGCTCAAGGAAAGGTTGACTTCGGCTCCGGTTCTCGCCTTGCCGATTGCGGGGGAGGGCTTTGTGGTGTATAGTGATGCATCACGACGTGGTCTTGGGTGTGTGCTTATGCAACGAGGACAAGTAATAGCATATGCCTCTCGACAATTGAAAAGCTATGAGCAAAATTATCCCACCCACGACCTAGAGCTTGCGGCGGTGGTCTTCGCACTTAAGTTGTGGAGACACTACTTGTACGGGGAGCATTGTGAGGTTTACACGGATCACAAAAGCTTAAAATATCTATTCACTCAGAAGGAGTTGAACTTGAGGCAACGGAGGTGGTTGGAGTTGATAAAAGATTACGACTTAACCATCTTGTACCACCCCGGTAGAGCCAATGTGGTGGCCGATGCGCTCAGTAGAAAATCCGTGGAGAACTTCGCAATTGAGATGACGGGACAAATGCCGTTAATCAAGGAAATGGGCCGGTTTGACTTGGAGGTCGTGGCCCCGGGCGTCCCCGCTAGACTTATGAATCTCGAGATTTGGCCGACCTTGTTGGAGCAAATAAAAGAAAAGCAATCCGGTGATCCGGAACTCCAAAAGGTACGGGGTGCTATCGAGAGCGGGCGCGCCGGTGATTATCATGTAGATTCGATGGGCGCAATTCGATTTCGAAATCGATTGTGCGTGCCGAAAGTTGAGGACATTCGTAGGGAGATCTTAAAAGAAGCTCACACTTCTCCCTATGCGATTCACCCAGGCGGCACAAAAATGTACAAGAATCTCAAACTACATTATTGGTGGCCGGGGATGAAACTTGATGTAGGACGCTTTGTGGCACAATGCTTAGTGTGCCAACAAGTGAAGGCCGAGCGTCGCTTTCCGGCGGGAAAATTGCAAGGATTACCCATTCCGGTTTGGAAGTGGGAGAATATCGCAATGGACTTTGTTGTGGGCTTACCTCGATCGCTAGGTGGCCACGACGCGATTTGGGTGGTGGTGGATCGTTTGTCAAAGTCGGCACACTTTTTGCCAATCCACACCACTTGGTCGGGAGACAAGTTAGCACAAGTCTACCTGGACGAGATTGTGCGATTGCACGGGGTCCCGACCTCGATAGTTTCATATCGAGATCCCCGTTTCACATCGCATTTTTGGAAAAGCTTGCAAGAAGCTTTGGGTACACGGCTCGATTTCAGTTCAGCATTTCATCCTCAAACTGACGGTCAATCGGAAAGGACAATTCAGATTTTGGAGGATATGCTACGAGCGTGTGTGTTGGACTTCAAAGGTGCGTGGCCTACTCATTTGCCGATGGCTGAATTTGCTTACAATAATAGCTATCAAGCTAGCATCGGTATGGCACATTTTGAGGTTTTGTATGGAAGAAAATGCCGCTCTCCTATTCATTGGAGTGAAGTCGGCGAGAGAAGGGTCTTAGGATCGGACGTGTTGCGTGAAGCGGAGGAAAAGGTCCGCTTGGCACGCGAACGCTTATCGACGGCGCAATCTAGACAAAAGAGTTATGCGGATCGACGTCGACGAGATTTGGAATTCGCGGTAGGAGACCGCGTCTTCTTGAAAGTATCACCCATGAGAGGGGTGAAGCGATTTGGTATTCGGGGTAAGTTGAGTCCCCGTTACATTGGACCTTATGAGGTTTTGGAACGTGTGGGATCCGTGGCATATCGGCTAGCCTTGCCGCCGAAACTTGCGGGGACACATAATGTGTTTCATGTATCGACCCTCCGCAAGTATGTGTATGATCCGGCGCACGTCCTCGAGTATGTGCCTATGGAGCTTCATGAGGATATGACTTATGAGGAGTTTCCCTTGGGTATCATGGATCGCGAGGTGAAAAGTTTGAGGAACCGTGAAATTCCTTATGTAAAGGTACAATGGACGAATCACGGTGAGCGCGAGGCTACATGGGAATTGGAAAGCTCGATGAAAGAGCGGTTTCCTTATCTCTTCGCTGAGTCCAGCTGAGGTATGATTTTAGTTTCGCGGCCGAAACTCTCTTTAAGGGGGGTGGAATGTAGTACACTGAATTTCAGTGCATCGTACTGAACTTCTACAAATTGTAGAGTTCTAGTGAGAAAATGGCATAAGAGGCTATATGTGAGGCTTTGGCCAAGTTCGGGACTGTGCGAAGTGTTTTCGGCGCAATTGAGGCGCGAAAATGGACTTCGAGAAGTTAGAAACTGCGAACTTGGGAAGTCTGCACTGGATTCCGGTATGTGAACTCCAATACCGGAATTGGAGCTTGGTATACCGGTATGTGAAATGGTATACCGGAATGCTGTGTTAAAACCGAGAAACCCAGCTCTCGGGTTTGCGGAATTTTCCGGGGTATACCGGTATGAGAAATGGTATATCGGTATACAATGTGCGAAACAGTGAGACCAGCTCTCGGGATTCTGCAGGATTCCTGAGGTATACCGGTATGCATATGCGCATACCGGTATACAATGTCCAGATTTTGGTTGGTTGTTGTGTTGTGTGTGGAGAGGGGCATTTTGGTCTTTTCACATGCGTGGGGGTATTAGAAAGGCTGGGAACACCCCCTTTCTCAGAGATCATCTTCTCCACTTCTCCTCTCCATCTCTCCCACTTTCTCTCTTTAGAGATCTCTCCAAAACTTGGAGAAAAGGTGGATTGATCTTGGAAAAAGCTTCCAAAGGAGAAAAGAAGCTTCTTGGTGCAAGAAGGAGCTTGGGGATTTCGTGATTAAGGTTAGTACCTCACGTTTTGGGTTCAAACCTTAGATTTAATCCTTTGAAATGAGGTTTTTGGGAACCCTTGGCAATCTAAACCACAAATGGTGGGTGTTTGGCCATGAAATCTAGGGTTTGGCTTGCATGCATGCAAACCCTAGGTAGAATGAGGGCTTTTGCAATGTGAGGTTCTAAAAATATTTGGACCTTCGATAATTACAATTGAGGCTTAGGAAATCATGTTGGAGCACTTGATTTCATATATTGAGTTGATTTTAGGGTTCGTAACGAGTAACGAACCGTTTTCTTGTAGAAGCTTGGGTTGAAGCAAGAACTCTAGGCTTGGACACTTAGGAGCTTGAAGAATACCAAGATTTGAAAGCTCTTGAGGTGGGTTTGTGTTTACCGAAGTGATTAGGTCACTTCCATGTCTAGGGTAATTATCCATTTAAAAATAAAATGGTATGTGTTGAGAATCCTAGCATTTTGCATGTTGGCAAAGGTAAAATCATGATAGGTAGAACAATAAACTCCTATTGCATGATGGATATTTCAAGTACAATTCAATTATTGATACTTGTTGCATGGTTGCATGTGAGATTGAAACCTAGTGTTATTGAACATAGGTTGGAACATGTGAGATTGAAACCTAGTGTTGTTGAACATAGGTTGAACATGTGAGATTGAAACCTAGTGATTATTGAACATAGGTTGGAACATGTGAGATTTAAACCTAGTGTTGTTGAACATAGGTTGGAACATGTGAGATTGAAACCTAGTGTCATTGAACATAGGTTGGACATGTGATTGGAACCTAGAGTCATGGAACCTAGGTTGGCAATGAGAAAGTAAGCCTAGTGTTATCGAACATAGGCGAGACTTAGTGACTTGAACCTAAGATCATGAGATTTAGGTTGGCAAGTAATGTGAAGAATGGGATGTGCGACGATTTTGCTATCCCGGGTATGCGACGATTTCTCTACCATGCCACGAGTTGGCGGTGCCGACATGGGATAGGCGACGATTTCGCGATCCCGGGTATGCGACGATTTCGCTACCACGCCACGTGTTGGCGGTGTCGAGGGGGAGATGTGCGACAAGGTCGCCATCCCGGGTATGCGACGATTTCGCTACCATGCCATGTGATGGCGGTGTTGAGACGGGGTATGCGACGATTTCGCTATCCCGAGTATGCGACGATTTCGCTACTCGAACTAGGAGGTGACAAGCTCACTCCTTGAATGTTGGAACAAATATGGTGAGACGGCGATTCCGAAACCATAAGTAAATGACAAGTAAAAGAACTTAGTCAATGTGGAACATAGGATGAACCTAGGAGAGAATGATAAATTATATTTCATTTGGTTGCATCCTTTATGTTTATTTACTAAGCATGTAAATAATTGTTGCATAGTTATATATGATCTAACTTATGCATATGGTGTTTCTTTGGACCTGGTGGGTCGAGCTTCTCTCTTGGGTGGCCTTACCCACTGGGAACTATGTTTATAGTTCTCACCCCACATTTTCCAGGTCCTTCCGCGAGTGAGGCGGCGGAGCGAGGCAAGGGTTTGGCTCTTTAGATAGCGGCCCTTCTATTTTGGTGATGCATAGAGTTGTACCCCTATTTTTGGACTATGATAGCATAGGGGATTTTCATTCTTGTATGAATGTTGTATATTCCATAGTTTTGGAACTTGATGTATGGAATGAAAGTGAAAGAAAAGAAACATTTGGACATGTATATTGTGCCATGTGATGTAATAGAAGTAGAACCTCTTTATGTTGATGCTTTCCTTGTGCAACTCTTGTACTCCGTTCCTAGTTGGAACATTGTGGATAAGCTTGTGTTGTGACGCCTTGGGCGGGTAGAAAGGACTCTATCCGTTCGGCGGGTCTGGGGCATGCGCCCGTGCGGTTATCCTTCCACCTAGTTGGTGTTAAAGGGCCGGCGGGGCGTGACACTCTCCTTAGTCGTACGGTCAAGGAGAGAGAGGGGAGGGAGATACGCCTCCTCTTTTTTTTTCTTTTTTTTATCTTATTATTATATATTTTTTTTTACCTGATAATCAGACGGGAACGCCGCGTAACGGACTGGATGAGGTGAAATGACGGGAAAAATCTTCCTTTCTTTTTCGAACCTCTTTTTTTTTGTGTAGAAATGTGTGACTCTCACTCTTTTTTTTTTATCTCTCTCTTTTTTTTTTTGCTCTTCTCTCCCTATGCTAATTTTCTCTTTTTCTTTTGCTCTTTTTTTTTTTTTATCCTTCCTCTGCTAGCTTTTTTTTTTTTTTTTTTGCTATCCTCTATTTATAATGGAGTGGGTTGAGAATTTGTGGGCGGTTAAGGATTCGAAATTCGAACTCGAATTTTCAATGATTAGTTGAGGAATGAGTGGAGAAGTGGTTGGGAGTTTAGAATTTGAATTTTGAATGGTTGGTTGAGGAATGGGTGGAGAAATAGTTGGGAGTTTTAAATTTGAATTTTGAATGATCGGTTGAGGAATGGGTGGAGAAATGGTTGGGAGTTTAGAATTTGAATTTTGAATGATTGGTTGGAAATTCAAAAATTAAGATTGAATTTAAATATTCAAAATTAAAATTTCGCACGCGGGTGTAGTATTCAAAATTCAAAATTTTGAATTTTCGGATATGGGTGTAGGGATGGGCCTTCATCTAGTGGATTGGGCTCAGTCCAAACTGAGTGGGCCTAACTTATTGCAGCAGTTTTTTTTTTTTTTTTTTGACATGGGTAATGTTCATTGGACTGGAATAAGACCCGAATAATTAAACAGGCTCAAGACATGATGGATGGCTTACTTTTGGATATGAAAATTCTAGGCCCATTTGAAATATATTAAAATCAGGATCATATTAATCCAAATTTAATTGATTTTTACTATGGATAAGATCGAATCACCTAAGAATCACAGTATAAATATTTTTACTTCAAACAATGTCTTGAAATTCACCTCCTCCTCGGAGTCATTAGAGCCCTCCTTCGAATACTCGTCCAGTTTATTTTTCGCGTTGGTATGTCTTCCTACTCTTCAGCGAAGGCCATGAACTCCTTCCATTCTCTGTACGCTTTTTTCTCGCGCACGATTGCTTCTTAGTCTTTGCGCGTCATTTCGGCCTTACACCTGATGTAGAGCCGAAGCATTCTCCTTCTCTTAGCCACATCCACCTGGAACTTGTCATCCCGGAGTGGCTTTTTTTCTTTAATATCCACCATGTTGACCTACATGGGAAAGGGGTTTTCGTCAATTTTCATACTATTCTTATTTCCTTGGTTGGTAAAAACCAGCAGACTTTCATTTATTTCTCTTTATATTTGCTTTATGAAGGCTGTGCACTCATTAATTTTATGACTCCAAGAATGGTGCAACTTATAGTATTTTCTTCTTTTTAACCCCTCGCCGGATGGCAACGTTTGGCCTTACTAGATTTAATCCTCTCATCTTTATATAACCAATCGAATATCTGATCGATCTAATCCTCCCGCGCTTTAGATTTGCTAGTCCTGGTCGGTTTAAGGAGCGTACACATAAACGACTGTCGATTTTTTACCATTTCAGTCGTATCCACTTTGGCTTTATCAGCCAATTCTTCGGTTCACTATTTTCACTCAGTTCCTCTCGAGCCGAGCTATTTTTGATCAGGAAAATATTTTTCTTCTTTTTCTTACTCCACTCTTTGTTTCGGTCCCAACACGGCCGATCGTCTTGATTTCCCTTTCGGAATTGCTCATATTGGGCAACCCGAATGCCCAAATCAAAAAGATTTACGAAACACTTATATTTGAAATAGTCTTTTATTTTAAAGTGTAGACCATTGAACACCATCTTGGCGAACTCTGATTCCGGCATTCTTACAAAACACTGGTTTCTAGCTGCTTTGAAATGGTTCAGATATTCTTCGACTATTTCTCCTGACTTTTGTCTGTATAGAGTTAGATCGGCCATAGACAACTCGAGCTCTGATCTATAAGACTACTCGTGGAACTTACGCTCCAATTCGTCGCACTCTCAAATGAAATTGATGAGTAAGCTTGTGTACTATGCGAACGCCATTTTGGTTAATGACGCATTAAATAGTAGGAGCTTCAAAAATGGGTCAGCGGTCGCTTCTCTGCACTGGGCCGTGAACCGAGCGACGTGTTCTACCGTATTCTCGGTCTCTTCGCCCGAGAATTTATCAAAGTTCGGCATCTTCCAGTTTGCCAGATAAGAATGTTCTGCATCTATTTATGGGATACGAGGATCTAAATACTAGCCGCATTGCCGGCTTGGCCCCTACACCGAACGTGTTTCTGATCGTCTCTTCTATCTGAGCGTATAGCTCATTGTTTCTCGCTGCGAGGGTGGGAGTCGAGCAGAAATCCCGTTCGGCCCTAGAGGAAGTGGCTAATTCTGTACCGTAGGGTTGAGTCCTTGCCCTACGTTAGGGCTCTGCCCCCAGCTCTCATGCCCACGTTTGGGTCTGATAAGCAGGCAAGGGAGGCGGAGGAGGCAAACCCCATGAGACTTCTGGCTGTGGGCTAATGTTTACATTCATCAGCCTGCAAGCAGCCTGGAAGGGTGCCATTTGGAGTTGCACCTGTGAGACCGTTGGTGTGACGGGATTTTGTTGCACTAGCATGGTCGGATTGATCGCCAGAGATCCTTATGGGCCTCCATATGGCTGCTCGTTCCGGGCTAATAGCTGCCCGATGCGAGCGATGTTCTCATTCAAGGCTGTGATGGCGGCCAGCACCACATCTAGATAGGTGGTGCTCCGGTAGCTATTCTGATCCAAAGTTTGAAAAACTTGAGTCATTTGCGCGAGTGCCAAAGTTAGGCTCGGCTCTTAGTGAGCTGAATGTCCGCTACTTTCACCTCCTGACAGCAGCGCCGTCTGATGCTCATTTGCATTTTCAGCGATACAGGTCTAGTCGTTCCCTGAGGGTCTAGGAACGTCCCTATTTTGAAGGTTCATTGTGTTATCATCAGCCATTTGAGAGATGTTTATATTTATTTAAGCGGGTCCCACCAGGCTGCCAAAAATTGTTGGGTTAGAAACCACATACGGGGCGACACTGACCGGATCAATGAGTTGACTAGGTCATTCCTCGGGCGTGAATCGGCTCCTGAAATGACCCTCGAATACGCCACTACTAAGTCAATCGATTCGGTTGAGGAGGGATCAGCTTAATTGGGCTCTTCCGTTTACTATTCACAAATGAACCGAAAGGCGAGTTCGGCTGAAAAAGCCAAGCTATTTATATTATTTGGAAAAGGGGATAACAAAAACTGTTGCAAAGGCTAAATCTACTCTTAGAAAAGCTCTTAAACTTAACTAAACACTTGAAAAATAGGAAAAGAAAAGGAAAATCTGTGGACAACTCTTAAAAAGCCGTAAATGCTGAAAATTGAAAAGGAGTTGAAATTTGCTGTGGTCGCTTACTCGTGTGAAGGATCCCCATCACATGCGCGCTTTTTTCCTATTTATAGTAGCTTATTCTCCCGCCTGCAGTTATTGGGTGATTCTTATCGTGAAGATTACTTCGGCCACATTCCTATTTCTTCAGGATGTGCCTCGGTTGATAACTTGTTGGCCACGGAACTCTCTCTTCACGTCTCCAGCTGTTCACGTCTAAATTGCTCTTCCGTTTTAGGCGTTGTTTCGTCGGCTCCTGGTGCACCACATGTTATCTTCTGTTTTTTTTCCATGCTGTCTGACTATGTGGACCGAGCTGTTTACTATGTGGCACTATTTTTTCGGTGCCAACAGAATCAAAATAATGACCTTTCCTCTAATATTTTCTAAACTATTTGATCCTTATGTAATATATTTTGAAAATACATGAATTTTTATATACAGTATACCATATCTATTGGATTAACTTTTAATTTCAAAACATCTTATATGCTGTGCGTGATGTATATGCTTGGTGCACGCAACAAAATTTTCCAACTTATGAAGATATCCCTATGTCATTTTGCCTGCCAACCAAATAATTCGAAAGAAAAACAAAAAATATATAAATATCTTTTCCAATAAGCCAGACAATAGTGATAGAAAAATAATTTTATTTACCTTCATTCAAACGCCAAGGGCCGTAAATTTTTTGTTTTCATAAAAAAAATCTTTACTTCGAAACATAAATATTTTTTGCATTCAGTATGTCAAACTAAGTATATGACCTAATTACAAAATGAGGGCAATAAAATAAAATTACCAAAAGAAAGAAAAATGAGGTCTGCTTCAAAACTCCATGTAGTTAGAGGGCCGTTTGGCACATTTTTCACATTTTGGTTCCGCCGCTTGGAATACTAATTCTGGTTCCACCGTTCATCAGCGTGCGTAAGAAGCTCCAACGCTAGCGTCCGAGAGCGCCGATGACAATCGAGCTCCTCCCCTCCATCCCTCTCATCTCCATCCCACTCACATCTCGAGCTTTTCCTCTTCCTCCCCCTCCCTCCTCTCTCCGTCTCCTGTCAAATTTCGTGAGGAACCCTCGAGGCGCGAGAATCCTCCTTATTCCATGGAAGCTGGGCCCGCTCGAACCAGCTCGGAGGAGGGTCTTAGTGAGCTCCTCCTCCTCCTCCTCCTCCTCCTCATCGGGCGAGCACCGCGACGGCGGAGGAGCGGCCTGGTGGGCTTCTTGGATTCCTCGCGGCGGCAGCGGCAGCTTTGTCGCTCCCGAGAGGATTCTGAGGCTCATCTCGGGCGCCACTTCCAGCCCCATCTGTCAGTTCATCGACTCGCCTCGCACCTTCCTCCACTTTGTCGACCCACGGATCAAATTGGTATGTGGGCATTTTTGCTCTTGGCTATTTTCCGTTGTTCCCACAATAACGTCTAGTGTTTTCTACCACTATATTTTATTTAATTACTTTGTAGGATTTCTTAGTGATTGACACAGGCTTAGCATGATAATGTTTAATCAAAGGAAGCAGCTGTAGCTGCATGCATCGCTCAAACGAGATATGAGCGGCTCTGATGGGTGTTGTTGGCGGAAAATTTCGCTGGCACACATGGCACGATCGAAGCTATCTGACAACGGGTTTGTCCCTCCATGCTAAAGGCCTGATCTGACTTGAGTTCAGACGCGGACTGGAGAGGGAACTGTTTGCTCGGGTTTGAGCTCGAGGAAAGGCCTCGAGATCTTTGCGAATGCGAGTCGAAGGTTCAATGCTTTGGCTTCCGAGCTTCGGCCGCTGTTCGGGCCGAAGTGGCGGTGCCGGACCTCAGTACAGCAACAGTCCTGGGGAGTCAGTAGGTCTGCGCAGATGGGTGCGGCGGAGTACGTTGGCCGGTGAGGACGAGATGGTCCGGCGATGATCGGAGTGGTACGGTCGTCGAGGACGATGTCGTCGGGGGCTGAACGGCGGTGGAGAGTATGTTAAGGCTACTCCTAGATTATGTAATAGCTACTCCTAGGCTACGTTATAGCTATTCCTAGTCCTCAGATGTGAGATATAGACTGACGTCTGTGATGTGATGTTCGGATCCCTTGTCCATAGTTGTCTTCACCCTTTATAGGTGCGTCATCGCAATCGACAAAGTCACTCCCGCAATTCATCACCTTTCTTTTCTCAACTACTCCTCTAACTCCTTGCCCTCGATCGCAGCCATTTGAATTTTGAATCACTAAATTCAAATGAGCCTGCCTTTTGGTCGCTGAAGTGAGTAAGTTTGGGTGTGAGACTGAAGGCCAAATTGGCCACTCGAAATTCCGTTAGGCCCTCCTTCTAGCTAGTGCTCATTTTCGGTGTTAACAATTGCCCCCCTCGGCAGTTTCTTGTGGGAGGGACAAGTGATCATCAAATTTCCTGCTGCTGCCGTTTCGGTTTCGAAATGATGTGTGGCAACACACTATCTTAGGTTTTCGTGCGCCTATTAAATTCACCTTCATCATTATGGTGGTGGCGGGAGGCGAGCCGTCGCATCGCGGGACACGTGGCCTACCTGCTATTGGTTGGGCCATTGGTATAAATGTGGCTGGCGTCGCACGCCTTCTCCCGATTGGAACCCTAGTTTTGTTCGCCGATCGCTGCTTTTCTTCCTTTCTCGTTCCCTTGCTCTCATGGCTTCGTCTTCCGTATCTATTCCTTCTGATGACACATTCCTTGACGACCCTATAGTCAAACATGAGGTTCTCCATCCGCTCCGAGGCTCGGAGTCTCGAAGTCCCGTTTCGTCCTCGGGTCTTTTATCACCTCCTCGTCATTTTCGAATGCTTTTGCCTTTCTCCTTTCGGTTCACATTCGTTGGGTCCTAGATGATTTCGTGCCTGCTGTGTTGTGCCATCGTCTTTCCCAGACCCCATGTATTAACAGTCCGAATTCCGGAATATATAGAAATTCTTCCTAGTGTCCTGCTTGGGATCGCGACAACCCGACTACAAAGTCTATAGTGATGTTCTTCCATTTTCAGATGGGAATACGTACCCGTCGGTAGTTGATGTTACGCCTGCACTTCTTGGCATGAGGCACCGAGCTACATATCGCTTAACATCTCTCTTCATTTTGGGCCACCAGTAATGAGTCTTCAAGTCCTTATACATGATAATGCCGACCATGTGGATTTTAGCGATCGGTGAGCTTCTCTCAAGACTTCTTCTTGGGTCTTCGTATCATTCGGTACGCATAGCCGGTTCCGAAACCAAAGAATACCATTGGTGTCCACGCTAAAATCACTTGTATGTCCATCCTCAATGCCGGATCGTGCCTTTTGGAGGTTTGGGTCCGCAACTTGTTTCTCCTTGATCTTATCCAATAAGGTCAGTTGCAACACCAATGTCATCAGATTCGTCGGGGTTTTGGGTGCCACAATTTTCAATTCAAACTGTCGCATTTCTTCCAGTAGCGGGGGTTGACTAGTTCTCCACGGATTTTTGACTTCACGCATCCACCACCACATTTGCTTTGTTGGGGTGATATAAAATAGTGACGTCGTAATACTTCAACAACTGCAACTACCAGCGCTACTTCAAATTCAACTCCTTTTGTGTAAATAAGTATTTGATGCTCTTGTGATCCGTGTAGATCTCACAGTGCTTGCCGTAGAGGTAGTGACGCCACAACTTGAGGGCGAAGATCATTACGGCCAACTCTAAATCGTGAGTGGTGTAGTTCTTCTCGTAATCTTTTAATTGACGGAAGGCATAGGCAATAACCTTTCCGTGTTGCATAAGAACACATCCAAACCCACTACGCGATGCATCACTATATACTACAAAATCCTCTCCCATGGTGGGCAACGCAAGAACTAGAGTTGTTGTCAACTTATTCTGCAATTCTTCAAAACTCTTCTTACAGTCGTTGCTCCAAATAAATTGAGTCCCTTCATGCATGAGACTACTGAGCGGAGTGGTAATCTTTGCAAATCCTTTAGCAAATCGTCGGTAGTATCCCGCGAGACCAAGGAAGTTTCGCACTTCGATGATGTTCGTCGGTCGAGGCTAATCTTTGATTGCTTCTATCTACTTAAGATCCACATAAATTCTAGCTTTTGATACCACGTCCCAATAAGGCAACTTCGCGAAGCCAAAAGTCGTACTTCTTCAATTTAGTGAATAGCTTCTTCCCCCGAAGAACTTGCAACACTTGCCTCAAATGCTCTTGGTGCTCTTTATCACTTCGGGAGTAAACCAAATGTTGTTGATGAAGATCACAACGAAACGATCCAAAAAGGGTTTGAAGACACGGTTCACTAGGTCCGTAAATACCGCTGGGGCATTTGTGAATCCAAACGACATAACTATAAACTCACAATGTCCATACCGTGTTCGGAACGTCATCTTATGCACATTCTTCGACTTGATCTTAAATTGATGATAGCTCGACTGGAGGTCAATCTTTGAATACACCCGATATCCTTGAGGTTGATCAAAGAGATCGTCAATTCGGGATAATTGGTACTTATTCTTTATCGTGACTTTATTTAACTCACGATAGTTCACACACAATCATAACGATCCATCTACACCAGAACTCCCTATGGTGACATACTCGGTTTTATGAAGGCTTTCTCGAAAAGATTCTGAAGTTGTGCTTTTTACTCTTTCAACTCTGCCGATGTCATCCTATAAGGTGCTTTGGAGACCGGTGCGGTCCCGGTAACCAAGTTTTTGACGAACTTGATCTCTCGGTCTTGCGGCATACCCAGCAACTCAGCTGGAAACACATCAGGAAACTCTCGGACTATAGCTATGTCCTCGAGTCTTGGGGTCTCCCTACGCTCTTCTACCACTGTTGCCACAAAGGCTACGCATCCACTATTCATAAAGCGCTTGGCCCAAAAATGTAGAAACCGTCATGGCGAAGCGAGAACTCCTATAACCCTGGTATACAAACTCTTCCTGACCCGGCTCACGAAAGGTCACAGCTCTACTTTCACAATCAATCATAGCATAATATTTAGTGAGCCAATCTATACTCGAAACTACATCGAATCCCTTCAATTGCCTCAAGGTTAATAGATCTACAGGCATAATGCAATCACCTAACTTAACCCGACATAGAAGGACAATATTCACTACATGCATAGTATGATGAGGACATGTACCTTTCCTATATGTGATAGTTGAACCAATTTAATTTCATATAATATGGCGAATGTCTAGTTTATGAATGAATGCAACGCGCCAGTATTAAATAATCCTTTAACTCTTATATCATTAATCAAAATGATACCTGCAATGATGTTGCCTTCTGCCGGTAACTCCTCCGCCTGCGCTCCATACATACGCCCACTCGACGCTTGTCGGGATCCCTCGGGCTCATGCGGTGCAGAGAGGCGTCCAGTAGGAGCATGAGCGGGCGGGGCTCACGTTGTCACTCTCGGAGTTGAAAGGGATGAAGCTGAAGATGGAACCAGAGACGCACCCCTAGGGCGCTTCTTCGCACTCTCAACATTACGTTGTCGGCTGCCAACGCGATTATCAAAAGAAAGGAAGGCGCTACACCTTCGATCGGCCTCCAATATTGATAGAAGACACATGACTAACGACTTAATCATTTAACTTTGCCAAGTTAACGTGCAACCCTGCTCTCTCATGTTCCTAAGTCTTTATGGTCGATCTCATGTGTAGGGTCCACCTAACGACATATCCTAGGCTTTGATACCACCTTAATCTGTCACGTCTTGGGACACAACGGAAGCCAGCCTGAGCACGTGCACAGACCTGCCATGCGAACAGAGTTTCCCCCGTACGTAGGAAGCACCACCAATCAATCGATACAACATACAAGTTGTTGGGTATCAAAAGCAAGTGACTATCTATTACATCCAACATCCATCAATGCTACAATTCCAACCAAAATATGATACATACAACTTGTTCACATAATTAACATAATTCCATTTATTACATAACTTTGATCCAAAAATCACTTAAGTACATTAGGGGTAACCTCTAGGGGCAAGGTACCCACAATAGGATGGGGGTAGAATAAGGGAGTTATCTAACTCGCGAAGCCTTTTCCACGGTCTCGTACTTCCCCTGCTAAAGATGGTTCTAGAGAAGGAAAACAATAAGAATGGGGTGAGAACTTGAAAAAGTTTTCAGTTGGTGCAGCCACCAACAGGGGTGCTCTGCACGCACTATGTCTAAACTAGGTATAATAGTGAAATAAGCAACATCGAGTAGCACCAAGAGTAAAATAATACTATGAGAGTAAATACTATGTAATTACTATGCCCCTACAAGAAATAACTTGCATGTTCAACTTGACCATATATGCATAATTATGCTTATGTTGTTAATATCCAATATTTTACCCAATCTCATTGGCCGACTAGTAGTGCGGTCCTAACTTGTGCTGTTGCCTAGTGAGTCGTCGAACAATCGCATAAAGTCACTCACTTCGCCCGCCTCATGGATAGTTGAACAATCGCATACATCACCTATTTCTGCACTCAACAATAGGGCGAGCGGACTCGCGTGGCTATACCTCCGGAGGGCTAAGGCTTGTAAAGTCGCGACCTCCACAAGCGCTTGCTCGTTGAGCTCTATTTGGTTCTTGCAAGCTTTAATGAAAAAAAAGACCAACTCCACAATAAAATAGTCATAAGGCAAGGATTAAAGTGCCGTGGCACGGGGGCGTGCCGGTTGTCGCCTGGCACGGTACGGCACAGGCACGCATCCGTGTCGACTGTGGCACGCTTGCGTGTCGATAGATGCGCATGACCTCCGAGTGGCACGCCTTGGCACGATTTTTTTTAGTTTTTTTGTTCCTAATAAACTCTTATGGTACTATTTTGAAAGATTTAGAAAAATAATTATAAATATTGGCTATTTATAGCTTACAATACTCAGCAATTAATATAGTAGTAGATTTTTTATATATAACTATAGCTCATAGAGAATAAAAATAAAAAATCAATTAACTTTGAAATTTCTTTTGATTTTACTTTTTTTTTGGAACTAAAATTATAAAATACAAAATTAGAGAAAATTATTTTTTCTTGATGTTTTTATGGAATATGCATGATTCAATAATATTGATTCGATGAGAGACCGCATGATGACTAGATTAACTAGAATAGCACTGCAGTGGCTCCAATAATTTCTTTTAATTTTGAATCTATTAAAGATATTTATTAAAATTTTGAAGAAAAATTTATACTTTATTAAATTTTTTTTTTAAAATTGTGAGATCTATCCATAAAAATTTAATAATAAATCATATGACGAATAATTAAGCAAATTTAAATATCAATTGCTTCAATTTAGTTTTTTTATTTTATTAGTAATTTTTCATCTTCTAAATCCAAAAATAGAATTCTCAAAGTAAAAAAATTTTGTCGTAAATCTCATACCCAATGCTGGATTTATCCAAAATGATTAAAAATCGGACTACATAATGACTTAATCAAGTAGATCTATTTTTAAAATTTTGTAAACTATAAATAAAAATTTGCATAGGTTTAAATTTCTCCAAACAGGAACTTTACAAGTTAAAAATATTTAAAATGTATGAAAAAATTTTAAATTTGTAATATTTTATTTATCTAATAAGTACATCTTCGACTTGCTATTTCTTTGCCTTTTCTCTTAAGATCGAAGTGATCAAAGTAGAAATAAAGTAGAAATAGAAGGAATTGAAAGAAGAAATTAGAGGAAAAATTATAATAAGAAAAGGGAGGAAAAAGAGAAAGAAAAAAGAGAGGAAAAGATAGTGAGAAGTAAAGGAAAGACTAAAAGAGTGAGTTGAGGAGAAGAAAATGTAGGAGAGAATGAGAGAGAGGGATGTGTGTAAGGCAAAAAAAAAATAATCCAAAAGTAGGTCCAAAGAAAAAAAAAAGGTTAAAACTTAAAACGTTGCGTGCCCATATAGGTACGCAACGGCACTGTGCCGCGATACCCTTTGGGTATCGCTCTATCTCGCACGATACCCTTTAGGTATCGCGGCATGGAGGATCTAAGAGAGAACCTCTCTTGTATCGTGCCCCTTAATTGGTGACACGATACGTATCGTCCCGTGCCGACCGGCACGATGGATACTTTAAATCTTGTCATAAGGGCTCTTTTGCTCAATCATCATATCTAGCCAAAAAGTCATTTCAAGAATTATTTAACCAACAATCATGTTCTCAACATGTAGAAAGACGATAACGTTATGATATCCACGAGACCATGCAGAGTATATTCATCAGTTTTAACATGCTTGTTATTAGGCGGATGAAAACTATGAGATCTACAAAGCATGGTTGGCAATCATCAACAACTACTCATGCTCAAGAATTTTCTATTTAACAATAGTATTATCCTAGCAATTGACGTTTCTGTTATTGTGATTTCAATATATACCAACTCATAAGAATGTGATAACATTGTAATACCCAAAAGCTGTGAATCATGGATTGTTACACCCCAAGTAGTTGTGGCAGCTTTTTGATCGCCGCCAGCATACTTTCGGATTGCGCCTGTGAGCGTTGCTCCAGGCGCTCCCAGAGTCTCCGATTTTGTTCGAGCAGTTGGAAAGATTTTTGGTCCATGTGCTCCATTAGTGCCAGCATCTGTGCCATCATTTTTGACGGCTAAGCAGGAACGGCCGTAGAGGCTTGCTCTGGTATGATTGTGGGTGGAGGTCTGTTATCAGCTTTCAATGGAACGACCAAGCCTGATTGGCCAACCACATCTACCCTAAGAATCGTTTAGTTTCGTAGACGCAAATCATTGGTATCGGCGCTGACCATAATAATTTTCTCAAAGGATCTCACTGCACGTGCCAAGGATTGTTGGGAAAAAATTTCGCTGGCACACGTGGTGTGATTCGGGTCGTCCGCCAACGGGTTTGTCCCTTCGTGCGAAAGACGCGATCTTACTTGGGTTCAAGTGCGGATCAAAGAGGGGACCGTCCGAAGGGGTTCGAGCTCATGGGAAGGCCTCGAAATCTTCGCGCACGCGGACCGAAGGTTGGATGCTTCGGCTTTCGAGCTTCGACCGTTGTCTGGGCCAAAGTGGTGATGCGGGATCTCCGTATCGCAGCGGTCCTTGGGAATCGGTAGGTCCGCCCGGATGGAGGCGCATGGTGCGGGGGACTACGTTCGCCGGTGAGGACAAGGTGGCCTGGCGATTGTCAGAGTGGTATGGTCATCGAGGGCGATGCCGTCGGAGGCTGAATGGCAGTGAAGATTACTTTAAGGCTACTCCTAAATTACATTATGGTTACTCCTAGGCTACGTTACAGCTACTATTTCTCGAATGTGAGGTATGTACTGGCGTCTATGATGTGATGTTCGGATCCTTTGTCTTGTAGTCTTCACCCTTTATAGGTACGTCGTCGCAATCGACGGAGTAACTCCTGCGATTCCCCACCTTCTTTTTCTCAGCTACCTCCTAACTCCTCGCCCTTGATCGCGGCCGTTTGAATTTTGAATCACTTAATTCAAATGAGCCCGCCTTTTGGTCGCCAAAGTGGGAACGTTTGGGTGTGACACCGAAGGCCAAATTGGCCACTCTACGACGGACTTTCCTGCCAAAATCCCTTGCGGTCCTACTTCTTGCCTATGCTTATTTTCGGTGTCGACAGGTATACAATAGTGTTTTAAATAGCGGCTGCTATGCCCCCATAGCGGCCGCTATAGCGAATTTTATGTGTTACCGCTACGCCATAATCTCTAAAGCGGAATTTAGCGGATCGGGTTCATAGTGGCCACTTTAGCAGCGCTAAAGCGGCCGCTATAAAGCGGTCGGAAAGCAGGCGCTATGAGCCCAAAACTTCAAAAAGTTTGAGTCGCAGACAAGGAGGAATGCAAGGAGGAAGGCAACAACACAGACACAGAGAGCAAAAACTAGAACCATTGATGATGTGGAGTTTAAGTCGTCGGAATCGGAAGGGGATGAAGAACAAATGTTGAGATGGATGACTAGAAAACCTCTAGTGAAGGAGAAGAAGAATGTCTTCCCGATGAATAAGATTTTAATCATTTACCTAAGATATCCTTTTTGACATCCATTTACAAATTGTTTAGATTGTTAATGGATTATAGATTTTCGAGTTTTATGTCTTTATTGGTTTGCTAAATCATAATATTTTAAAGTTAATCTTAATAGATAATGACATTAAATATGTATAGGCTTGCAATGCTAAAAAAAAGGAATAGTTAGTTGTCTTTTCTTCAAAATTATATGTATTTTTTATAAGGAACATAAACATATTAGGTTAGTTTTTATGAAACCCGCTATAGGTTCATAGCGCCCGCTATCCGCTTTCTACTATGAGACCCTCCAAACGCTATGTGCCCGCTATCCGCTATTCACAATCTTGGTGTATACTGTATCATCTATCATGCTTTTGTTCCACAAGCTTATGGAAAAGCAAGCAGTGTTAAATAATTGATGACATTTATCTAAATTTTTCCAATTTGAAATTTTACACAGAGTCTGATCTTTTCTTTCGACAAGACATGTTTCTCTTTTTCATTCTTGGAGCTCTTAGAGGGAAGATGGAGAATTAGGAGGGAGAGGAAAAAGAAACGTGAGAAAGTAGCGGGTTAGCATACTATTTGTCAGTTCTTTGAAGGAAAATTTGGAGAAAACCTTTTTAAGGTTTGAAAACTGGCTTATGAAGTGCATCTAACAGCTCTAAGATTCTCCTCAAAGTGCTGTATCAGCTAGAACAGGACATATAGTGCATAGAACAGTTTAGAAATGCCATATAAATCGGGAGCTCTACCGTTTGAAGCAAGTTTAAAGTGCCGTGGCACGAGGGCGTGCCGTTGTCTGCCTGGCACGGTACGGCACCGGCACGCTTTCGTGCCGACACAAGGTACGCTTGCGTGCCGATGGATATGCATGACCTCCTACTGGCACGCTTTGGTACGGACTTATTTTAGTTTTTTGGTTCCAATAAGCTCTTATAATGTTATTTTGAAAGATTTAATCAAATAATTATGAATATTTGCAATTTATAGCTTACTATACTCATCAATTAACATATTTGTAAGTTTTTTTGTATGTAAAGTACATCTATACCTGATGCAGAATAAAAATTTTTACAGGTTAGAAATTTTAAAATGCAAAGACATCTTTCTTTCTTTCTTTTGACCATATTACAGTCTTTCTTTTATAAAATACAAAAAAATAATTTTTAAAATTATTTGAAAAAATTATTTTAAAAACTTTTTGAAAAAATTATTTTTTTAATTAATTTTTTTCAAAAAATTATTAGATCTATGAAAAAAATTAAGCAATAAATTATATGATAAATAAATTAAATAAATTTAAGTATCAATTGATTTAATTTAGCTTTTAATTTTATCAGTATTTTCAATCTTCTAACGCAAAAATAAAATTTTATGTTTGATGTGCCTCAAAATTTGTTTATTGAGTTCGATTTTGTTCCCAATTCGCTAAAAGTTTCGCGGTGCGACAAATTTTGATAAAATAATTTGTGAAAAAAAATGGTTGTCTGTGGTGGAAGAGGAGGGCTCGGGCCGATACGATATGTAAATTAAAAAATTGCCCGTATATTGATAAACAAAAAAATTAAATTATAATTTTTTTGACTTACCTAACAAGTA
Organism: Puya raimondii; assembly: GCA_016920855.1. Taxonomy (NCBI): domain Eukaryota; kingdom Viridiplantae; phylum Streptophyta; class Magnoliopsida; order Poales; family Bromeliaceae; genus Puya; species Puya raimondii. The sequence continues at coordinate 139,322,013 of JABWPP010000050.1, forward strand.
GATCTTTGATTTGCAATTTCTTTGGGGGATGTGGGGTACCCGGATGTTTCTTGGTACCCCAAAGAACAAAACAAAAAGAAAAAAAAAGCAAAAGGCAAAAACAAAAAAGCAAAAAAGCAAAAAAAAAAAAACACACACACACACAGTGCCGGCACGGCATAGTGCCGCGGCACAGTGCTGCGTATCGCGTTGTCTCGCGCGGTACGCAGCATAATGCCGCGGCACGGAGGGGGGGTTCGAGACCCTTCCTGTACCGTGCCCCCAAGAAGGGGCACGGTACGAGAAGGGGGTACGGTACGTGCCGCCTCGTGCCGTATGGCACGGGGAGGACACTTTAATCCTTGGTTTGAAGTCTCATCAGTGTAGAAGTAAATTGACTGTAATTCATTCGCCTCAATCAAAATAAAAATTGTTGTCTTGATAAAAATGTATCTCATTTTGGAATCAAATGACTCCTATTTCAAATTAAATCCAAACTCTGTGAATTATAGGGAGTTTCCGAAAAATAAACAAATTGTAGGTTTCTGCACCACTTTGTGACATTAAGCATGGTAAACTTCCTATGCCAATAACATGGGCCCAAAATTCCCTGTAGTCCCTTTTTTCTTCTAAAAAAAAGCACATTTAAAACTTGATAGTAGTTTGGCAATAATTGATTACTTTACGGCATGGTCATCAGTTGCAACGAAACCAAGTAGTTTTAGTAAAACCCATCAAATCAGTGATAAAATAAGGGATAGATCTTCTTGATTTATCCTTTATGTTCTTCTTTCATTCATTTGCATTAAATTTCCAATGAAATTGACATTAATTTGTGGAATTTTGTTTCAAACTTTGATCTTGTGATTATGAAATCTAGTATGCCATTTTCAAGAAAATTTTGTTGACATTAGAAGCAATACATCTGTTGGGTAAAAAAGGCTTTTAGGTACTTATTTGTGAACAGTTAGAACAAATTTTGAAGGTGAGAAAGCTTAGAAAGCATGTGCCCTTTGCTGAGATGTATTGGCTAGGGAGCAACGCCACAGCGGTATAATTTGCTTGAAACCCTCTTTTATTGTAAGTTATTAAGGAGAAATATTTACTATTATTTAACTCTTTATCATATTAATCATCCATTTAATATGATAGAATTTGATGACATGGACGGTTAATTTGGGGAACTTTTGATTCTTCTATGTGTAACCATTGTTCTCTTTACATCCAAAAAAACTTATGAAAATTTCATGAAATTATTGATGAATAATCTTGTAATATTACTTATACCCATTATAATCATTATTGAAGTCATTTGTACCAAAAATACAATGAATTGAGAGATTTACTCCAATTTGTTTTTCTTCCAGTGTTAGTTCTTAATCTAATAAAAATCCTATTATACTTTTGAGAATTTTCTTGAAAGTTCTAGTCATTCAATCAATAGAGTACAAACTTGTTGGTTCCTTCTGTAGCCACTTTCTTTTATCCTTTCTTAGTTTTATTAGTTCCGTTTGCTTGAACCCTCTTTTCATTGGGAAATGTTCCATCATTGCATCGACATTTAATGGCTAGAAATCACAACTGTTATCTGTTTTTGCATTCCTTTTACTGAAGCTGTGTTGTATATGAGAAGTTCTTCAATTTTTAGTTACATATACAGTTAGTTGATGAATTTCCAACAGAAAGTTATTTAATCTTATGATAATCTTCTAAGCATTCTATTATGCTATCAATCTTCTTCTGCTAGTCTTTGTGAATGAAGTGAATGAACTTTTAGACTTAGAATTATTGTTCTTGTTGGTTATATATCTATGCATACGTTCCTTTATTAGGAATTCTAATAAGTAATTTATTTTATATCATTAAAATAAAAACACAGTAATTTATTTATTTATTATTATTTATTAATTTTTTTGTTGTGTAATGTGTATAGTTTTATTGTAAAATATTTATCTGATGCATGCAGGTCTGGCTGCTGGCTCTTGTTGTCTTACCAGCTAGGTCACACATTTTCATGCGGTTCGGTTTAGTCTTATACCTCTCTCTGTTGTCAATATGGATTCTTCCAACTCAAATTTGGACAGTAAGTCGAAGTAAATTCGATTTGTATTTTGTAAGATTCCTCATGGCTAATGTTAAACAGAGTTTTGAGTTACAAATTTGAAAAGGTAAGTTGAACTGGCTTTGTTCGTTAACTAGATAAAAATGTTTTAAAGATGTGCAAATTTTGCTCTTTACATGTGATAATATCTTTAATTGTTAAAAATGAAGAGCAGGGTCTGTTAATGGATACAATTTTCAGCCTCTTTGATCTTTCAATCGAAAGTTTGAGGTAAGTATAATTTTATCCATGCCTTAAATGGAAGAGAAGAATGCATTGGTGAAAGAAGCTGACCCTCTCTTTCTTACCATAAGATGACAAGGAGGTCAATAGTGCCACTGATGTAGGACCCAGAAAGATGTAGCTGGATCGTTAAGAAAATTTGGGACAAAGAAGGTTGTTGGTGTTATTGTTGTCCTGTTTGAACCTTTCTCACTCTCTTTTTTGACCTCTCTCCCTCTCTCTCTGCCACTATGTTTTACTGGTTAGTTGCAAAGAGCAAACTTTGTCAAATTGAGGTTGCTTCATTGCCACACAGGTTAATTCTTCTCTCTGAGTTGTGATGGCATCATGGTTCGGCCATCCCCAGTGGGCATCTTCCCTCTTCCAAGGGATGTAATGCCTTTACTCTCCTTGTAGGGAAAGAACTCATTAGTTTACATGAATTTCTCTATTTAAGTTTCTTTTCTCTATCAAATTTTTTATATGTAAGTTTTTGGGGTGGCGATCATTCTTTTATCAAAAAACACCCTTTGTGGAGTCTTAGGTCGTTATAGCTCTAAGTATGGAAAGGAGGACCAACCATAAGAGATAGACCAGTTGATCAAATTGTGGACTGATAGATTAGTTGACCTCTTAGGTCCCTGAAAGTAGAAGGACACAACGTAAAATCAGATTACATTTTGTTTTACTTTTTCCATTTCCAATAGTTTGGGTGATTGTGCTCATCTTATGGTTGAACATTGTCACAGTTTTTTTAAATTGCTTTGAATTTGATTTCTTGAGTGTTTTTTGTTTTGATGTTGTTGTGCGAATTATAGTTAGAACGAGTATTTTAATCTTCACAGGATCTTTTTATGGTTTTGAAAGGGAATCCCTCACTGTTTCAAAGTCTTTGATTGTTATGTTTAAAACTTGAAAGTGTGAGCTTATTTTTGAAACTGATTTGGACTTTGTCATTCACTGTTTTAGGTAAGGTTTTCTTCCTTCTGTTAAATAATGTTGATTTTCTTCCATGATTTATTTATCTTTTTCTAAAAATGATAGAATATGAGAAATCACATGATACATTGGTATCATCCAGCTAAGCGTATTGCTTATGGCTTGTATGGTGGCTTGATATGAAAATACTTTAGAGAAATGCCCTATATCGAGTTAACTTTGTGGTACGTGGAAGTTGTCTAGCTGGTTTAAGAACTTACGCGAGATGCATATGCTTTTGCTATATCATGATTTTTGGTGACCAAAATCCTAGTTCTTAGGTTCTCGAGCTTTGGTAATTGCGTCACAACCCAATTTTTGATATGGAATAAGATATATTGTTCTAGTCAGACAGCTAACTTGTTTTTTGCTTGTATTTCTTTGTCATTCGGTAGAGCTATTATTTCTCATTCTGCATATTAGCATTGAATCCTTTATATCATCAACTAAACGTGTCAATAATAAGGTAAATTACATTTTACTTGTAGGATCAATTAGGCAGGGTTGCTCTGCTTTCTGGGATCTTATTCATCATGCTGGGATTTGGTTCTGATGGTGTACCTCCACTTGTCCAGTTGAGAACGCCGCCCTCATCGATTACAGGATTGCCAAATCTTCCTTCATCCTTGGGAGGTTACTCTTACACAATCATGAAGCTAGGACCATTGCAATTTACAAGGAAAGGCTTGTCTGTCGCTAGTACTTCAGCCTGCCTATCGTTCACTGTATGTTCGCTTCACCTTTTAATTTTTATTATTTGCTTTAAGACTTTTCTTTTGTATTTGTTTTTTCTTCTCTATGGCATGTTTTGTTAACTAAATTCGGAAATGAGTAGCTTCATTAATCCTTGTTCCTTAAGCAAATAAGGTGGCTACCTTATGTATGATAGTTTTTATTATTATATTGTAGTGATTGTATTCCCAGAGAGGATTCTTTACATCCTTAAATACTACTGTTAGGTCATCATGAATCAGCCTCTTATTTCCGATATCCTATGACCACTATTTTATAAAGTTCTAGCCACAATTTTATACACGATAACTCTTCTATTGCAGTTCTATTACTGCTGCAACCTTATCTGAGACTAACCTGTTCTATTCATAAACTAGTTTAAACGTTGATGATGCTGATATATTAACAGTTGGAGCCTCATTCCATAATGATTTTGCTTGCTTTTGACATAGCTTCACACCTTAACAAGCAGATTCCTGAAAATTTTATTTTCTCTTTAAATATTTCTTTTTCCTGATGCTAACTGCTTATTGGAACTACCAAGTGATAGTTATACTAAAGCGTGCTATGATAGAGTTTCCTATCTCTTATATATGGATGCTGAGATTTTTCTCCACTCTCTCTCTCTTTCTCTCTCTCTCTCTCTCTCTCTCTCTCTTTCTCTCTTTCTCTCTCTCTGCCCTCCTTGCAGATCTTCCAAAGTGCGAGTCTATGCTTGACAACAACAACGCCCGAGCAGCTTGCTTCTGCATTATGGTGGTTTATGGTTCCTTTGAGGCATATTGGTGTTCCAGTGGCTGAGATAATACTTACTTTGCTACTTTCTTTGAGGTTCATCAATTTAGTATTTGACGAGGTAAGTTGTAGGCAAGGTTATAAGTGTTGTAGCACAGGGATCGTCCGGACAACTTGCTGGCATGGTCCAACATGGAGCTTGCCCTGTTGTGCCAATGTGTGCAGATTAAAAAATACCGATGTGTGTCAATGTGTACACACTATGATATGAAATATTTATTTTCTTTGCAACCAATATATTCTAATTTTTTATTATATATCTTTATCATATCTTTTGCACTCTATTTAGATAATTACTTGCTAATTTGTTAAAAAAAGAGAATGTTGAGCTGTGCTGAAGCATAGGGTCGTATCGTGTCGATATTTTGTTGGCACAGTAGGACACGATCGGCATATGGCCCATGTTGATGGGCACTTAAAACCTTGGTTTTAGATTGTAGCTGTATTTGCTAAGGGTATTCTTGGCCAATTTTCTATTAGATCAATCTTTTGGATAACATGGTGTTAGAGCCAATCCTAAGCCCTCTCTACTCCGTGAGGTCTTGAGTTCGATTCCTACATTTGCCATTTTATGGAAAATATTTCTGCCAATTTTTCCTTTGTCTCTTATGTTACCTCTTTTGTTAGTGCGCATGGTATGGTTCATTTGACATTCAAACATACTAGTGAGCAGGGTTGTTAAGACTATTCCTGCAACCATCTCCCAAGGATTTAAGTGCCATGGCATGGGCTCGTGTCGAGAACTTGCTGGTATGGTGCGGCACGGTGTGTGCCATGCTATACTGATGTGAGCTAGTCATAAAAAATACCTGGGTGCTAATGGCGTGAAATATTTATTTTCTTTAGTAGCAATATATTCAAATGTTTATTATATATCTTTATCAAATCTTTTGCATCTTATTGAGGTAATTGCTTGCTAATTTCAAAGAAAAAAGGGTTTTGAGCTGTGCCATCAGCACAAGGGTTATATTGTGCCGATATCTTGTCAGCATGGTACGACACGCTAGGTACGGCTCGTGCCGATGGGCACTTAAATCCTTGCTATATCCTATTACATTGATTTTTTAGGTAACATAATTAGCAAATGGACGTAGTTTTTGTCATCCATGCTTTCTCTGTTAGGTAAATATTAGTTACTTATTTACAAAGGTATAAAATGTCATTAATGCTCTCTACTTCTCTTGAAAACTTTTGATAGGTTAGAAATGCAGCGCTGGGAATTGTAGCACGTCGGATACACTGGCATCAATTGACAACTATAGAAACATTAGATGGTAAGTGATTAAGTGCACCTTTTCTTATTTGTAGCTATTGATTAATTCTATTTGTGAGGTTGGTCTTTACTAGTTGAAATTTGTTTATTATGTAATAGATTGTCATCATGAGTTTCGATTTTGCCTCAAAGATTTTGCTTCTTTATAAATATTTGATTTGATGCCTTGGTGATTGGTCTATTTTTGATTTAAAAGTAAGAGAGCTTGAAATTTGCCACTGACCAACAAATCCGATGATTATTGCAAATAAGATGCTTATGTATTGTCTAAATTTTTTGATCAAACTCATCAACTCATGTAGATTGATCTCTTTCCGCCATTCAATTTCGTATGGCAAATTTTATTTTTTGATGCTTTATTTCTTCATGTTTAAGGCCCCATTAGTATAGCTAGTTAGAAAACTCTATGAAGTTTATTTTCTATGGTTTTGACTTGATTAAATTCAGGGATTCCATAGAATCTTATAGGAATTCCATACTCTATTTTATTTATGTTTGGATGCCGATTTGATAAAATTTCTAATAAAAATAATAAATTTGTCAAACAAATAGAGATCAAAATTGCTAGCTAAACTAAATCGAATTGAACTACATTTAGAATCTATTTTGTTTCTAATTAAAAACATTATTAATCAAAATTACTATCTAAAAATTAACAAATGGAGATCAAATTATTAATCAAATTAAATTAAATATATACTCTATTTTATTTGTAAAAAATAACAAATAAAAATAAATATAAACAACTGATAAGCAAAACTAATAAAAATTTAAGATTATTAGTTTAGTTAATAATTTTGATCTAGTTCAAGGAAGGGGCAAAGGTGGTGGCGTGGTAGAGTAGGGTGGCGGAGGAGAAGGAGGAAGCGGCGGCGCGGCGGAGGGGGGCGACAGAGGAGGAGCAGGGGGGGCGGCGACGGTGCGGTAGAGGGGGGTGGCGGAAGAGGAGGGGGTGGTGACAGCGGAGACGACAATGTTGTTTAGGCCGCAACGGCGGCAGAGACGATGACGACGACGATGAAGGAGGGGCAGAGGCGGTGGCGCTGCAAAGGGCCGCGACGGAGGAGGAGGGGCAACGACAGAGGAAGAAGGAAGATGGAGAGAAGGATTTTTTAGTTTTGCAAATAAAAGGGAGAGAGGGCCTCGATCTCAGAGACTACCATTTATTTTTTTCTTAAATGGAGTGGAGTGGTAAAGAACTACATTTTTTTTATTGTATAGTTTAACTACACCATGGTTTATGGACCTGCTTTGAGCCTATCCAAACAGTCATATAGTAAAAAGAAACCTATCGGTGTAGTTAGACTATATCCCATTTTAGAGCCCATCCAAATGGGTCCTACTTTCTTATGTATTTGGCGGCTTAGTTTATAACTCAATTTGCAAATGCATTTAAAAGTTTTGATCTACATTACACGGACACGGCTCCAAAGCAGCTGCGTCCGCGTGCGACTCGTATCTGACTCGGGAAGCGTAGCGTACATGAGACGACACGTGTCCGCTGTGCGTTTGGGGAAAAAAAATGAATGCGGAGAGGACTCGTGTGCATCGCGCGCAAGTCCTCTTTGTTAGGAAGAGTTCCCAAACTTCTAGTAATAGGAAATAGTTTTGCCTGCACCCGAAGTATCCTTATCTATAATACACCATAATTAATTTGGTTAATGCTTTAATTTCAAAATCTAAGTTAACCTATCTGATCTATAATATTTAAGATATATGTATAAAAAAATAATTTTGAAAAATCTAATATTTAGATGTTAAGTAGTTCCAAGAATTAGCAGTGTTAAAAGCACCGTTGTTTAATTTATAAAAAAATACTATCCAAAAATTCATAATTTTTGATATCTATCTTTTAATGGCATATAATGCATCTAGTAATTAGATTTGAAATTTTGTTGTGCTGTGTGTGGTGAATGAGATATACTTAAGAACTTGGTACTTGGTAGAGATAATATATTTTCAGTTCATGCACCAACTTTGTAGTGCATATAATTAGAATTTATGTACTAATATTAATATAGTATAATATTTTGTACATAATATATATAAAATATTATACTTAAAAATAATATTTTATTGTTGGTCTTGCCATATCCGTGTCCTGATTTTTTTGAAGTTGCCCAGTCGCCGTGTCCGAGTTGTGTTGTGTCCCGTGTCCGTGTCCGTGTAACATAGGTTTTGATTGAGCAACACTAATCACATGTTGCAGTATAGCATTTTGAATGTTTTTCCCCTAATTATAAATCAGTTTCATTGATTTTCAAGAATGACCTGTGATGACCATTAAACAATTCAACCTATTTTCCAAGTGAATGTACTTAATTTTCACTGTGCAATTGCAAACTGGGACCTATTTTTGGCAACAGAGAGGCCGAGCCACAAAGAATAGTATTACGAAGTGTTGTATTTAGGACCTAGAATCATCAGTTTCAAATTCAATTGAACCACTTTCATGATAACATTGCATCTTTATGTTGAGTTATCTGGATAATGAATGTACACCATACTACTTGTATCATGCAGATGGTTACCAGACCTTGATTTTTCTGAAGTCCATGTATTATCTGCATCATCACTAATATGCTGAATTCCTCATTTTTAGTTTGTTTATATCTGCGTGAGCTAGAAAAATTTGACCTAACATTATGATGACTGTGCAGTTTTCTTTTTGTATGTTCGACGCATATTCAAAAATATCTTTGATCATGCGGAGCAAATTTCCAAGGTTAGTTCTCTTTGAAATTTATTATTTTAATGATATCATTATTGCTATGTCAATGTGATAAGCACTTGCAAATCATTCTTTATATTCTCAAATATGTTTCATTTCATATTTCCAGATTCAGCTATTCCAGTCAATTTGTATGGGCACTTTTGTATTTTAAATAGAAAATATAGTAAAACATTTTGCTTGGTTTGTTAGATGTATTAGGACAAATTGTGAGTATCACTTTAAAAAACCCATGATATAGGACAAGCTGAATAGCTCTTTTTGTAGAGAACTAGTGAGCTTGCTGATGTTAGTAACATAACTGGATTAACTAGATGGTTCTTTAACCATGTGGCCTAAAATAATTAAGCTCAAATTATAGTACCAGCAGACTATTTCTTACATACTTGAAAACTTTCTGAACATGTTCTGATATTAGGACGTCTTGGGACAATCTTCTCTCTGATTTTAAACCCTGATGTCCTCATGAATCACACTTAAGCAGGTCTAAAGTCTTCCCCTGGTATATATCCATGCCTTACATTAATGCAGTAACATTCTCATCGCCCTACTCTCTCCACTAGGATCAAGATCGTTAAATTAATGTTAAACGATTGTTGTTTTCTAAAAGCTTAAGCTACCAGAGAACGGTGTCTATATATTTTATATTCAACACTGCGCCTCACATTTGAGCTTGAGACTTGTTGATAGGCCCATGACGTGGAATAACTAAATGTGACGAAATCAAATAAAGCTAGTACTTTATATGATATGAAAACATTTTTTTTACTTAAGTCATAATTTTTATGTTGAATAAAATTAATTTATTGATTGAATTTCTTAATCATATATTTTTGCTCCTACTTGAAAAAAAATTCTGGCTTCGGCACTACTAGTATCTAGTGATTCCTGTCTATAGCCAAAGTCAGGCTTCTTTTTTTTTCGTTTTTTGGTTTCGATCATGGATTTAAGTGCCATGGCACGGGGTCGTGCCGGAAACTTGCCGGCACGGTGCGTGCTGGGCCATGCTGATGTGTGCCGGTCACAAAAAATACATGTGTGCCGAAACATAATGGCATGAAATATTTATTTTCTTTAGCAAACAAAGTATTCTAACAGTTTATTATGTATCTTTATCAAATCTTTTGAACCAAGGTTTAAAGTGCCGTGGCACGGAGGCGTGCCGCTCTGTCTCTGGCACGGTACGGCACGGGCACGCTTCCGTGCTGACACGTGGTACGCTTGCATGCCGATGGATACGCATGACCTACTGGCACGCTTTGGCACGGACATATTTCAGTTTTTTTTGGTTCCAATAAGCTCTTATAATGTTATTTTGAAAGATTTAGATAAATAATTATGAATATTTGCTATGTATAGTTTACTATACTCATCGATTAACATGCATGTAAGCTTTTTGTATGTAAAGGACAACTATATCTGATGTAAAATAGAGATTAAAATACAATAATAAAATTCACAAGTACAATAATTATTATTATTTACATATTTACATAGGTATTACTGCTTAATTCCACATAGATTGTCGCGGTAGATCATATGGCATATTATCATCTGCAGATACAAGATTTATTCGACAATGTTGATACAAATATTGCTGGTATTGTGAGAACGTCATATATTCCTGGTATATCTCATTGTATTGTTGTAGATGATTTACATATGCAACTGGATCGTGGATGTAATGGACAACAGTCATCTGTGGCATATGAACTGAAACATTATAAGGATAAGGATTGCATGGAATAGAAGAACCATAATGTGGGTATGCATTTGTATCAGTGGACGTAGATGCATCATAATCAAATATCCCTCCATAAAGGCCTTGTTGATATGAGGGATACGATGATACCGAAGTACTATCAAATTCTGTGTGCAAAGTATCTTCCCTTCGTGAGTGTCTAGTTGACACTGCCTCCAAACCTTCTCTCATCTCCCCATAATCTCGTTGTGAGGACCTATTACCTCTTCTACGATCATATACCACTCCAGATGTTTGACGTGGTCGAGATCCATGATCAGCATCTTGAGTGGCATGCGTCAAGTCTTGCTCTTCAGTAAATATAAGACCGCCTCCACCCTCCTGTTGTGTTGGTGGAATAAAGTCGCCACCATTCTCACTGCTATCAGTGGTATCATCATCATCACTACATTCATCTTTGGACCGTGGTAATCCAGAATCTGCTGGTGTCGATGTATCACTATCATCATCTTGTGGAAGTGCATCAGCTGCATCTAATGGATCCATCAAGGTCATACTTTTTTTACTGCTACCACTTCGGACTGTTGTTGAAGGCCTCTTTGCGGTACAAGACGTTTTCTCCTTTCTAGATTGACTCTGAGTGCGACGTGGACGACCATGTCCAGGTCCTTGCATTAGACGTTCAAATTCTGCATCAGAGTCATCTGCAGGATTTTGGGATTCTTCGTCGAAACCTGTTTGTTCTTGCACATTACCTTGAGACTTTCCTATATTCTCGTCAGCCCATCTTTCAACATCACTGATTCCTGCTTCCTCAGCAATTATTCTGAATGGTCGTGGTGGATCTCCAGGCTCATCAAGTAATAGGTCCTCTCGATTGTCTCTATCTTGTAGCCAATCAAGTATAGGGTCTGATTCATCATTGATAAAGCTTGCATCCAAGGGATCATAAGTTTTTAATTCTTTTTTCTTATCATACTCCTCTTGCATGCATCTTAAACGGAGCCTCATATTATAGTGGACGTAAACTAGCTTCTCTAATCGAGCGTACGTTAATCGGTTACGCACTTTGGTATGTATCAGTGCGAATGTGCTCCAGTTGCGTTCACATCCACTAGACGTTGTCGTTTGAGATAAGACACACACATCAATCTTTTTTAAATGCTTTGCTGATCCACCGTATTGTAGCCACCATTCAGTTGTATAATTAAAAGTTAAAAACATATCAAATTAGATTTATCGTCAGGTGTAAAATGTCTAACTTGTGGAGTTACTTACTGGGATCGGTATTGTGTCTTCCGTTAATTGCACCCGCTTTGCCAAAAGTTTCAGAGGATTCACGAAATATTTTTCCCTTTATTATGATAGTATAATAATCAGCAATCAGCATATTAACATGTAACAAATTAATAATACATTGAGAAAGTCATTATACCTCATTTATGGCAAGAGCGGCATGTGTTGGATCTCTCTCCAATCTATTGATAACGTTTCGTAATGCCTTCAATAGTTCATCATCAAATCCAAGATTATAACGATGGTGGTACGACGGATTAAGGTAATAACCTAATATTAAAAAAGAAATCACTCCATTAACAATGAAAGAATATAAATGAACAATCACTAACAAGTAGTTTTTTTATACTTTATAACTTACCTGCTAGGTGTAGATCCCGACTCATTTGGATATCCCAACGTTTGTCAATAATTTTTAAATAAGATTGACACCGCAATGGATTATTTTTTTTCATATTCTCTTTAGCCATCCTCAGTTTATAAACAACATGTCCCATTTGAGGTATTTTTTCTTGATCCACTAAACGAAGGACCATGTATAGCGGCTCCACAGTATCAACAATCTCTTTTACATAATCCCAAAATTTGGCCGACAGGATTATTTGCTCAATCGATTTTCGATCAGCCGTAGAGGCATAACGAGATGTTTGCCATTCATCTGATGCAAACATAGACTTTAATCCAGTTTTATTTTGAAGGATACTGTTTAGAGCAATAAAATTTGCGGCAAATCGTGTGATACCAGGACGTACGAGTTCTCGTCCTGTGAATTTCACCATTAAAGCATGGACCCAAAGATGATTATATAAATATTTAGATACACGTTGTGCAGTATCTACAATTTTCTTCACCCGATTTATCTCACCAAAGTCAGACATCATTAGGTTGATGCAATGCGCTGCACAAGGAGTCCAAAATAAATGCGGATGCCTTTGCATTAGTAGTTTTTCAGCTTTCTTGAAGTTTGCACCATTGTCCGATACAACTTGTACCACACATTTCTCGCCAACCTCACGTAAAACTTGTTCCAATAATGCATATATATAGTCAGCATCTTCAAACTGACCGGTCGCATCGACTGATTTGTGGAAGACCACTTTGCCATTACAATAAATTAAAAAAAATTATAATGCTCATTTTTGTTGGCCCTGTCCAACTATCACACATCAAGGTAACACCATACATCTCCCACTGTTGCTTGAAGTTTTTTACCCATGTATGAATATCATTGACCTCCGCATCAAGATATTTGCCAGCGATCTCATACGACGTTGGGGGTTCAACTCCTGGACCCTCCTTTTGAATGGCAACGATCATTGATCTATAATATGGAGTGTTTGCTGTATGGGAAGGTATATGATTGAAGTGAAAAAACTTCGCTATTGCTCGACCAATTCTACCTTTTTTTATTTTTTTTTAGCATTGTATCTATGTGCTGTTGTTGAGCATCTGCGCCAGGAAATGCCATTGGGTCTATATCTATAATATTTGGATGTCTTCCGCTTTTCCCTTTTGGTCCTTTTTTAAATCTGTCGAACATGCGACTAACAGAACTACTTCGAGCTAAACCAGATGGTGCAGGGCCAGACCCAGACCCACCACCGACATCAAAATGTGAGCATCCAAATTGTGCTCTATGTCGTTGGACTTCATCTTGCTGCCATCTTTCTTGTAGAGATGCTTCCATGGCAGCTCTAGTATCAGCATCCAATTCATCACCTGTACCTTCATATGGGTCAATTGGGGGATATTCTGCCGCTCGTTTATCTAATTCATCTCGATCATCCCTCATATTCTTTTTTGCTATTTTTGCAGATTCTAATTCAATTTTCATTGCATGTCTTATCTCCAGAGGGACTTTAGAGCACTTTGCTCCTTCAGGAAAACCCCCAGCGATATGTTTTTTTTGGCGGGTGACACCTCCGCCCATACCGACCATATTACAGTAATTATATTTCCAATAAAATCTGGTCCTTTAGGTGGCATTATGATCTACAATTATTGACATACAGACAACTAACGTAAAATCTATTCTAGAATAATAAGAAAAAGAACGACATGATGAAAAGAAAATCAAATCTATTAACTTTGATTTTTTTTTTTCTTTTATTAGAATGAAAAAAATAATTATAACAGATAAAATTATAGAGAAATTTATTTTTTCTGAAATTTTTTTAAGATCTATAATTCTATATATTGATTCGATTAGGAAGTATATAATGACTAGAACAACCAGAATAGGATCAATTACATCCAAAAATTTTTTTCTTTTTTATTCTTTTAAAAAATATTTAATAAAAATTTGAAGAAAAATATTTTTTTTAAAATTCTTAGAAAACTTTGATTAACATTTAAAATTCTTTTGATTTTTTCTTCCTTTTATTTGAATTTTAATGATTTATAAAATATAAAGTGAGAGAAAGAGTTTTGTAAAATTCTTAATTTTCTACAATTATTTTAAAATTATTTTTATATTATTTTTATAAAATTATTCCAGGTTTGAAATTTTAAAATACAAAGACATCTTTTTTCTTTCTGTTTTTTGACTGTATTATTGTCTTTCTTTTATAAAATACAAAGAAAATATTTTTTAAAATTATTTAAAATTATTTTAAAATTATTTCAAAAAATATATTTTTAATTTTTTTTTTAGAAAAATTGGTAGATCATAAAAAAAATTAGCAATAAATTAAAAATGACAAATAAATGAAATATTTAAATTAAATATTTTTAAAATTATTTTAAATTTTTTTTAAATTATTTCAAAAAATTATTTTTAATTATTTTTTTAGAAAAATTGTTAGATAAAAAAAAAAATAAATTAAATGACGAATAAATTAAATATTTTTAAGTATCAATTGATTTAATTTAGTTTTTAATTTTATCAGTACTTTCAATCTTCTAATGCAAAAATAAAATTTTATGTTTGATATACCTCAAAATTTGTTTAGGAGATCGATTTTTGTTCCTCTGTTTCACCGAAAGTTTCGTGGTGCGACAAATTTTGACAAAATAATTTGCAAAGAAAAAATAGATGCCTGTGGTGGAAGCGAAAGGCTCGGGCCGATAGGCCCCCCGCGGTATGGATCAGATATATCAATTAAAAATTTGCTCCTATATTGATAAATAAAAAATTAAATTATAATTTCTTTTGACTTACCTGACAAGTAAATCTGCGATTTTGCAATATTTTTGCTTTTTTTTTAAACGACGAAAAAAAAGAGAAAAATAATTTTAGCATATGCGAAGGAGGGGGAGAAGAAATGAAGAGAGAACAGAGGAGTAGTCAGGCACGGGAGAAAAGGAGGGGGAGGAACGAAATATAAGGGAAAAAGAAAGGAAGGGGGCGATTGAGGGGGGGCAGGAAGTCAAAAAAAAAAGGTGACGGGCCAAAAGCAAAAGAAAAGAGTGTACGGAAATCACAAAAAAAAACAAGAAAACAAAAAAAAAGGAATCAGCCAAAAAGCAACAAAAAGGTAAAAAAAAAAAGACAACGGGGGCCTGGCAGGTTGGGGGGGGGGAGCTCGACCCCCGAGGGAATAAAAGATAAAAAGCAAAAGAAAAAAACAGCCAAAAAGAAAAAAGAAAGACAATGGGGGGGGGGGGGGGCTCGGTACCCGAGGGAATAAAAGGAAAAGCCAAAAAGAAAAAGCAAAAAAAAAAAAAAAATTACCGGCTGGCTGGCATGCAGGAGCGTGCCGCGTTGTCTCGCGCGACACGGTCCTGCGTGCCTCGGCACTTGGTAGGGTCCGAGACCCCTCCTGTACTGTGCCCCCTTGCCGGCCCGTGCCGTACCGCACGGGCCGGCACTTGAATCCTTGTTTTGAACTTTATTGAGAAAATTACTTACTAATTTGAAGAAGAGGGTTTTGAGCTGTGCCATCGGCACAGGGACCGTATCGTGTCGATATTTTGCTGGCACGATACGGTACGGTAGATACGGCCCGTGCCGATGGGCACTTAAATCCTTGATATAAATCATAGATTTGTATATAGTCTCTGAAACGTGAAACTGCACAATTTTCCATGGATAAGAAATAAGAACTCAGGAGCTGTTTGGTGAGAAATTTTCAAGCATGGTTTGAGTAAATGAATTGATGAATATTGTTGGCATATCTAATTCATTTACTCAAGCATTCAGTAATTCAGTGACGAGATGCATCAAAGCCTATAGCAGTGGTCCTAATCATTATTTTACCAGAATATGATATATCATTTTACAACTGAAATGTACTATCCTCAAAGATATGAATAATTAAGAAAAGAAAATAGCTAAACACCAAACTCCTAAGTTGTAATCTTGAAACATAAATCTCCAACACACCCCTCCACACCTCCCCGTTCTAACTCCAAATAGGCCTTAAATGGTTCAAGTCATCACAAAGATTTTTTTGTTTTTAAAAAGAGCATTTTTTTTAATTTTCATTTGAAAAAAAAATGTTCAGAAAGATATAAAGAGAAAGAGAGGATAAGCCAACAATTAATTAAGAACAATCTACACTCGAATATTAAAAAAAAGAAAGAAAGAATGATTTGGGAATTGAACTCATGATAGCTCATAATATAGAAACTGAAACAACCACTTGGCTCTACTCTTTTTAGTTTTATGTAAATCCTTATATTCTTTTACTTACAATGTGGATCTAGCCCTCCACTTTCTCCATATTAAGGGATTGCTTGCATTTCAATCTGTTTTGTAAGTGCAACTACAGACAAGTCCAAAAGTTCTGTTTGGTTGTTGTAGTTGCATCTATATGCTGCAGTTTGACCTGCATATGAAGGCCAAATTGTTGCATTTCAACCTACGCCAGATTGGACAGAGTTGACAATGCAACAGTTGGATAGAATAATTCTTTACAAGCGTAATCGTACTACCTGCCTCTTAAAAATATAAAAAAATATGAACTTATATTGTTTAGGTAATCTCACCATTTCACATATAAAATGACAAAATCTATAAATACAACTTCTAACTACAGGCAATCAAACAAAAAATTTGTAGTTGTATCACTTTCTGCTTTCAGCTATATCCCACTAAATGGGCCAGATGCAAATACAAGTACTGCATCTTCAATTACATGCATCTCTAATTTCATCGTATTTGCAGCTACATCAAACCAAATGGCTCCCAAGGGTACTAAACTTAAAGAGACTTGGTCCATCTTATGTCTTCAGATAGCTCTGCTCTTAGATATTAATTGTAAGGTAATTTGCACCTAGTCAATCATCAGAACAGAGAGGTCAAGGTTTAAAGTGCCGTCCCGTGCCATACGGCACGGGGCGGCATGTACCGTGCCCTCATGCCCCGTGCCGTACGGCACGGGGCGGCACGTACCGTGCCCCCAAGAAGAGGGCACGGTACAGGGGGGGTCCGAGACCCCCCTCTATGCTGCGGCACGCACCTGCGTACCGCGCTAGACAGCGCGATACGCAGATGTGTGCCATGGCACTGTGCCGTGCCGACACTATGTTTTTTTTTTGCTTTTTGCTTTTTTTTTTTCTTTTTTTTTTGTTCTTTGGGTACCAAGAAACATCCTGGGTACCCCACACCCCCCAAAAACATTGCAAATGGAAGATCTACTTGTTAGGTAAGTCAAAAAATTATAGTTTATGTTTTTTTTGTTTATCAATATACGGGCAAATTAAAAATTTACATATACAGACATCCATTTTTTCTTTACAAATTATTTTATCAAAATTTGTCGCACCGCGGAACTTTTGGCGAATTAGGGGAACAAAATTGAACACAATAAACAAATTTTGAGGCATATCAAACATAAAATTTTATTTTTGCGTTAGAAGATTGAAAATTCTGATAAAATTAAAAGCTAAATTAAATCAATTGATACTTAAATTTATTTAATTTATTTGTCATATAATTTATTGCTTAATTCTTTTGATAGATCTAATAATTTTTTGAAAAAAATATTTTTTAAATAATTTTTTTCAAATACTTTTTCAAATAATTTTTAAATAATTTTAAAAATATTTTTTTTGTATTTTATAAAAGAAAGACTGTAATATGGTCAAAAGAAAGAAAGAAAGACATGAAAGAAAGAAAGAAAGATGTCTTTGCATTTTAAAAATTCTAACCTGTAAAAATTTCTATTCTGCATCAGGTATAGTTGTACTTTACATACAAAAAAGCTTACAAGTATGTTAATTGATGAGTATAGTAAGCTATACATAGCATATATTTATAATTATTTGATTAAATCTTTCAAAATAACATTATAAGAGCTTATTGGAACCAAAAAACTGAAATAAATCCGTGCCAAAACTTGCCAGTAGGAGGTCATGCGTATCCATCGGCACGGAAGCGTGCCTGTGCCGTACCGTGCCAGGGAAAGAGCGGGACGCCCCCGTGCCACGGCACTTTAAACCTTGAGAGAGGTGAGCATATTTTGGGTATAATGGCCAATTTTGCAGCAGTTGATTCTAATTTTCGTAAAACTAGGAAAGTATAATTATTGTCTTATCTTTCTAATTTTAAATAATAGCACAATAGAGTTGCGTATGCTGTCCACAAAATTTTGCCATTGAGCTACACATCTTGGAATAAGTGCCTTATCTTTGTGAAGCTGGAAATACTACCACCCCTGGAAGGCATCATCATTGTGTTTAAAGCATGCCAGTCACCTCTTATTCTTCTTTGAATTCAAAGTGAGGCAATCCTACTTTCTGGTATCCAATTGTGTGGATGTGGGTGTCAACTGTCAAGGAGAAAAGTCCTACTTCAAAGAGCTGATCATTGCCCTGCCAAGGTTCTATTACATAGTATGTGTAGAATGTTCAATGTAGCATTTTCTATGGAAGCCAATTAGTAGCTCTAGGTTGGCCCCGAAGACTTCCTGCAGAATCCTTGTTAAGCCCATTTAATTGTTGGTATCTTACTTGTGATTGATGATGCACAAATACTTCATTTTACTTGTTGTATCGTATCGGATATGTATCAAATACTGATACTCACGTGATACATCTCCGATATGTCGGATACTTCATAAGAGTATCCAACATTTCTGAAATTTTAGAGAATTCCTAAATACTTGATAGATACTTGACGGATAGACTTAGGATTCTTGCGAGATAGGGGGGGTTATTTTGAAGTGAGATGACACCTGCAGCATGAATTCGTCGTTGAGAAAATCTAAAGATTACATTTGGTCTGATTAAGTTTGTTCTTTGATGAACAAAAGTCGACTATGTTTACATCTTTAAGCAAGTCAGTCAGTTTATTGTTTTACATTAACTAATCATCCAAAGATTCTAAACTTTTTTAATGTATATTATCATATATAATAATAATAATATAAAAAATCACCGTATCCTCTAAGTATCATATCCTAAGATTTTTAGAATTTGCTGTGTCGCTGTATCCCTGTCGTGTCATATCCGTATCTAGTATCCGTGTCTGCACAACATAGCTTGTGATTAAAGGCATCATTTTCGTGCTTCAACTTCGCATCAGACACCAATATAGGCCTAGGAATGGGATTATTTGATGCGTATTCACAAGGGAACCAACAAAATGTGCTACTTAGGAATAAATTGGAGTAAGCCTGGCCTAATTTGGAGCCTAGGAGCCCGTAGGAGTGCTTTCACTAAGTGGGCTAACAGGAAGGAGAACCAAGAAAGAAATTATTTAGGCATAGGTAGTTCAGTGAAGAGATTAGAATCTAAAAGAAAATGGTAAAGAAACTTTAACCCTAAGGAAGTGTTAAAAAAACGAACATTACAAGTTTGATATTAAGCTTTTAACAGTGCTAAATAGTTGGTTAAACTTAGCATGATGAAAATAGGATATGGAAAGAGCTAAGTTGGTGGTGATCCTTAGTCACACATTTACGGTATAGATAGTTGGACTTATATATGGATGATAACTCTATAGAGATACTGCTAAATTAAAAAGCTGTTATCTAGCTTTGCATGATTTACTCTAACCATAATGCTTGGGTCTCCTAATGTGACTTTGGCAGGCGATGATCGCTAGAGGTTTCCGTGGTGACAGCAACACTCACAAAATTTACTTCTTTTCCAAGTCTTCACTTGGTTTTACAGACTTCCTTTCCCTGCTGTGCCTTTTTGCTCTGATCGGTGCTGCTGTCCTATCAGAAAGACTCATATAATTCTAACCAGCAAGAGTATGGTGAGTTGCTTGGTGATAATGTGCTCTAAACATTTCTTGCTGATGTGTGTCTCATCTACTTCAGGTTCTCTTCAAAGACACTTATGTGAGAGAGAGAGTTTATTAAGTTCATTCTGCAGGTTGGCTTGATGCTGGTGCACATTTACCATCAGTACGGAAAATATTCAGATATTGCGCATAGGAACTCCATCAACTATAGGCCTCGTTTGGTATCATTGTCCTTTTTTTTTTTTTTTTCAAATGCAAGTTCTATGTGATAGGATGCTTCTGCGGACGAATTTCTCCCTTTTTGTCTTTGTTGGTTAGCTCGCTACGCACCGCAACGTTGGTTGTGTTCGTAGTGGCATCTTCTATAAAAGAGTGAAAAACAAAGGTTACCGCTGAATTTTATTTTTTGTTACTAAACAAAGCCCGCTAGTTATATAGATTGCGTACATTAGAAACCTGTATTTGAAAAAGAAAATCCTCCTTTTTTAAAACAAAGCCCTTCTCGCCATTGCATGGAATTTGTATTTTAAAAAAGAAACTAAACAATGGCGAGGAAACCAAACGAGGTCTTGGTTTTGTAAGCTAACCTTCGGAAGAGAGTAAGGTAAAGTCGAACTTACGGTGCACCAGGAGACCATTCGATCAACTCTTTCCACAAAAAGCAATCAAATATTTTTTCTGTTTTTTAACGGTAGCCTTAATGAATTGTAATGTCCTTAGCAGGTGATGACTGAGTATATTAGCCGCCGCCTAACATGCCTGATATTTTTATAGATGCCGCATTGTAAATTGTGAGTTCAGTTTGATCATATTCAGCAGAGTAGAAAGGGTGGAGCGCCAAGGCATTCAGTGACGGAACACAATTTGTGTGCAAAGAAAGGGTCTCGATGCTAAGCTCATTTGGGTCTGCTACTCTCTTAATTTTTTATATAATGAAAAGCAAAGGAGAGATCACCGAAGTACGAGGTACTAAATTATTACTAACTATTTGTTAAAATGCTTCTTTATAATATCGTAGTTTTTGTGATGTATTATTTTCTGACATGTAGCTTACGAGTGTCTCGTTTGTGTTTAAACATCAGTTTCCGTAATGTATGTTCTCCCTGCTAAAGAGAGGTCAGATACATTATTACCTGCACTTTTTTGTGGACCAAGTCCTCACACCGTCCCTTCATTCATTCTCTGTGAAATCTCAACGACTACCTATGATCGTCGTGATCTAAGTATGACGTTGAATGGGGCAGTTATGTAGTGCACGCGATGCACGAACGTGACTAGTGCAGGCAATAGTTCCTCCAGAGATTGATTTGCTCTGTTTTCTCAAACTGATCGCACTTCTGCACGGTAATCTCCGGGGGGCCTTCTTGAGTTCTCCGAACAATCAACGCCCGTCCTTGTTTACTTACTGTATTTTATTGTAGTCTCAGCATTAACAACATCAACTTCTTATTCTTGAGAAAAGGGGGAGGAACAAAAATAATAATAAAGGAAAAAGAATATAGAAAAATTCATCTTGGCACTGAATGGAGTAATAAAACTTGTGAACCAAGCTTTAGCTCAAGGAGCTAACAAATTTTCGATGTTAGACTTGACTAATTCTCTTGCTAATCTAATTACCCCGTAAATTGCCCGTGAGCTGCTGCGTCCATCTAAAGGGCCTCTTAAACCCGGCCTACGCTTCCCAAGTGTTCGATTTATTTAGTGAGGCCACGTAGAGAAGAAACCCAGTAGAGCACAGAAAAATCAATGCTTACAATAATCCATGAATATAATCCACTCTGCATAACATTTTATTTTGTCCCTCATTAAAAAGCCTTCAATTTGTCAAAGTAGCTTCCACCTGAACTTAGTTAATTGGATTCACTTTGAAAAGTTTGCGCAATGCGTGCCCGAAAACTTGATAAGCAAGCTGGCTTCAATATTTGTTTGGCTCATTTTCAGTTTGATTATTGTTGGAAAGTTAAACGAGTAAATACAGTAATCCGTATCTGAGAGAAATTCAATTTGTTAATATAAAGAGCAGTTTAATCCGTTATATTCTCCTTTGCATGCTTTCGGACTTTGATCTTTCAAATACAACTATTCCCTCCTTTCCTTATCGAATCCCACGATGCTGCCTGAAGGCCGTAGCATCACTAAACATCTCGTGTGGGCAACACACGACTCGATAGTTCAATTAGAATTCGAAATGTTCTTCACTCATCCTCTTTCAAATTTAACTTATTATCATTTAGCAAATAAACCAAAGATTTAAATTGCTCCGTGATATTTTTATCTTGATCATTGCACTTAGCAGAGCCTGTGGACGAAGATGGTGATTGGACTTGGGTAAAGAGCACCAGAGCATCTGTTATTTCATGTGGCTAATGCACCTTCAACTTCTTTGCTCTCCAGTACATCAACTTTTGATGTTTGACATGGAGGACATGTTCATCCCTCAAATGTTCCTTTAAATAAAATAAACAAAATGAGGTTTCGCATTTATGTTCTTTGAGAAACAAGCGTAACGGCGAAGTCTGTCTTAGCAAAACAAACTCGTTCGCCTTTTAAGTCTAGGCGAACTGTTTCAACTAATGCACCATTGGATTTACTTAATTGTGATATTTGGCGACCCATGTTGTGACGCCCCAATAGTCCCACATCGGATGAAAATAGAGTTTTGATTGTGTATATAAGAGATCATACATACTAGTAATAATAATTAGGCTGAAGTATTTTGGGTCGGTGGTTTGAGCCGAACAAGTTATTATTGCTAGCGGGTTGGACAGTTATAATTACCGGCCGGAAGTGTGAGATGAGTCTTGACTGAGCCACGGTCGGGGAATGACAGGCTAAGCCAGGGACAAGGTTAGCGAGACAAGTTTCACCTGGTGATCTTGGGATGTGTGTGTGATTGGGCTGACGAGGACGTCAGAGCTTGCATTTTGGGTTGATAGTTTGGGCCCAACGAATTATTATTGCTAACGGATCGAGTCGTTATGCATGTTGGATTATGTGAAACCACGTTTCGAGTTGATATCACGGTTAAAAAGTCAAAAATTTGAGGTTTTTGGATGTTTAGTATCAGAACTTAAAGTTTGAGTATTGGTATTGAAAAGTATGGTACTGAGAAGTACCTCAAGAGTTTCTAAAATTTTGAAATTGTGAAAAACTATTTTTTGTATTGTGTATCGTTATGCGATTTTGAGTACTGGTACTGAAATTTTGGAAAAGTTTCAGTCCGGTACTCCAAGCCGAGTACCAGTGCTCAACTCTGTGATGAGCTACATAAGTTGGATTTGACGCCAATTTGTTCTATTCATGTTCCTTAAGATTAGAGATGGTCGAAGAACACTTTGGAGAGGATTTTTAAGAGGAGATCGATGGCTAAAAGTGAATTCGAAACTCGAATAGATGGCGGAGATTGTTTGCTACTAGAATTAAAATTTTAGGGCGTGTTTGGTTCGGGTTATTCTGCCAGGATTACAGGCAATCCTGTTAGGATTACTTTATTTGGTTTATTCAGTCTGTAAATATAGCATTACAAATGGTACAGGATTACTCCGAAAATATTACCGAGCAGGGGGTAGGTATCTTGTATTACTGATGGCGGGTTATTTTGCATGTTATGTAAAATTATAAGTTTACCCCTCCAACCCCCAAACCCAATCAATACGTTTATTTTTAAAATTTTAATTAAAAATTTGAATTGTCAAACTTTAAAATTTAAAATTTAAAATTTAAAATTCTAAATTTTAAAATTAGATTTTAAATTTTTTAATTTTTAATTTATATTTATATTTTAAATTTAAATTTAAATTTTAAATTTTAAATTTTAAATTTTAAATTTTAAATTTTTAAATTTTAAAATTTTAAATTAATATTTTAAAATTAAAATATTAAAATTTATTTTTTGTTCAGATTTTAAATTTTAAATTTTAAATTTTAAATTTTAAATTTTAATTTAAATTCAAATTTTAAATGAAATTCAAATTTTAAATTAAATTTAGTAAAAAATTATTATTTGTAGACAATAAATTTTTCTTTTGCCAAATATGACCATAATTAAGGGCAATTTTGGAATACTTTATTGTCAAAATTACTAAATTTTATAAAATGGAACAAATATAGTAATTCTATATACATTGTAATCCAATATTATATTACTGTATTAAGCCAAACGCGGTAATGTAGTATCAGTAGTAATTTGGTTCAGAAATCTCAGATATCTGGTTATGTCGAAATAATCTTTAATGCTACATAACGTGAATCAACCGCTCCCTTAGGGTTATAAACTCTTGTAATTCATGTTTTAGAGTTCAGAGCTTCATTGCAAATATTCTAGTCGAGAGAAAAACGTTACATCGTGGAAACTAAAGATGCACGCAGTCTTCAATAAGGATGCTTGTAAGGAAAGGAGAATAAGCCGGAAGGGATGACAAATAAGCAATTTGAAGAGAAAGACAAGATGGCTTTGACAAACCTCTATTTAGCACTAGATGATTCTGTGCTATTCAATATAGAGACCTGGACGACCACAAGAGGGATTTGGGATAAATTCAAAAATCTCAATGAGATGAAATAGTTGATGAACAAAATCTTCTTGAGACGGCAATTGTACAATCTAAAGATGAAGGATGGAGCACCAATATAAGAACATCTAAGTATATTCAACTCTTTTGTGAGCAAGTTGTGGTGTTCCGAAACTTAGCTGTCAGAATTACTACAGTATCACTAGTCGACACATCTATAGAATGTTGGGTCGAGTTGGAGTCATTTTGTTATGAAACAGATGCGAAAATAGACTCGAAGCATTGAAATCTGCTAAAACTAAAGTTGTGGCTGCTTTTGGACGCCCGAATCAGGAATCGGGCGCCCAGATTCATGGTGCGGAGCTACAGAAGTTGCTGAAGTCATTTCGGGCCTTCTTTCCGAATGTCCAAAAGTTACTGTAGCAGTCCGAAGGTGAGTTGATGAACCCCCTTTGAGTGTATCGAACTGTGCTGACATATGTAAAGTGGCTGATTTGGATTCGGGCATAGGATTTGGATTCAGGTTCTTTATGCGGGCGCCCAATTGATTATTCAGACACCCGAATGTGGTTTCGGACAACCAAATTGTAGGATTTCTGCTGGGCACAAGTTTGCTTCTGTTGATCCGAGGGCTCTTTCTATTCATCCATTTCCTCTATAAATAGCTCCTACTTGTCCACCATTTACTCTTTTCATTCATCCACACCAGGGAACTCTATTTTTCGATCTCCTTTCTCCTCTATTCTCCTTCTTCTTCCTTTTTTTTTTCTCCCTGCGGGCTGGGAGCAGAGGCACCAGCAGCAGCGTTGTAGCAGCTGTAGTGGAGATTCGGTAATTTGGATCAAATTGGAGTTTCCAACTGCGGTTTTAGCTTTTGCTCATGGTATAGCAGAGGAGGAGAACCAGCAGCAGCAGTTGTAGCAGCAGCAGTGGAGATTCAACAATTTGGATCAAATTGGAGTTTCCAACCACGGTTTTAGCTCTTGCTCATGGTGTAGCAGAGGAGGAGAACTTGTGGATTGGATTTTTTTAGCTGGATTAGAGGTTAGTCATTGTGAATTTGGATTTTCGAAACTGAATCGAGTTTTCTTTAGAGTTTTTATTTCAACTTTTATTCCAGCATAATTCCTATTTGGAGTTGGACTTTCTTTGATTTTTCTACTTGATTTGGAGCTGTGGAGGATATGTGAGTGGTTGGATTCAGTCTGGGTATAGGTAGGTGCGTTAATTTGGATGAAGTCCGAATTTTTGTTAACCGAATGGCAGATTTTATTGAGTTTCGAATTCTGTTGTTCTAGCAAGTTTGATTACTGGTTTTTGGAATTTTTGGAGTTCATTCTTGCTGTTCTTGCTGTGATTCCTTTCCTTGGAGCTGCATTTAGCATGTTGCTGGATTTAAGGTGGGTTGAATTCATCAAAAAACATCGGACTTCTCAGTATGTCTATATGTATATCAACTCTTGCATGATATACTCGAACCTGATAGTAGGTTGATTATGTTTAATTACTTGGATTTCCTTGTTAGTGTAGTTACTGGTTGTGCATTATTTTATATTTGTCATCCATACTAGTGAGCTAAAGTAAAACACTTCTCACACTACCTGTCAGCTATATAAATCTGAAATTAGTACAATTTAACCTTGGTATCAGGTTGTTGGTTCTTGTGATACCAGGCTATTTGGGCAGGGAGTAGTAGTGATAATGTGGTCATCTTGTGCCCGAGAGTTGGGCTGAGTCTGACTTTTGGCTAGCTCTTTGTTGGCTATTTAGCCGTGTGGTTAGACGGTGGTATTAGACAGTTTTATATGCATCAGTTTGTGCCATGGACGCATTGTCAGTGTTTGTTATGATTTGTTTGATCATGTGCATCGACTATAGCCTGTAGGAGCTTAGTATGCTTCACCTGGTTACGTGATCCTTGAGTGGGTCGCTCCCCTCGAGTGCCACTCCGGAGGTTGGCGGATTGATTTAGTAAATAGATTTTTATCACGTCGACGACCCACCGGATTTTTGGTAGGGATCAGACGTGAGGCGGCCGCAGGCTTGACTGGACTTTCGAGCCAGTCGATATGATTGGGTATGTTTCGGCCATACTGTAGCTAGTTGATGCATATCATACATGATGCATTCTTTTTCTACAATTGTTAGTGTAGAGGCATAGTAGTTATAGTTTCATTTTCGTATTTATTTACTCATTTTGTTCATTCAGCAGTATATTACTTATGCCTCTGGTAGACCTAGTCAGTAGGTCATTGTCGTTGATAACGGTATCCATTGGGGATTACTTATACAGTAGTTCTCATACCCGTTAATGTTTCACTTTTTTAGAGCCCTCCATACCTGTTGTTGTTACTTCTTATCGAGGTAAGGAAATTGTGGGATAGATAACATCTCCTACCCGATGGACTGTGCTAGAGGTGGACCTGGCAAACTTTAGTTTTCAGACACATACTGTACATATGGGATTGGCAATGCCAGCTGGGATATATTTATTTTTCATACAGTGCGGAGGATATTGTATCTGTTTTAGGGAGTTGTTGTATGTATAGTATGATTTCCCTTTTTTGTTAGTTTTATTTACCGCTCTAATATCTGTAGCTGTAGTAGATCCTTTCAGTTGTGCAGGTTTACATGCTTCGTGTGCACGGGGCCTCCTGTGTATACGGCGGATTTGTTGGTGACCCCAAGTTTTGTTGCAACCCGGGGCGTAACACAAGCTTTCGGCCCTAAATGTGAGAATCGATGAAGAAGAAAAGGCAAGTATTTTACTTTGCTCGATGCCATAATCTTGGGATAGTTTGATTATGAACTTGAGCCATGTTGAAACCTTTAAGATGGAGTCGGTTGTCGCATCGTTACTTACAGAGGAGATGAGGCAGAAGTCTAGCCAAGAAAGCTATTTGGGAGAGACTATGATAGTACGGGGAAAACCCTTCGAGAGGGAGCGTGGTGATCGAGGAAGGTCAAGGTCAAGGTCAAAGTTCAAGGATTAAGGACTGAAAGAAAGTAAAGTTGTCACGCCCCGAGACCACCACTTTGGTCGTTCCGGGCACGCGCACAGACCGCTGAATGGACAGAGCCTCCCCTGTCCGCCCAAGGCTCAACAACATCATGTACATAGAGTTTTGCCCAGAAAATATAATAACATACATGATTTGCACGAGGGCAATTACACCAGAGCGAGAGAATGAATACTTAACTATTACAACTAAAACATTTAAGCTTCACATACGATCAACCCAAAATACAACCATTTCCACATATATTACATACATGCTTTACTACATGACATATACATTTCCATCTCCCAAAAGGAAGCCTCTATAGGTTCTCTCATGATATACAAGAACCACTCTACTACATAGGGTATACTAGCACATGGAAGTCCACTACCTAGGGCGCTATGCCCTTGCCACGATCCTCGACCGCACCGCTCGTGCTAGACTCTGCAAAATAGGGTGTGAGAACTAAAAGAAGTTCCCAGTGGGTTCGGCCGCCGACCCCGCCGATTTTCCCACTAGGTCTAAGCAGGCATAAGTAGTAAGAAGAAATCAACAGTAGTAATCAACTGATGCATCCACTATACCTCTACAATATGAAACTGGGTAAACAATAGATAATACCATGCTCATGGTGCTTACCAACTTTCTACCTTTTAACCCAATTATACCGGCTCACCCGAAGGTCGAGCCCACTCACAAACCAAGGCCCACAGGGAGATAGCCACTCAACCAATTTAGGGCAGTCTGTGGGGAGATAACCCTCAACCCATGTGTGACGACTCCGGAGCTCACTGCTTGTGGTCGCGACCACCAACAAGCCAGACAGACTATGTGTGAGTATGATCCAGTCCTCTCATCCCGAGGACACCCTACCAACCAAGGTAACAACGTACGAGGATCTACCAATCCCTAGCATCTAATGCTACAAGTGCCATCAACTATACTAGCCACAAGATGCTATCAAACACAACTAGTCCAAATGCCACCAAATTCATGTCCAATGTTCAATGTTTTCTAGTTCACATACTAGTTCTTTGCATTCATAGAGTACCAATGTCCAACGACCCAATCCTCATGCATCCAATGTCCAAGTTCTCAATATAACTTATTTAACCCTACTCTAGGAAGCATGCAAGGGAATTGAAAGCTCAACATAATATTAACCCTAAATGCATGATTTCTATACATACATACATATATGACCAAAAAAAGCGACATAGACATAAAAGAAAATCCAACTGTTTAGGATAGCACCACCCACCTCAATGCGATGCTAATTGCAAGGAGATCCGAGCAATGTAGCTTCCGATGCCGATTTGGTCCTTTTCGGCACAAACAAATGAATTCCCTCGATTTCGGTTCGATTTCCTCAATCGACCACCGAAACGTTGCTACTCTTCGAATCGAAGCTACCAAGCTTTCTTCAACAACCTTCAATTAGAAGATTACTAGATCAATTTAGATCAAAACCCTACAAATCCAAAAGCCCTCTTTCAAAACCCTAGAAATCCATTTTTGGCAAAATAGCCAAACATTCTTGGGATTTACGCAATATTTGAGGTTAGCATACATATAGGGTTCCAACTAACTCAATTCAATGAATTCACCAAAACCCTAACTCCCAAAAAACCTCAAAAACTCACCTTTGGCCCTTGATTTCTTCAAACTCCCTTGCACACTAGCTTGCTTCACCCCTAAGCAAGCTAATCTCCTCCAAAACCCACCTTGTTGGAGAGATCACTAGAGAGAGAGAGAGATTTGAGAGTGAGGGAGAGGGTTAGAGAGAAGAGAAAGAGCTTCTCTTTTGTTGGTGTTGGAGAGAATGAGAGAAAAGAGGGTTTAGAAAGAGAGAGACCAGACCTTTCTCTCATGTGAAGAAGAGAAATGAGTTTTTGCCTCTTATGTGGCTTTTTGTTTCTTATGTGAGTGGGAGAGAAATGAGTTTTTGCCTCTTATGTGGCTTTTTGTCTCTTATGTGAGTGGGAGAGAAATAAGTTTTTGCCTCTTATATGACTTTTTGTCTCTTATATGAGTGGGAGAGAAATGAGTGGGGAAGTGGGTTAGAGCTTATCCATAAGCCCCAACACAATTGCAACTTAACCCCCCCATGAAAACACCATTTTCTACTTAATCCACAAACTTTGCCCAATTTGGACAAAGTTTGGGGAAGTGTATAGAAATTCAGTACACTACAAAGGTGCTAAATTTGTGAAAAATTAGGGCACGTGAAGAAGGATTGTCGGGTTAAAGGAGTTGATAGTAAATCTGATTCAAGCAACTTCTAAGGCAATGTAGCAGAAGCGGATATTAAGTCGGCTACTTTGGTGGACGAAGATGCATTAGTCGCATTAGATAGATCCGAGCTTGTTTATCATTGGATCTTGGATTCGAGGGCGTTGTTCCACATGACTCTCTATAGGGAGTGGTTTCATACTTATTAGCCATGAGATGATGGAGTTATCTATTTGGATGACAACACGGCATGTCCAGTGGTTGGAGTGGGAGATGTTTGGATCAAGATGTTCTATAGTATTATTCAGATGGTTTTTAATGTTCAACATGTTCCTACACTTTGAAAAAGTCTTCTATCACTTGAAAAGTTTTGTAAACAAGGGCTTAGGTTCATCGGGAAGAAGGATCACTTAAAAGTTTGTCAAAGGTGTTTAGTGTTGATGAAATGAGAGCAAGTGGCCTTTATAGATTGGTGGGCGAGACTCAAGTGAGAGAAGTAGTTGTTGCAAGCGCAAAGGTGGAGTCTCGTACTATGTAGCATCGCTGTTTGGGACACATGAGCGGCCACGGATTGCATGTATTATCTAATCGTGAACTTCTTCAGGTTATAAGTCCGTGTTATTGGATTTTTCTGAAGATTGTATCTAAGAGAAGCAATAGACGTTGTCGTTTTCTCTATCACATCAAAGAAGTAAGAGTCATCTCGATTTGATTCATTCAGATACTTGGGAGTTGCCTGATACTTCATTTGGCGGATGTTGTTATTTTGTTTCTCTCATTGATAAATACTCGCAAAAAGCTTGGGTATATATTCTAAAGCGGAAGTCCAATATGTTTGCGAATTTAAGAAGTTCAAAGCCCTTTTGGAGAATGAAAAGGGTTTAAAGATCAAGTGCCTACTTCTAATAACGGAAGGGAGTATTGTTCAAGAGAATTTGACGAGTTTTATAGTTAGCATAGAATTAAGTGGCATCTCATGGTACCTGGTACATCACAACGAAACGGTGTAGCGGAGAGGCTGAATAGAACACTCATGGAGAGGGCCCTTAGCATATTGTGTCACGCCCCGGGTTACCTCTTCCCAGGCGCATGACGAGATCCGCCGCATACACAGTATCTCTACCATGTATACGAAGCGAAAACCATAATAATCACACAGAGCTAAAGGTATCAACAGAGCTGCTATATAAATATATCAAAAGATCACTGTACATACATCATCCATAACTCTCATAAATAACTCTCATATACAAACTGACATCAACATCACACTGTATGTACAGACTCAACCATCTATCCAAAAATGGGTATACCTCTAGCCAAGTATCCGGGGAATGCTCTACCCGACGGTCTCCTTTCCGCGCTCAGTATGCACGACTGGGGAAGAAGACTCTGCAAAAAGATGTCACCAATGGGTGTGAGAACTACTATCAATCAAGTAGTCCTCAGTGGGTACCGCCACCAGCCTCAGCGGTCTGCTCACTAAGTCCTCAATCTCAAGAGATATGTATAGAGCAATAAAAGAGTAGGAGATATACTACCACTACAATGCACAAAACTCAACTGTCAGTATGAATACCAATGAACTGAATATACCAAATGAGGACTATCATACACAATACAATACCTGCGAACCAGCTAGTACAAGAACCCCATCTGTACCTAGCTCTCGCCATACAATACCTCTCAATACAATACCATACCTGCGGCCTGATCCCGCTCAACACAATAGGGAGCTGCTCCACTTCGCCACTTCCAGGCGCCCGAATCCCGCCAAGTCCAGAAACCCTAATTCATGAAAATTCCCGAGTACTACATATTGAGTACCTCAAAACTCGACAAGAATTTTGGGCAGAAGCCGTGAGTACGACTTGTTATTTGATCAATCAAGCGCCGTCAAAATCACTTGGTATGGAAATTCCTGAATAAGTGTGAAGCGGTAAGCCTGTGGACTATTTTTATCTTCGTGTCTTTGGATGTGATGCTTATGTGTGGATACTAAAGGACAAGAGGTCGAAATTGGATAAGCGGAGGTGTATATTTCTCAACTACACAAAAGGTGTTAAGGGGTATCGATTGTGGGACCCTACTGCCCACAAGATTGTCGTAAGCAGTGATGTTATTTTCAACAAAGGGTCCTTTCAAAAAACCAAGGAAAATCAAGATAGTGACATTATGGTTCCAATTGAGCTCTTTGAAGCACGTGATGAGGTGTAAGTTGAGCAAGCATAGCAGGACGAGAAGGTGATTAATCATGAACCGGACTTGGAGTCTCCACAATCATCTGATAATACAAATTCACCGGTGGAGCCACTGGCGAATTTCGTGCGTCCTAGGAGGGTAACTAGACCTTTGTTAGGTATAGTGACTATATCACTTTATTCATTCCTTCTGCTAATTATGTGTGGGCATATGTTGCTTTGGCGAAGAAAGATGAGCCAACTTCATATAAGGAGGCTTGTGAGTCGACCGATGCTGGGAAGTGGCAATGCGCGATGAAGGAGGAGATGAAGTCACTTTGAAAGAATAGAACTTGGGAACTTATTGATTTGTCAAAGGGAAGGAATGCAATTGGATGTCAGTGGGTGTTTAAGGTGAAGAAGGATGTGGATGGGAATGTGGAGAGGTTCAAGGCGATGTTGGTAGTGAAGGGACATTCTCAGAAGTTAGGGATTGACTTTGTGAGATCTTTTCATTTGTCCACGTGAGCCAATCATGTGACCCGAGTTGTCTACCAGCTGGCGCTATTTTTCCTATGCCAACAGAGCCATTTGGAAAAGAGCAAACAATGGCCAAAGAAGTCTGATGGGAGAAAAAGTAAGAGAACTCGGAAGCGAAGGAGATGAAGCGTTTCAGAGAAGACGAAGGGTTTTTACCGTCGAAGGGATTTTGATGATTTGATGATGACAACATCATTAAATGTGAAATGACAAGTTAGAGTTAATGGATACAGTTGATCACAGCCATAGGTTTAACGTCGCTAGTCATTCGAATATCCATTCGAAAGAGTATCAGGAGGGCATTATTGGCCCAGGAAAAATAGTGCCGGTTGGCAGACGACTCGACTCACATGACTGACTCACGTGGACAAATGAAAAGATGAAACATGGTGCACCAGAGGTCGAGAAGAAATCGCCCAAAGACGAATGAATTTTGGGTGGGAACAGTTGAGAACATAGGGAACAGTGCTGTAAACAATGGGAACGTGGCTAGAGCATTCTTCACGACGTGAGCAGTTCGAAAACAACAGGCTAACTAAGAAGCACTGTAAATAGCGAAAGGTTGCCTGCAATAAAGGTCTTTTTTTTCGAATACAGGACCACTTCTTTTTAGTTTTCTTTTTAATTCCAGTATCTACAGCTTTCGTAGTAATCTATAATCCTTCAATTTCCTTTATCTACTGTTTTCCTAGGAGTAGTCTTTAGTTTTAGAGGTTAGTTCTTAGTTTCTTTGTAATCCGAGCCCTAGCGCTTTGCAATCCCTATAATTTTCAACTGTTAACGAAACATAATTAGTTCAGCTCCAGTTTCAGCCAAATTGGTTCATCTTCCCTGAGTTTGGTTCGTTTTTACATATTGAGAGAGAACCCGGTTGAGCCAATATTTTCTCAACCGAATCATTTGATCTTAGGCGCACTCGAGGGTCAGTCTGAGAGCCGATCCGCATGTCTGAAGGCGCATTTGACTCGGTCAACAGCTTGACTTGGTCAATATTTTTAGAGTTCGGTTCAAGCCCCAATAATAATAAATCTTGAGTAGAATGTGCGGATGGTATGAAGCAACTGTTTTTTCTTTAGGAGATATGGTAATAGTTAATATCATGACCTCCTCTGCATTATAAAAATAGTTATTTATCTCTAGAAGCTTAAGGTATCAAAAATTAATAGTAAATATTCTTTCCATAAATTATACGTTTCTGATTTTAAATTCAAACAAATTGCTTCCTAAACTTGCCTATCTTCTTATGTTATTACCACTAATTCTATATATTGTCAGAATTTTTTGTACTCATTGATTTTGTAGGAGCTCTCATTCATCAATTCTTTTTAACATCAGCGACTTGTGTATTCATCCTGCTTCTCAGTTCTTCGAAAGCCCCCCTCGAGAAGCAAGAAATCCCTGTTAGGCTCTTAGTCAGGGCCGTTCAAACAATCAAGCGTAGTCGTGACCCTATCCATGTACTTATTCTAATCACTTTTCGATCATTTCTTTCATCATCGTAGTTTCAAAAAATCAAAATAAAAAGAGTTGGCATATGGCAATTTTCCTTTTCAGAAAAAGAAGCACCCTCAAAGAGTAGAATTGCAAGATCAGCCTTGATCAATAGAAATAAACATCAAAGGCATCAACCAACCTAATCTTTTGCTGGTAGATCACCAACACGAAGTGCCTCAAGTTATGGAGGCTCAAAGAGCATCATAGGTTATAAGCAATTTTAAAAGCAATTTTTCAAGTTTCAAGATCAATTAGCCTAATATCGTAAGTTGGATAGAATTATTATATGGATTTATCTTTTTATAAATTTAATCGCACTTACTAATTGGTTGCAACGTATAAAAAAAAGAGTAGTGCTTCTATACTTGCAATTTTTTCTCACCGTTCATTCATTTCTAATCAACGGATACGATTTAATTTTTCATAAATTGTGACCTGCAATAGCAGGTCACTTCGTGAGAGGTACCGGTCACCAGGTACCTCACAGAGGAGCATTATAGTCTTTTAATATAAGGATAATATAGTAATTTTATCTTTATCATTTTATTAAATTTTTTATCTTTTTGTGTTTCCTTTTTCTCTCTTTACCTTTCCTCTTTAGCCATAGATAAAGAGAGAAAATTTAATAAATTGTATTAAATTGTGCCACAAAGGTTTAATTTAAACAATATTAGTAACTCTGTTTTAAATTATTAAATTTAAATTGTTTTAAATTAAATTGTATTAAATTATTAAATTCTGTTTAGCCATAGATATATTGTATTAAATTAAATTGTATTAAGTTAAATCGAAATAGAACCTAAACTCAAAATATTAAATTCAATTTAAAATTTTAAAATACATATTCACATATTCACATATTTTCAAATTATTTGACAAGGCTTTAAAAGGTAATTTTTCTTTTTTTGTTTAATTACTTAAATTGTGCAAACGAGTTTAATTTTAGGAAACTATAATGCATTAAAATTTACTTCCATACCTAATACTTTAATGAAATGAGTTTAACTTTTTTTGAAATAAGAATAAAATTTTAAATTATTAAATCCTGTTTAGCCATAGATAAATTGTATTAAATTAAATTGTATTAAGTTAACCCGAAATAGAACCTAAACTCAAAATATTAAATTCAATTTAAAATTTTAAAATACGTATTCAAATATTCACATATTTTCAAATTATTTGACAAGGCTTTAAAAGGTAATTTTTCTTTTTCTTTGTTTAATTACTTAAATTGTGCAAACGAGTTTAATTTTAGGAAACTATAATACATTAAAATTTATTTCCATACCTAATACTTTAATGAAATGAGTTTAAATTTTTTTGAAATAAGAATAAAATTTTAAATTATTAAATCCTGTTTAGCCATAGATAAATTGTATTAAGTTAACCGGAAATAGAACCTACTAATTTCCAACAAGAATATGAAAATATTTTGTAGACCAATTATAGGTTGGGCCTATACCCACCTTGAACCCGACCCGAATCATATATCAAATTTAATATTATACTTAAATTTATATTTTAAAAATTTAGATTTAATATAATATATTTTGTAATATGATAAAAATAAATTATTGTTTCGGGTTCAGATCTATGGGTTTGGGTTTAGTTTTGGATTTCAAAATTTTGATCAGTTCTAGGTATGGATATGAATTTTTGAAATCTGTTAATTTTGAAAATAGGTTTTGCGATTGGTAGTTGGATTCGAATTCGAGTCCTTAATTATTTTTTGACCAATAATCTTAATCTTTTTCAAATTTTCATTTAAAATTTTGTGTAAAAGTTTTATTATCTCTAAGGGATAAATTTTTTAAAACTTGTATTACATCTAATGGTTCTAAAGTATTCTTATTATTCAGCTCAGTAGGTTGAACTGAGAAATTTGATAGAATAGATTATAGTTTGATCAGTCGAAACAACTGTTTTATTTAATTTTTAAATCATTGATACTAATTTTTCATAAAATAAATAACAAAAATTAAGAAGCTAATTGCAAACCAAACGGTAAGAGATTGACATTTTAAAAATCGACTAAAAGTTGAAAAATTTTAAAGGTGAAAGTCAAAATCACCTTAATAAATCAAATCAACTAGATTGACTAACTTGATAAAATATATAAATAATCTACATTTAAATAGTGATACAAAATTAACATTGAATTTAAATAGTGATACAAAATTAACATTGAATTTAAATTTTTAGCCTATACAATTCTATTCTAAGAATAAATTGAATTATACCCAATATTCCTAATCAATTAAAGTCTAAATTAGAAAAAATTTAAATTTTTTTAAATATATTAAATATGTTGAACTCAAATATTCACCCACATTCAAATATGTTTAAATTAATAATACAAAAATAATGTCAAAACTAGTTGAATTTAAACATTTACTAACATTACAAGTTTTTTTAAATAGTGATACAAAATTGATTCTAAAATAAAAAAAAATATTAAAATTATAATATTACATATGTTGAATTTAAAGTGATACAAAATATTATAACATATTAAATACGTTCAATTCGTCATTATGAACATTAAATTCATTAAAATAATTTTGCAAAATTTTTCTTATTTAAATTTAAATTTAAAAATTTAAAAATTAAATATTTAAACTCAACATGTTTAAAAACATTAATATTTCTAAATATCTATAATTTAAATTAATGCCTAAATTGGAAGAATTTCAAGTTTCCTTTCATTAATGCTTAAATTGATGCACAATTAATGCCTAAAATTAAGATAATCAATTAATTGGAATATTCATGAAAACTTTCTTATAATGTTTTCTAGTTTAATTACTAAAATGCCCTCATATTAAAAAACCGGTTAACCTGCTACATAATAAAATTACGGTTTTATCCTTACTCAATCAACGGTTAGGATCTTTTTTATTTTTTATAAAATTTTTTATAAAATAAAGTACCGAATCATTACTCTAAGAAAAATTTGTTAGTTATGACTCAATAAGTAGTTCGAACCCGGATATCAATTTTTCACTTAAGTATCAGAACATTAATTTTAAAAATCAATTGTACTACCTTTCAAAGATGAGCCAAATTCCATATAGCAGTTTGTCAAATTGCTGACCAAATAACAGAAACCTTAAAAATCAACATTTTTTTTCTTTTTCTTCTTCTTTTTTTTTTTACAAATCCATTCATATACTAAAGTGCAACAAATCCTTTTTTCATAGAAAAGCACAAAATGAATCAAAATTACTGTTATTTTGACCAATTTCCAAAATCAAATAATCATTAAAAAGGAAATAAGAATTTGAACAAAGAAAAGAATTGTATCAAATTTGTACATCAAAGAAGCATTAATTCTTGTGTATTGTAATAACAATTATATAAGGTAAGAGCTGACTCAAAAGAGGAAGAATAGGGAACAAAAGATAATCTATAAACATATATGAATCCTCAATATTTTTGCCACGTGGCATGTTTTCCTTCTTTCTCCTCTTCTCAACGTCTAACCCTTCACATCCTCCGGTCCTTTGAAACCACAAGAAAAAGAGATAATAGAGTACGTGCAATTGACCGTTTTTAAATTAATTAATCCATGCAACATTTAATTACCTCTTCTCAACATCTAACCCTTCACATCCCCCGGTCCTTTGAAACCACAAGGAAAAGAGATGATAGAGTACGTGCAAGTGACCGTTTTTAAATTAATTAATCCATGCAACATTTAATTACATGCACCATATTGTATCAATAAGTAGACTTTGTAACTCCAATCCACTCCCCTCCTCAATTAATCCCCCCACCCCCTATCATATTGTATCAAGATATAAACAGGTGGGGATAAGATCTCAGCATAACAGTCTCCAACTCCCATGTCGCCTCTCTATCGTTATGAAAATCCCATTGTACCTTGACATAAGGTATGACCCGATTACGCAATTCCCTCGTCTCACGAGCAAGAATTCGTATCGGTCGCTCCTCGTACTGCAAATCCTCAGTAAGCTCCAGTGGAGAAAAATCTATCACATGGGAAGGATCATGCATGTATCTCCTCAGAACAGATACATGAAAGACATCGTGCACTCCTGCAAGTCGAGGCGGAAGGGCTAACCGATAAGCCACGGGTCCAACTCTCTCTAAGATCTCAAAAGGACCAATAAATCGCGGACTAAGCTTTCCGCGAATCCCAAATCTCCGTATGCCCTTCGATGGTGAGACCTTCAAGAATACATGATCACCAACATGAAACTCTAGATCTCGCCTCCGAGTATCAGAATAACTCTTTTGCCTACTCTGAGCCGTCTCAATATGTCGTCGTATCAACTTAACTTTCTCTTCGGCTTCAAGTAAAAGGTCTGGTCCCAACGTCTTCCTTTCACCAACATCATCCCAATACAGAGGTGATCGACATTTGCGTCCATACAATGCTTCAAACGGAGCCATCTTAATGCTCGCTTGAAAGCTATTGTTGTACGCAAACTCTACCAATCTCAGATGTCGATCCCAACCTCCACCAAAATCCAAGACACAAGCTCTCAACATATCCTCGAGTGTCTGTATAGTGCGCTCGGACTGACCATCAGTCTGGGGATGAAATGCAGTGCTAAATCGAAGCTGAGTCCCCAAAGCTGTTTGTAAACTCTTCCAAAAATGAGAAACAAACCTTGGGTCTCTATCAGATACTATTGAGATTGGCACTCCATGCAATCTCAATATCTCGTCCATATACAGCTGCGCAAGTCGCTCACGTGACCAAGTAATCTGCATAGGCAGAAAATGAGCAGACTTCGTCAGCCTATCGACAATTACCCAAATAGAATCACAGCCGCTAGAAGTCCTCGGCAATCCTACGATGAAATCCATCGTAATATGATCCCACTTCCATTCAGGTATTGGAAGACTCTGTAGCTTACCAGCTGGTACACGATGTTCAGCCTTAACTTGCTGACATGTCAAACATTGAGCTACAGCTCTACCAATATCCCGCTTCATACCATTCCACCAGAAGTGAGTCTTCAGATCTTGGTACATCTTTGTCCCTCCAGGATGTACAGAATAAGGAGAATAATGTGCTTCCTTTAGTATCTCCTCTCGAATCTCTTGATCTGCAGGTACACACAATCGTCCTCTATAGCGAAGAGTCTCTGCATCATCACAAGAAAACCCTTCGAGATCTCCACTCCTCAGTTGATCTCGAACTTTCACCAAGTAAGGATCCACACTCTGTTTCTCTCGAATCCTATCTAACAGAGTGGGCTGTATGATCAGAGTCATCAGTCTCGCCGTCATCCCGTGAGTAACCACTTCAAGGGACAACCTCCGCATCT
The DNA here is from genome assembly GCA_016920855.1 of Puya raimondii. Taxonomy (NCBI): domain Eukaryota; kingdom Viridiplantae; phylum Streptophyta; class Magnoliopsida; order Poales; family Bromeliaceae; genus Puya; species Puya raimondii. The sequence continues at coordinate 139,361,215 of JABWPP010000050.1, forward strand.
CCTCCACTAGGACAGGCTGTTGAGTAATACACAAACTCAAAGTTGCCACAGCCTTCCTACTCAAAGCATCGGCAACAACGTTCGCCTTACCGGGATGGTATAATATAGAAATGTCATAATCCTTCAATAATTCTAACCATCTCCGTTGCCGTAGATTCAACTCTTTCTGTGTAAACAGATACTTAAGACTCTTATGATCTGTATACACTTCACAATGCTCACCATAAAGATAGTGACGCCATAGCTTCAGAGCAAAGACTACCGCCGCCAACTCCAAATCATGAGTGGGGTAGTTCTTCTCATATTCCTTTAGTTGTCTTGAAGCATATGCAATCACTTTACTATGTTGCATCAACACGCAACCCAAGCCACTAAGCGAAGCATCACTATAGATGACAAATCCTTCGCCCATTACAGGTAGTGCAAGAATAGGGGCTGTCATCAATCTCTGCTTAAGCTCATCAAAGCATTCTTGACAATCATCACTCCAAACATACTTAACTCCTTTCCTAGTTAGTCGAGTAAGTGGCGTAGAGAGTTTCGCAAAACTCTCCACGAATCGTCGATAATACCCGGCTAGACCAAGAAAACTCCGAACCTCAGATATGGTCGTCGGTCTAGGCCAATCACGAATTGCCTCAATCTTCTTAGGATCAACAGCTACTCCCGAAGCTGAAATCACATGGCCTAAAAAGGCAACCTCTCTCAACCAAAACTCACACTTCTTCAGCTTTGCATACAACTTCTTTTCTCGCAAGAGTTGTAGCACTAGTCTCAGATGCTCCTCATGCTCCGCATCATCACGGGAGTAAATCAAGATGTCATCAATAAAAACTACCACAAACTTGTCCAAGAAGGACTTAAAGACTCGGTTCATCATATCCATAAATGCAGCAGGGGCATTAGTCAACCCAAACGGCATGACTGTGAACTCATAATGCCCATACCGAGTTCTAAAAGCAGTCTTAGAAATATCCTCGGCCTTCACCTTCAACTGGTGGTAACCGGACTGAAGATCAATCTTAGAAAAGACACACGCTCCCTGCAATTGATCGAACAAGTCATCGATACGTGGGAGGGGGTATCTATTCTTGATGGTCACTTTGTTCAATTCTCGATAATCCACACACAACCTAAGTGAACCATCCTTCTTCTTCACAAATAAAACAGGCGCTCCCCAGGGCGACACACTGGGTCTAATAAAACCTTTATCCATAAGATCCTGCAATTGCGCCTTCAACTCTCTCAACTCAGCTGGTGCCATTCTATAGGGTGTCTTCGAGATTGGCGCGGTTCCTGGTACCACATCAATCACGAATTCAATCTCCCTATCAGGAGGCATCGAGGATAACTCAGAAGGAAATACGTCCGGAAATTCACGGACAATAGGAATATCCTCGAGTCCTGGTACTACAGTAGGCACCTCAGTCACTGTTGCTAAATAGGCCATACATCCACTATTTAACATCTGTCTGGCCTTAGCAGAAGAAATCGTCACTGCGAACAGTGAACTCTTACAACCTTCATAAACATACTCCTCATGCCCAGGCTCACGAAAAATTATCGTCTTAGATTCACAATCGATCGTAGCAAAGTATCGAGATAACCAATCCATGCCTAGGATTACATCAAAATCCTGTAATTGTCTCAATACTAATAAGTCAACAGGCATGATCCAAGGTCCTACTTGCACAGGACATCCTACACAACCCTCAATCACCTGTAAATTATGGTCAGGTACCCGCACCTCCTGTGCCTGGGGTAACAATCCTATCTCTAGACCATGATCAGATCAGCAGAATAACGGCTATCTCCAGCAGAATAACGGCTCGACACCAGATCAGATCAGCAGAGTAGAAGAGAGCAAGCAGGGTTACAAACTATGCCAACACATGGCCCTAAACCCACTTTCTCTCTCTAGAAATAGGGATCATACGAAGTGGAAATGCACCAAAAACCATCAGGGACTCGCCTATTTATAGGCTCCCAAAATCCCACTTTCGGGCGCCCACTTCCCAACTTCCGGTCGTCCGGAAATGCTGCTGTCCAGGTGTCGTCGTGTGCTCAAGCGGTCGGTCGGCGGTCAGCAGGCGGTGGGGCGGCGTGTCTCCGGTGATCGACACGTGTCCTACGTCGCGACACGTGGCTCTCCACGTCACAACTCAAACCGGATCCTCCGTCCGGGCGTCCGGTTCATGCATCCAGATCCGATCTCCGTCGGCCACAACCGGATCGTCCACAAAGTGCAACAGGGTCCACTTCTTTCGGGCGTCCACTTCGCCACTTCCAGGCGCCCGAATCCCGCCAAGTCCAGAACCCCTAATTCATGAAAATTCCCGAGTACTACATATTGAGTACCTCAAAACTCGACAAGAATTTTGGGCAGAAGCCGTGAGTACGACTTGTTATTTGATCAATCAAGCGCCGTCAAAATCACTTGGTATGGAAATTCCTGAATAAGTGTGAAGCGGTAAGCCTGTGGACTATTTTTATCTTCGTGTCTTTGGATGTGATGCTTATGTGTGGATACTAAAGGACAAGAGGTCGAAATTGGATAAGCGGAGGTGTATATTTCTCAACTACACAAAAGGTGTTAAGGGGTATCGATTGTGGGACCCTACTGCCCACAAGATTGTCGTAAGCAGTGATGTTATTTTCAACAAAGGGTCCTTTCAAAAAACCAAGGAAAATCAAGATAGTGACATTATGGTTCCAATTGAGCTCTTTGAAGCACGTGATGAGGTGTAAGTTGAGCAAGCATAGCAGGACGAGAAGGTGATTAATCATGAACCGGACTTGGAGTCTCCACAATCATCTGATAATACAAATTCACCGGTGGAGCCACTGGCGAATTTCGTGCGTCCTAGGAGGGTAACTAGACCTTTGTTAGGTATAGTGACTATATCACTTTATTCATTCCTTCTGCTAATTATGTGTGGGCATATGTTGCTTTGGCGAAGAAAGATGAGCCAACTTCATATAAGGAGGCTTGTGAGTCGACCGATGCTGGGAAGTGGCAATGCGCGATGAAGGAGGAGATGAAGTCACTTTGAAAGAATAGAACTTGGGAACTTATTGATTTGTCAAAGGGAAGGAATGCAATTGGATGTCAGTGGGTGTTTAAGGTGAAGAAGGATGTGGATGGGAATGTGGAGAGGTTCAAGGCGATGTTGGTAGTGAAGGGACATTCTCAGAAGTTAGGGATTGACTTTGTGAGATCTTTTCATTTGTCCACGTGAGCCAATCATGTGACCCGAGTTGTCTACCAGCTGGCGCTATTTTTCCTATGCCAACAGAGCCATTTGGAAAAGAGCAAACAATGGCCAAAGAAGTCTGATGGGAGAAAAAGTAAGAGAACTCGGAAGCGAAGGAGATGAAGCGTTTCAGAGAAGACGAAGGGTTTTTTTTACCGTCGAAGGGATTTTGATGATTTGATGATGACAACATCATTAAATGTGAAATGACAAGTTAGAGTTAATGGATACAGTTGATCACAGCCATAGGTTTAACGTCGCTAGTCATTCGAATATCCATTCGAAAGAGTATCAGGAGGGCATTATTGGCCCAGGAAAAATAGTGCCGGTTGGCAGACGACTCGACTCACATGACTGACTCACGTGGACAAATGAAAAGATGAAACATGGTGCACCAGAGGTCGAGAAGAAATCGCCCAAAGACGAATGAATTTTGGGTGGGAACAGTTGAGAACATAGGGAACAGTGCTGTAAACAATGGGAACGTGGCTAGAGCATTCTTCACGACGTGAGCAGTTCGAAAACAACAGGCTAACTAAGAAGCACTGTAAATAGCGAAAGGTTGCCTGCAATAAAGGTCTTTTTTTTCGAATACAGGACCACTTCTTTTTAGTTTTCTTTTTAATTCCAGTATCTACAGCTTTCGTAGTAATCTATAATCCTTCAATTTCCTTTATCTACTGTTTTCCTAGGAGTAGTCTTTAGTTTTAGAGGTTAGTTCTTAGTTTCTTTGTAATCCGAGCCCTAGCGCTTTGCAATCCCTATAATTTTCAACTGTTAACGAAACATAATTAGTTCAGCTCCAGTTTCAGCCAAATTGGTTCATCTTCCCTGAGTTTGGTTCGTTTTTACATATTGAGAGAGAACCCGGTTGAGCCAATATTTTCTCAACCGAATCATTTGATCTTAGGCGCACTCGAGGGTCAGTCTGAGAGCCGATCCGCATGTCTGAAGGCGCATTTGACTCGGTCAACAGCTTGACTTGGTCAATATTTTTAGAGTTCGGTTCAAGCCCCAATAATAATAAATCTTGAGTAGAATGTGCGGATGGTATGAAGCAACTGTTTTTTCTTTAGGAGATATGGTAATAGTTAATATCATGACCTCCTCTGCATTATAAAAATAGTTATTTATCTCTAGAAGCTTAAGGTATCAAAAATTAATAGTAAATATTCTTTCCATAAATTATACGTTTCTGATTTTAAATTCAAACAAATTGCTTCCTAAACTTGCCTATCTTCTTATGTTATTACCACTAATTCTATATATTGTCAGAATTTTTTGTACTCATTGATTTTGTAGGAGCTCTCATTCATCAATTCTTTTTAACATCAGCGACTTGTGTATTCATCCTGCTTCTCAGTTCTTCGAAAGCCCCCCTCGAGAAGCAAGAAATCCCTGTTAGGCTCTTAGTCAGGGCCGTTCAAACAATCAAGCGTAGTCGTGACCCTATCCATGTACTTATTCTAATCACTTTTCGATCATTTCTTTCATCATCGTAGTTTCAAAAAATCAAAATAAAAAGAGTTGGCATATGGCAATTTTCCTTTTCAGAAAAAGAAGCACCCTCAAAGAGTAGAATTGCAAGATCAGCCTTGATCAATAGAAATAAACATCAAAGGCATCAACCAACCTAATCTTTTGCTGGTAGATCACCAACACGAAGTGCCTCAAGTTATGGAGGCTCAAAGAGCATCATAGGTTATAAGCAATTTTAAAAGCAATTTTTCAAGTTTCAAGATCAATTAGCCTAATATCGTAAGTTGGATAGAATTATTATATGGATTTATCTTTTTATAAATTTAATCGCACTTACTAATTGGTTGCAACGTATAAAAAAAAGAGTAGTGCTTCTATACTTGCAATTTTTTCTCACCGTTCATTCATTTCTAATCAACGGATACGATTTAATTTTTCATAAATTGTGACCTGCAATAGCAGGTCACTTCGTGAGAGGTACCGGTCACCAGGTACCTCACAGAGGAGCATTATAGTCTTTTAATATAAGGATAATATAGTAATTTTATCTTTATCATTTTATTAAATTTTTTATCTTTTTGTGTTTCCTTTTTCTCTCTTTACCTTTCCTCTTTAGCCATAGATAAAGAGAGAAAATTTAATAAATTGTATTAAATTGTGCCACAAAGGTTTAATTTAAACAATATTAGTAACTCTGTTTTAAATTATTAAATTTAAATTGTTTTAAATTAAATTGTATTAAATTATTAAATTCTGTTTAGCCATAGATATATTGTATTAAATTAAATTGTATTAAGTTAACCCGAAATAGAACCTAAACTCAAAATATTAAATTCAATTTAAAATTTTAAAATACATATTCACATATTCACATATTTTCAAATTATTTGACAAGGCTTTAAAAGGTAATTTTTCTTTTTCTTTGTTTAATTACTTAAATTGTGCAAACGAGTTTAATTTTAGGAAACTATAATGCATTAAAATTTACTTCCATACCTAATACTTTAATGAAATGAGTTTAACTTTTTTTGAAATAAGAATAAAATTTTAAATTATTAAATCCTGTTTAGCCATAGATAAATTGTATTAAATTAAATTGTATTAAGTTAACCCGAAATAGAACCTAAACTCAAAATATTAAATTCAATTTAAAATTTTAAAATACGTATTCAAATATTCACATATTTTCAAATTATTTGACAAGGCTTTAAAAGGTAATTTTTCTTTTTCTTTGTTTAATTACTTAAATTGTGCAAACGAGTTTAATTTTAGGAAACTATAATACATTAAAATTTATTTCCATACCTAATACTTTAATGAAATGAGTTTAAATTTTTTTGAAATAAGAATAAAATTTTAAATTATTAAATCCTGTTTAGCCATAGATAAATTGTATTAAGTTAACCGGAAATAGAACCTACACTAATTTCCAACAAGAATATGAAAATATTTTGTAGACCAATTATAGGTTGGGCCTATACCCACCTTGAACCCGACCCGAATCATATATCAAATTTAATATTATACTTAAATTTATATTTTAAAAATTTAGATTTAATATAATATATTTTGTAATATGATAAAAATAAATTATTGTTTCGGGTTCAGATCTATGGGTTTGGGTTTAGTTTTGGATTTCAAAATTTTGATCAGTTCTAGGTATGGATATGAATTTTTGAAATCTGTTAATTTTGAAAATAGGTTTTGCGATTGGTAGTTGGATTCGAATTCGAGTCCTTAATTATTTTTTGACCAATAATCTTAATCTTTTTCAAATTTTCATTTAAAATTTTGTGTAAAAGTTTTATTATCTCTAAGGGATAAATTTTTTAAAACTTGTATTACATCTAATGGTTCTAAAGTATTCTTATTATTCAGCTCAGTAGGTTGAACTGAGAAATTTGATAGAATAGATTATAGTTTGATCAGTCGAAACAACTGTTTTATTTAATTTTTAAATCATTGATACTAATTTTTCATAAAATAAATAACAAAAATTAAGAAGCTAATTGCAAACCAAACGGTAAGAGATTGACATTTTAAAAATCGACTAAAAGTTGAAAAATTTTAAAGGTGAAAGTCAAAATCACCTTAATAAATCAAATCAACTAGATTGACTAACTTGATAAAATATATAAATAATCTACATTTAAATAGTGATACAAAATTAACATTGAATTTAAATAGTGATACAAAATTAACATTGAATTTAAATTTTTAGCCTATACAATTCTATTCTAAGAATAAATTGAATTATACCCAATATTCCTAATCAATTAAAGTCTAAATTAGAAAAAATTTAAATTTTTTTAAATATGTTAAATATGTTGAACTCAAATATTCACCCACATTCAAATATGTTTAAATTAATAATACAAAAATAATGTCAAAACTAGTTGTATTTAAACAATTACTAACATTACAAGTTTTTTTTAAATAGTGATACAAAATTGATTCTAAAATATAAAAAATATTAAAATTATAATATTACATATGTTGAATTTAAAGTGATACAAAATATTATAACATATTAAATACGTTCAATTCGTCATTATGAACATTAAATTCATTAAAATAATTTTGCAATTTTTTTTTTCTTATTTAAATTTAAATTTAAAAATTTAAAAATTAAATATTTAAACTCAACATGTTTAAAAACATTAATATTTCTAAATATCTATAATTTAAATTAATGCCTAAATTGGAAGAATTTCAAGTTTCCTTTCATTAATGCTTAAATTGATGCACAATTAATGCCTAAAATTAAGATAATCAATTAATTGGAATATTCATGAAAACTTTCTTATAATGTTTTCTAGTTTAATTACTAAAATGCCCTCATATTAAAAAATCGGTTAACCTGCTACATAATAAAATTACGGTTTTATCCTTACTCAATCAACGGTTAGGATCTTTTTTATTTTTTATAAAATTTTTTATAAAATAAAGTACCGAATCATTACTCTAAGAAAAATTTGTTAGTTATGACTCAATAAGTAGTTCGAACCCGGCTATCAATTTTTCACTTAAGTACCAGAACATTAATTTTAAAAATCAATTGTACTACCTTTCAAAGATGAGCCAAATTCCATATAGCAGTTTGTCAAATTGCTGACCAAATAACAGAAACCTTAAAAATCAACATTTTTTTTCTTTTTCTTCTTCTTTTTTTTTTTACAAATCCATTCATATACTAAAGTGCAACAAATCCTTTTTTCATAGAAAAGCACAAAATGAATCAAAATTACTGTTATTTTGACCAATTTCCAAAATCAAATAATCATTAAAAAGGAAATAAGAATTTGAACAAAGAAAAGAATTGTATCAAATTTGTACATCAAAGAAGCATTAATTCTTGTGTATTGTAATAACAATTATATAAGGTAAGAGCTGACTCAAAAGAGGAAGAATAGGGAACAAAAGATAATCTATAAACATATATGAATCCTCAATATTTTTGCCACGTGGCATGTTTTCCTTCTTTCTCCTCTTCTCAACGTCTAACCCTTCACATCCTCCGGTCCTTTGAAACCACAAGAAAAAGAGATAATAGAGTACGTGCAATTGACCGTTTTTAAATTAATTAATCCATGCAACATTTAATTACCTCTTCTCAACATCTAACCCTTCACATCCCCCGGTCCTTTGAAACCACAAGGAAAAGAGATGATAGAGTACGTGCAAGTGACCGTTTTTAAATTAATTAATCCATGCAACATTTAATTACATGCACCATATTGTATCAATAAGTAGACTTTGTAACTCCAATCCACTCCCCTCCTCAATTAATCCCCCCACCCCCTATCTTCATGGCATTTTACTTTGCAATGCAAAAAAGAACATTATCATTTAATCTCCTACCCCACACTCATCTCTCTCTCTCTCTCTCTCATTGTGTTAATGAAGATGATGAGGATGATGAAGAAGAAGAAGAGCATGCGAAGAACGTCGTCTCCTTCGAGAAGTATCATCCCGTGAAGCCGAGTCGCGGCCCGTATAAGCACCCAAGGTCACGTTTGAATGGTAAGCTACAACGGGCCGGTTCGCGCTGGGGTCCCCGCTCGCAGTGAACCGCCGCCGCTTCGGCCGCCTCCTCGCGCGGCTCGCGTGCGCTCACACGCGGACGCCGCACTGGAGCTTGCTTCTCGAGGATCGCAAGAACTTCTTAGTGAACCCAAATTGTTTGAGAATTAGGGTTTCTCTGGTTGATGTGATGACAAGGCTGTGCCGACTTAAATATTGCAATTTCGTGATGCCAATGAGGTGTTTGTTCATAGGTCGCAATAGAAATCCAGAAACGGCTCAGCAGGGGAGCAACTATTAACTGAAGATTAAGAAGATGTATGAGGTTTGGAAGAGCAAGCTCGCGTAGCTAAAGAAGTGCTTCAAAAAAGTATTAGTTTTTTTTTATTTATATTTTTGTTTTATTTTCATCTATGACTGTTTTTTTGAGTAGGCACTATTGTGGGCAAAGTCCATTTCATAAATTAAGAAGTATGACATGGAGCCTGAGATCTTATTTATATGTTTCATATTCTTAATCTGATTTGATGCTTGATTCAGCTATTCAGTTGGAGCTAACTCTTTTTAATCTTTCACAACGGAATATTCAAGAGACACATAATGCGATAAAATTGTATGTTTCTTACTGTATGTTGATGATTTAAACAAAATTATATAATCTTCTAGCTATAATTTTATTTTTTAACAATTGAGTTTAGTCATGCAGATTGGCTGTGCTTAAAATGATATAGTTTTCTACACATCAATAAGCTGTAAATATAAATTTTATTAAAATTTTAAAATTTTGCTTCTATTTATCTACCCGCTGCATCGCGCGGGTCTCTACACTAGTACTAATGTAGCTGAAACTTGCTCTGCAAGTTGAAGATGGAAAAACCAAATCGATAATGTATAAGCTAAAACAAAAATCTCCATCATTAATCACTAAAATAATTTTTTAATAAATTGTAACAAAGGGAACTAATTGTAAAATTAAATTTCTATGCTGAAAACTCGTCTGTAATATGGTCAATAAGGAGCAAACCAAAGTAACCAATATCAAACTTCAAGAGCAAATTGAAGAAAGAGAAAATATATGATAAATCTGAAACAATCTGGAACAACAAAGGAGAAATAAGGCTAAAAGTAAAATACACCAAATTAATATTGTTTACTGATTAATGAAAGGCAAGATGTCAACACAAATTAAAAATTTTAAAAATTTTAAAAAATAAAACAATTTGCTGATTCAATTCAACACCACAATACATTATATTCTAAATAATTTGAGAGTAAAAATAGGACCTGCATACAAATTCATTAAAGAGGCCAAAGATCTCATCAATTTTTCCGATAGGGGTCTTGTTCTATAGATAGATCAGAGCATTGAAGTAGGTGGTAATGGCGAGGCCCCTTCTCCTCCCTATTGTAGCGACAGCGGAGCTCGGCACCGTCGTCTCTCGGAACACAAAGTATGGTGGCAGTGGCGTTGCCATGAGGGCTTCGGCGTCAGCCAAGGAAAAGGATTGAAGTCCTCTAGAGAGAGAGAGAGAAAGAGAGAGATTTGGGGATGGGGCGATAGCCAATAGCACGATGCACATGATAAGGCGACGATGGTAGACGACAACGGACAGTATGAACACATTAAATGGAATGTGGGCAGGTAGGAAAGCGAAGCATCAGGAGGAGATGGTCTGGGTAGATACCGTTAAGGTGGATGTGAGGGAACGCGAAGCATCGGGCATAGATGGTTTGGGTAGATGAAATGGCAGCTGGTTGAAGGGTAAGGATAAAGGGTTTGGTTTAAAGAAGGGGGCAAGCGAGGGTGAAAGATGGATAACCACGTGGGATAATTATTGGGAATTCATATATATATATACTAGTACAGAGACCAGCGTGATGCGGCTCGTAGATAATAAAAGCAAAATTTTAAAATTTTTCTAGGTAAAAAATAATAGTGAAAATCAAAATTTTAAAATATATATGGTACGAGATATAATAAAATAAAATAGCAAGTAAGTATATTTTACCCTCAAGAAGAGATTGTCGCAAAAGATGCTAGAACAAAAGAGAATGCAAATGTTATTATATAGGAATAAAGATGGAAGTGAATGGACAACCGTTGAAGGATCTTTAATACAAAAACAGCGAGTAGGAAATAGGAAATAATGATGCAGTGTTCTCCCTTTTTTTCCTTCTCCCAAATAATTTCCTGTATTGCCCCTTTCCCTCTCCTTCTTACTCACCTTCTGCTTCTCCATCTTTTCCTTCTTACTCACCTTCCGCCTCTCCATCTTCTCCGAACGTTTCAATAACCTAACCCCTTCTCCTTCTCCATCTTTTCCTTCTTACTCACCTTCCGCCTCTCTATCTTCTCCGACCGTTTCAATAACCTAACCCCTTCTCCTTCGTTTCGGCGACTTGAATCCCGCACAGGAAACAACGATGAAGGAAGAGAGCACATCGTACTCCACTACTTAGAAATAGAAATTACATACACTCACTCTGCTCTCCCTTGGGCTTAGCCAACCCAACTATTTATAGGCTCTAGGATACATTGAACTTGGCCACTAACCATCCACAATTACTCACCCACTAAGTCCACTAACATAAAGAAAACAACCCTCATCATTACAAAGTAAATCTCAAGGGTTACCCCGTGACCTTTTAGTTTTCGGGCAGTTTTGGAGCTTTTATGTCTAGCAGTTACATAACCCTTTGTCTCCCACGGCTGAAGAAGCTGAAGAGAATCTCGGTCGAAGAACGGTTTAGGGTATAGGCTAAAGAGAAGAACCGGGTTCAAGTAGAAGGCAGCAGTTCAGCCGGTTCGATTTTAATAAGGAGAGAAGAATCGAGTTCAAACAAAGTATATAACAAAGTAGGTCGGTTCGGTTCAAAGAAAGAATAGGAAGAAGAGGTGGGCCAGTTCAGTGCAGAACCGGGTTCAACACAGAGTATATAACAAAGTAGGCAGGTTTGATTCAAAGAAAGAATAGAAAGAAGAGTTGAGTTGATTCAGTGGTTCGGTTTAAAACAACATTACTTAAATATGGAGCCTACAATCCAAGTAAAGGAAAGAATGCTATGTGGCAAATTATTGGGCTTTAATATAATAGTATATATATATATATATATATATAGAGAGAGAGAGAGAGAGAGAGTCCGGCTACTATACTCTTATAAATACGATTGCCTTCGTACTCATATATCATTTCGATGGTAGAACCTCCGAACCAACGATCCATTCTGTTAAACATGATTTAGAGCATTTGAAACATTTAGAAATCAAGTTTCTTAATTTTTTGACATCATTTACCTTATGATCAAAAGATTTCAAAATTGATAACTTTTAACGGCCGGTATGGGATCCTTACTAGTTTAACGGTGTAAAAGAATCCGAATTAATTGAATTTTTGAAAGAAAATTCTATTCACTATTTAGATAAAGATAAATAACTCCGATCTTAAATTGAAGGATCTGCTCGTCCATTTTTAGGATGTCATTTAATTTTGACCGTTTATTTTATGCGTCCTTGATGGATTTTATTCTAATCTAGAAGTTTCAAATGCTCTAGATCATATTTAATGGTGTGGATCATCGACTCGAAAGCTCCATCATTGAAAATAACTTATGAGTACAAAAAGCTCTATACTCATAAGAGTATAGTAGCCCTACTCTCTCTCTCTCTATATATATATATAGTGTACGGCTACTATACTCTCATGAGTATAGAGTCTTTCGTACTTTATGAATCGATCAAGCGGGCATAAAATGAACAGTCAAAATCAAACGACCTCCTAAAATTAGAGGATCAGATTCTTCAGTTTAAGGTCGGAGTTATTGATCTTTATTTAGATAGTGAATAGAATTTTCTATCAAAACTTCAACCTATTTCGATTCTTTTACACCGTTAAACTACCAACTATCCCATACCGGTCGTTAAAAGTTGTCAACTTTGAGGTCTTTTGATTGTAAGGTAAATGATGTCAAAATATTATGAAATTTGATTTCTAGAAGTTTCAAAAATATTAGATAATGTTTGATGATATTGATCATTGATTCGGAAGCTCTATCATCGAAAACGACTTATGAGGACGAAGGCAATCATACTCACAAGAGTATAGTAGCCGAACTATATATATATATATATATATATATATATATAGTAGGGTTACTGTGCTATTAGGAGCACAGCAATCATTGTGCTATTTTGATGGATGGTTAGAATTAATCTTTCATTTTTCTTATTTCTCTCTCAATTTCTCCTATCTCTTTCTGAATTTCTCTTCTCTATCTCTCTTAGCCCACACCCCCACCATCCCTCTCCATCATCCCCTTCCCACCATCCCCATCCACCTTCTCCTCACCATCATCTCCCTCCCTCGCCGCTGCCACCGCCTCTCTACCATCATCCCTCTCTACCATAAATCCTAAATCCTAAACCTAAAAAATTCTAAACCCTGAATCCTAAAACTATAAACCGAATCCTAAAACTATAAACCCTAAACCTACCCCCTCTCCACCATCCCCTCTTTTCCCCGCGAGCCGCCGCTGCCGTCATCGCCACCGCCGGCGACGGCGGCGGCAGCAACAGGGGTAGGGGAGGTGGCGCGACGGCATATGGGTTTTTTTGGGGTGGAGGTTATTATGGTGGGAAGTATGAGAGAGAGAAGAGAAATTGGAGAGAAATTGAAAGAAAGGAGAAATTGAGAGAGATGGTAAAAAAAGAGAAAAAAATCTAGCAATCTATCAATTTTGATGGATGGTTAGAAACTTAGGAGTATAAGAACTGCTGTGTTTCTAATAGTACAGTAGCCCTGCTATATATATATATTCTAAAATGTGGCAGTGACACTACCTTATCTATATCTCTGGTCAATCAAATTTGTCTCTGAGATTTACTCATCCCATCCTAATTTTTTTTAAAAAATTATTGTACTTTGCTCGCAAAAGAGGAGATTTGATTGGCTTTGTGTAGTGTTCTGAAAATTTAACTGTCGGAACGATTATAGTTTCGGCGACTCATCGACATTGCTAATGAGTGTGGGGACAAGTAGAAATTGTTTCGATGCGAATTTGACATCATCATAAACAAGGCCGAATGGGAATTAAAGGCTGTTGTCACATGATAGTAGGCTTAGTGTGGTCTATAGTGCAATTTACCTCCCTCCAACTACCACTAATTGGAGTCTTTGGAGGCTAGTGGCCAGCTGATCACTAAAGCCCATCCTTTCCTTCTCCTCTACTCATTCTTCTCCCTCTCTTTTCCTTTTTTCTTCGCCTCTCCCTCTCCCTGCCCTACTCCCTGCGCAGTGAAGACCAACAGTAGCTGCAGCCAGTGTGGCAGTGGGCAACAGCAGCAGTAGTAGCAGAAGGCTTGATCCAGCATTGCTATTTGAGGGCTACACTTCTTCTTCCTCTCCTCCTCCAACACAGCAGGCCACAACAGCATTTAGTGGAATACAACCACCATTGTAGCCTGCAAGCTGTAGCTTCAGCTTCAGCTTGAGTAGCAGCAGCCTGCAGCATTAGCATCAACAGTAGCATCAGCTGCAGCTGCAGCATTGAGGCAGGGGCAGCAGTGAGTCAATTTGAGAATTTGGGAACTTCTTGCTGTGGTTATGGTATTGCTCAAGTTGTTGGTACAGAGGAGAATCTGTGGGAGTATTAACTTCAGCTGAATTACTGGTAAGTCCACCTCAATTGCTGAAATTTAAGCTTGAGCTGATTTATTTTCGACAACTATGGATTTGATGGCTTTCCTTTAATCTCTCATCTCAGCTGGAATTTTGCTCGATTTTAGGAGACCTTAAGTGTACCTCCTACTGGTTCGAACCTTGACTAACCAAATTGGAGGTTAGTAGTATTGGAATTGTTGTAATTGAGTTTCCAAACAAAAGAGGATCAATGCTGATTTTGTAATCTTAATCAAGTTCCACCTTTGTTTGTGTTTCTGGTGGAGTTCACTAGGTGTTTTATGCTGGGAGCTGAGGATCAACTTCTAAGCTTCCCTCCCTTCTCTCTCTCTCTGCTCCTTTTTTGCTGCTGGCTTCCTGCACAGCTTAACATCAGCAGCAGCTAGCATCAGCTGCTGCAGTGCTGCCAGCAGCAGCACCCTGGCTGGCAGCAGGGCTGAAGCAAGTGAGGAGAATAATTGGAGGAGTTGGAAAGCTTAATTTTCGAAATTGAATACATATAGTTGTGTATAGGGAAGTTGGGACTCAGCTTGTACTTCCCTTGAGATGGAATTGCAGGTTAGTAGCTCTAGTTTTAAAGTTGATCATAGTTGGCGCACATACTGATTTTCTGGACTGAACTGAACCAACTTCAGATTTTGATAGAATCCGTTTGAATTTCTTCATCCTCTTGTGGAATGGTTGGAAGTGATCTTGACTTCATCCTCTTGTGGTTAGAATCTTGTTTGGACTAATTTGGAGGCAAGATGAGTGAGAATTTCAGTTTTCATTGAGGTCGAAAATCGAAAAATAGTTTTTACGTTGAAGCTGAATTCTTGACCTCTATTTCTTAATTGTGACAGAATTTCATGGTGAATTATAGATTTTTCTGTTAGATGTATGCCTTAGAAGCTAACCAGACCGACACATGTATTCTTTCTGGGACATAAATTTGTATTTCATTTAAAATATTCTGAATAAGTTTGGGTTCTTATTTTCATTCATGTTGTGTATGTATTTATGAATCGTTCAAGGAATTAATAAGATGATGACACTTATTCTCAAGAGTTGAGAATTTGAGACATGTGTCATTGATGGTTAATTTCTAAATGCTCCCGATTGATGGATCATCACGGGGACGGTGATTGATCCGGTGAGATTGGTGCACAGGTTGCTTCCCTTTTTGGGTAGACGAGTCTTGAGTCAACAGTGTGGGGGACACTGGAGCGAATGTGCAGGTGGTTGTTAGAGAGCAAGGGTACCGAGCGTGACCAACGCGAGAAGTCACTTAGATGTCTACTCACTCGTCATTGACTTACTCAATGTTGCAGTAGTGTGACTAGTCCTTTGACCTGCGGCGTCTCGGCTATTCACAATGAGGTGACTGTAGTTTGACTGTACATACACTTGGTCCCTAGCCATTCGGGTCTTTGCGGTGCATGTTGGCTGCAGTAGGTTCGTTGTAGGAATAGGGTGTGCACCTATATGAAATCTATCTCCCTTGGTAGATAAGAGCATTAGTCCTATGTAATTTATGAGACCGAGTTTAGAAGATCTTGGCCAAAGCAGAATAAATAGCGGAAATGATTTCCGATATTAGAAACTCGAGTCGAATAAATTTGATATATGACAAACGATGGGGTTTGACGAGTTGTTCCATGAATTCCGTCTAGTTGGGATTCGTGATAGAAGAACTGTATCACACGGTAACTGCACCAAGAGGTTCAGTATTCCATTCTACTGGAATGCCACTACATGCTGCTAGGCGTCACTGGTGGATTCTGAGACTCACGATAATTATCTAGATAATCGATAATTTTTATTGGGCTGAGTTGGAATTGTTCTCACCCACTGAAAGGAGTTTCAGTGATATTGTTGATAGTGATCAGAATATATCTCACTACCAAATAGAATAGAACCTATGGGGTCACACACATAAGAGGTTGTGACTGATCGGATAGCTATATCGCGATTTTTGAATCGCCGGAAAACCTAATTGTCAATATGTTGATAATTAGACTAATTTGTAATTATTACAAATTAGTGGTATTAAAGTGTAAATGTTACAAGAGAGGACTTACTCATGGTTAGTAAATAGTGAGAGGATTTATATGCAAATGTTGCATTATTAATTTGATATGATCAAATTAGGATTGAGTTCAAGTCGATTTAAATTAGGATTTAATCGATTGAACCAATTAAGGAAAGGATAAAATTACACATAGATTTATTCTTATCATTAATGGTAATTATATTATTATAAAAGGGATTATATCCCTCTTTGTAATACACACGAGTTTTTAGAAAATCCTAGCCGTCATCCTTCTCCTTCTCTCTCTTGTTCTCTCCGATCCTTTAGCAAGAAAGACGTTTTCTGCAAGGGAGCTAGCAACCCGGTGAGGACATCAATCAGAACAGCAATTTCGTGTGGATACCTGTAGAGGCCGGATGCTTGTGCGGCTTCAAGAGAACCAATTCCACGATCATCAGATTGCGGTAAAGATCTACCCGCGCAAAGGTGAAGATTAGATCTTCTTTTTCTCCTTTAATCTTAAACAACATGAGGGATTCTGTTTGTGTGGTTTTTGAGATCAGATCTGGAGTTTTTAAAAATCAAATTTGTTTGATTTTTTTTCACGTTGCGCTTAATCGCACGCAATTTTCTAACATTTTCTTGTAGTATAGAAGTCAAAGATCACTCGTGAATTGCCCCCTAACCTCATCTTGCCCTAGATTTTCTTGCGGAGCAAAGAATTGGCAACACCAAGGTGCAATCCAGCAGCAGCTACAGCAGTGCATTCCAACAGTGGCCACTGAACTTGAGGGTAAAATTGCTGGATTTTGATGCTTTGAACTGATAAATTGGAACCTACTCTTGGTCTAACTCATTTTGTGGAGTAGGGGGAGCAAGTTATTTAGTCGAACTGGCGAGGATTTGAGCTTCATTTGAGGTAATTTTGGTCGTAATGCTGATTTTCGATCTTGAAGCTTCATTTTTGGGAGTTGTGACTCTCTTTCTTGTGAGTGATTTTTAGGGCATTTTAGCTAATCCATGCCTACTTTGTAGCTGATTAAATGTTGCTCCAAGCTGAATTGTAAGGTACATTGGCTCCGAATTAAGTAAATTTGGTTCCAATAGTCGAATTCATAGGTATTATTGACTTTCGTTAGAAATTTTATTCGCCTTTTGATTTCATTAAATCCGGCAGGGATTTTTGAATTTCGTCTTCACTTCTCTTTTAGTTGGAGTTAGGGGAAGGTGCCTGTGGAGTTTCAGTTTGTTTTGTGGTCGGATTACCGCGCTAGGTGGGTTAATGTCTACCGAATTTTTCAAAATTTCTTCTAAGTTGTAGAAATTTCAGCATGCATTCTTATGTATCGATCATCATGTTTACTAGCTCGAATTATGGTCTATTTCGTGTCATCTGATGACGTCCGGACCGACGGTGGACCCGGATCCTTACTTTTTGCATCAGATTGTGCCGAGGGCACGCGAGCTTTAGTTTTTGGATTCGTTTTGACCATTTGCATCGATTATAGCCTGTGGGAGCCTGATTTAACTCGACAGAGACACGCTTTTATATTTGGTAGGGTCGCGCCTTCGAGTGCCGCTTCGGAGTCTGGCTTTCTTGCGTTGATGTCGCAGCTGCCCTTGGGGGCTTTCTACTTAGGCCGGCCACCCCCATGGGTGGTGCGCGGAGTAGCTTAGGGATAGGCTGGACTGGCCGGTTGGCGGTCCCTTTGGATTGAGTCAGTTGTGACTGTATCTTAGCTAGTGATGCATATATACACAGAGCATGTCATGAGTAGTGGTAGTGTAGTGGCATATGTTTCTTCCTGCTTACCATATTATTCTTCTACCTATCAGCTATATTGTTAATCTCGTAGACTTAGTGGGTAGGCCATTAGGGTCGGTAACGGTATCCACTGAGGACTACTCTGTTTTACAGTAGTTCTCACACCCATTGATGTCACTTTTCTTGCAGAGCCGTCGGTTGCCGCTGCTACTTCTGATCAAGGTAAGAGAGTCGCGAGCTAGATCCCTGTCTACCCCAGTCGTCGTGCTATAGGAGTGCCCTTTTTGGAGATAGTTTATTTTTGTTTAGTCATGTACATACAGTTATAGTTATTTTTTATTGTCTAGAGTTGTGAGATGATGATGTTGTACTTATGATTTTTTGTACACCTTGGATTACAAGTATATACAAGTGACTATTTATTTCTATTTTTAGTAGTTGTTCTTATACTGTTTACATGTGCTTCTATCGCTTCGTGTACACAGAGCGTCCTGTGTATGCGGCAGATCTGTTGGCGAGCCTGGATAGAGCTGGAACCTGGGGCGTGACACTTTGAGACAGAGCAACATAGTGTCACTGCTATATAGAAGACCACTTCTATTTTTCAGAGAGAATGGTGGCTGTCCTTCGACCAACTGATCAAGAGGATATTTATGACAGATGCACCTTTCTCCGATTAATTTTTAATATAAAGGGTCGTTTGTAACGACAAAAATTCGAATTTTGGATTGAAATTTGATTTATATTTGTTAAATATAAAAATATATAAACACCGTTCTCTAACAGCTTAAGCTTTTAGAGTACAACGGTTGTTTAACATGGTATCAGATCATTGAAAGTTCTGTACCTATTTTTTTTAATGACGAAAGAAGATGCTAATAGTTCCATGTCCGCAATTGATGTCTATTCACCATATTATATTCATCCATCCGGCAACCCAGGGGCAATGCTTGTAGCTCAACCTCTTTTGGGAGATAACTACGGGACATGGAAACGCTCCATGACTGTAGCCTTAGGCGCAAAGAACAAGCTTTGTTTTGTTGATGGAACTTTAGCAAAGCCAAAGTCTCCGATTGATCTCGTTCAAGTATGGGAACGATGCAATCATATGGTATTTTCTTGGCTGATTAATGCATTAAGCAAAGATCTCTGAGAAAGTGCGGTCTTCGTCGAGACAGCTCATGAACTTTGGGCTGAACTTGAAGAAAGATTTTCACAAGGAAATGGTCCTCGCATCTACGAAATTAGGTGCACCATCGCTAACACTCGTCAGGAGCAACTCACGGTTGCTACTTATTTTTCTAAACTAAAGCAAGCTTGGGATGAACTCAACTCTTACTCCACAGCCCCATTATGCAACTGTGGGGCATTGAAGGAGATTCAACGAGAACGACAAATCGAACACATTTATCAATTCCTTATGGGATTGGATGAGACATTTGGCACCATACGCACTCAAATCATCACGATGGATCCTCTACCAAATCTTGCAAAGGTATATTCGCTTATCCAACAAGAAGAAAAGCATCTTGGTCTTAAAGCATCTAACTCAAATCCGTCGGAACTCACTGCTCTTATTGCTAAGGGCAGTTCTTCTAACCGCTTCAATGATGTTCATTCAAAGCCGAAGCCACGTTTTATTTGTAATCATTGCGGCAAATCTGGGCATACCAAATCTCGATGCTATGAGATTATTGGTTACCCTGTTGGACACGCCAAGCATAACCCTTCTAAATCCGAAACTTCTTCTCAAACTTTGCGATCACAAGGGAGAGGGGGAGCATCTGGACAACAACAACAACGCTCGAGACATTCTAGCACTGACAACAACAATGTTCAACAATTTGTTGGGGCATCTAGTTCATGTGGTAATCTCCAAACTCATGGTGAAAATTCATTGCCTCCTCTCACCAGTCAACAATATCAACAGTTACTGTCACTTCTGAATGTTGATGTACCAAATCCTTCAGCTAATTTTGCCGGTAAAGTATTCCCACCTATTCAAACCAATAAATATTCATCCTCATGGATCATTGACTCTGGGTGTCACGCCCCGGGCCTTCGTGGGAGCCTACCAGGCACGTGCACAGACCTGCCGTGTACCTCAAAACAACCCAAAGTGTACACAAGGCGTCTACAACCACAACAATCAAGTAGGATAAGAAATACATCCTAAACAAGGTGATCAGAGCGAGAACATAAATCTACAACTAAAACAAGATTCACATAACTAAAATCTCAAAATATACAATAAATTATACATCTTAACAATACTAGGAGATCACTCCCTAGAAACAACTATACACCTTTCATATAAAATACAATGAAAGGACATAATGGTATGCCTACAACAACATCGTAGAGGCTCTAGCTAGCTGCTAACCCCTCGCCGCGATCCCAAGCCTCTCCTACTGCGGAAGGCTCTGAAATAAAAACCCAACAACAATGGGGGTGAGAACTATTAATCAATAGTTCCCAGTGGGTAAGCCGCCGAGAGTGGCGAATTACACCGCTAGGTCAACTGAGGCAAGATAGTATAACGAAACATAAAGCATAAAATATTAAATGCTAACAGATAGTTCTACAACTATCATGCCTCCAATGACTAACTCATCTACATGAACATGAATATGCTTGCTCTATTGTCATAAGCTCAACATTTAATTACACAAATTTCATGCATGTCAAATTAATGCCATGATTATGGTTAAAAGAACCTCTTTTCATATTATCCTCGTATATTCATGCCACTATACTAACCAATGTGAGTATAGGCCTAATGCTACTATGGATGCCAATGTATGTAGTGACTAACTAATATGTCCAACTACAAATGAATGCATCCCAATAGTGTCAAGCTAAGTAATGCCACGATATGCGACTCACTACTAAGTCCATACACTACATGTATATGCATCAAGCAACCAATGTACTATGTCCAGTTTACTCAGCTTTTACCCAATCCACAAGGGACTTACACATGGTAACGTCCCGGCCTGTGCCCCGCCTAATGGCCCCGTGGTAGTCAACACTTCCCGTAGACAATGAGACTTCCCCACGGCAATCCATTTCGGCCACTCTACATCGCACGGCGACCTACAATCGCAAAGACCAACTCCGGAGTGTCAGCTTGTGGGGCGCGACCCTCACAAGCAAGCGCGGAAGAATCCCAGGGCACAAGTCATAATCAACCACAATGTCATGCTCGTCATGTCTCTAACATGGAATAGCCAACCAATATCCAAGGATCTAACACTA
Source organism: Puya raimondii (assembly GCA_016920855.1). Lineage (NCBI taxonomy): Eukaryota > Viridiplantae > Streptophyta > Magnoliopsida > Poales > Bromeliaceae > Puya > Puya raimondii. Next base: position 139,382,680 of record JABWPP010000050.1, read on the forward strand.
TGTCATAATGTCAACCTAGTTATTCACCTAAGTGAAAATACAATATGTTTAACCTCACACTATGTCAAAACATGTCATGTCATGTTTCCTATGTTCAATAGCCAAAATGCTAAATGTCAACAATATCATGTTGTTCTCAATGTCCGGTGGTATATCCCTACCAATATGCACATGTCTCTAACATGTAACCGTTCATCTCTTTGTTTACTAAGTTCATAAACCATGCATTATCCTAATGCCATATATCATGCATTCTACGATGCTAAAACACTAAATCCATGCCATGCATGAGCTACAACAACCTCTACTACATAGAGTATAAAGCTATCATGCAAGTATTCAATTAACCAAATGGACTCATGTTTAACCAATTATAATTATCAAATGCAAATAGAATTCCTTTCCTCATGTCTTAAACATGGAATCAATCCACGACCAAAAGGTCGAGCCCAAGGCCAACAATGCCCGTCACAATTGCTCACCTAGTTGAGGTGCAACATACACTTGTCATATCTTCTCTTTTCTCTATACAAGCATACTTTAGTATGCAAAGAGAATTCACTAATCCACTAAGCAAGTAGTGTCTCATGTGACACTTCTTTCTAGCATGCATATCTTAATTAGCATTTCCTAATGCATCATTACACTATTAGTGCAAATACCCTAGCATGCATGTTATTCTCATAATGCCACACTATATGTACTATGCATTTTTCATACACAACATATATGTCTCATGCAATCACAATTCTCATCATGCCATAATTATCATAATTATGCATCTAATCAATCCTATAACAAGATAGGAGACATAGGGGGAGTTCACCCATTTCGGTGAGGTCAATCCCACCGGATACCCGTCGAAACCTCGCAGTACTTCGAAACGAAGTTGTCCCCCGAGCTTCTCATACCCTAAGGTAATTTTCCATGGGGTTAGGGGTATCGAACAAGCAATTTCGAAAACCACCAAAAACTATGAGGAAAAAAGGTGAAAATTACCTTGAGCAAGTAAAACTTGTTCTAAGTCCAAATTGAGGTTAGAGATCTTCAAATCTAACCTACAACAACAATCTACACCCATCAATTCCACCTCAAGGGCTCACAATCACGAAACCCTAAACAAAACCCTAATTTTCATGAAACTAGGTTTTCTAAGCTAATCTCAAGCAAAAATCACAAATAGAGGTTGTAAAAGAATTTACTAACCTCAAATCAAGCTTCCAACCGGGCTTACACAAGCTAGGGTTGAAGCTAGGCCCACCAACAAGCTCTCCTCACAAGCCACAAGCTCCTCCATGCCTAGGAGTCATCCTCCATGGAGAAAATGGAGAGAAAGGAGATCAAAACATGATCTAAGGGGTTGGGAGCAAGAAAATCTAGAGAGAGAGAGGGAAAACCCTACCTTTCCTTCTCCAAGCCTCAGCCAACAATGGCTGTGAAGGGGTGAAGGGGTAAGTTATAATGGTTGTAACAAAATCCCAAAAGCCCCTCCAAAGAACAAAATTGCAAATCTGCACAAAAGACAATTTCTGCATTGTATACCGGTATGCGTATGGGCATACCGGTATCCAGCCAAAAATCCCGCAAACCCGAGCCTCGGCCAAGCAGGCCACGCAACAGGATTCCGGTATGCAAATTCCCAGTACCGGTACTAATCGCTTCAGTACCGGTATGCGCATTGCACATACCGGAATGCCAGCGTATTCCGGTATCCCCAGCGGGATTCCGCAGAACCCGAGAGCTGCGCAAACCAGTTCTTCACTGGATTCCGGTATGCCTAGACCAGATACCGGTATGCAATGCAAAATCTGCACTTTTGCAGATTTCGACTCCCGGAGTCCGTTTTCGCACTTTTCAAGTCCCGAAAATACTCCGAAGCTCACCAAACTCAACCCAAAACTCTAGAATAGTATAAGGCACTATTCTCACACTAGAACTCCGCAATTTGCTAAAGTTCAGTGTACTACACTGGGGCTTCCGATCACTTTACCAAATAAATTTTTTTTAGGTCAAAACCGAACTCAATAACAATTTAAGTCCGTTTGTGTAAATCAAAATCTGATATTTGATTCAAATTTTAATGGTATTAGCCAGTCCCAACAGATTACAGGAATAGCAGGGAAATAAATAACACAAATAAATCACAAGGCAACACATGTAAAAATGACGTATACCACGTGATTATTTTCTGAAGTTTACCTTACGTGAACAACTAGTAATAGTTATGATCAAACTGTCGACGGCGTCTAATGCTTCCATTAGTAACGAGGACCAAGTAGTGGTCGTTAGATGTCGCACAAAGAGATCATTTTTTTTTTAATTAACTAATGGCGTGCACAAATAAACAAAATTAAGTTGTGTGAACAAATAATGAGGCACGAAACTTCCATGTTGGATCCGACGTGCAAAAATAAGATATCTTCATATTCTAGAAGAAAAGTAAGGCATCAAATTTTATTATGCTCGTGTACAGAATGTATTGTTCGGAGCATAAGTTTGTAAAATGACCTATCATCAAGACTCATCCAAACCAAATAGAAACTAATTTTATTATTGATACGAATTTTAAGTGGGATTGGACTTATTAAGGGATATACAAAGTTCACCGAGTTCCTTTTACGAAATCATATTTGCGTAATTAAATAAATGAGATAATTGTGATATTTTTCTAATACAAAACTGTATTACTGCATACCTCTGATGTATGAAAAATATCTCAAAATATTACCTTACAACTCACAACAGTCCAATACCGAATGTACCCTTGGTATCATGAGGAAGCATGTAAACATGCAACACACACAACTAAGTGCAGGTTTAATTTATTGTGGAATCACCATGTAAGTGGATCTCCATCAAACCACGATTTTTAAAGAGTGATAAAATTAGTGCCACTGCCAGCTCTGCACTCGCACTGATCCTGCAAATCCAACTATGAAACTATCTAATTCATGAAGTCAAATACCTACACAAAGAAGGATAATAATTAAGTCTGTTACGAGACCCGAGGAGACAAAAAAAAAAACCATGAACAATATGCGAGCTTTTATGTACAAAACTTTGAGAAGGTCTTCTTGATTGGATAGAAATTCGCAACCAAAAGGAAAGCCCAGTTCATGAATACGCATTTGTGCTGAATTCAGAAGAACAAAGCGAGGAGAACGATGATAGGACCATGAAAAGATCTGCCTTAATTTGCTTAATCCTTGACAAAGCCCAACCTCTGAAGATTCCTCCCTCGTGTCGCTTTACCGTTTCCTTTGATAAGGTCGTGTGGCAAAGTTTTATCCAACTGACAAGTCATCATCAGCCCGATTAAGCAAGCAACCACAAGAGCTGACCCTTGACAGTTTCTGACCAAATTCTACGGAAACCACCCCATCAAATTAAGCCTTTCTAGCTTTTGCAACCATGAGTATCATCGAATACCTTAAGCCAGCATTCGCAAATTTTGCTGAGATTGTTGCACAGCATCAACCAGCCTTCGGAAAGGCCAATCTGTTCTGAAAACCGCGGCAGCAATGAGGTATAAGAATGAGAAGTCGAAGGAAGGAAGCTCGAGCAAACAATTGGACATCATAGTGACTCCGAACAGAGGCAGCGGCGATCATTCAGAAAGCTTCGGTTCTGGCATTTGGGAACCGCGCCTTATTGATCAGACCCCGAGTACAAAAGAAGGGAATGATGCCAATACTGCAAGAAGAACCCAAGCACCCGAAAAGAAGCTGACCCTCTTTGCGTTTCGTCTGGCTATCCTCGAGAAAGCTGCGAGCGGGCTCGGAACGCTAGCATTCATTTGGGCCACCGTTGTCCTTCTCGGTGGCTTTGCTCTGAAGCTAAAGAGGGAGGACTTCTTGTATGTGACCATAATTCTCAGCACTGAAGGCACTAGAGTCTTCAGCCGGAGCAGCGAACTCGAGTGGCACCACCAGGCAACGTGGACTCTCGGAGGGGTTGGGCGGAACAGCTTCCGAGCACTCAAATCCAGCTCCCGTTATGTTTATCGTGCGGTAAAGGCAATATTCAAACCACTTTCCGTGATCCAGTCAGAAGGCGATCGTGGTCGGGAGATCACAAATGACAATCAGAGGGAAAGTGGGGGATCTTCCAATCAAGTCAAAAGTTATACTACGCCGCGAACATGGCAACCTCACGACGTTCCGCTGGTCCAATATGCAGACTGGGCCTTCCTGTCAAAGAACATGGGAAAGGCCCTTCAATGGCTTCAAATTTTTTCAGCCGTTGCCTCCGTGATCCTCTCATCGATGCGTCTCATTAAGCAGGACTACGGTGAGGTACAAAAGGAAACCACGAACGGGAGACCAGCACTGAACTTATTCTATGCACTGTCATTGGCGGAAGCCTTTCTGTTCCTTCTGGAGAAAGCCTACTGGACGTGGAAGGTTTCCCGCAGCAAGTTGCTCGAGCGAGTTAGCCAGGATTGTAAACTCGGTTCTTCTGGGCTAGTATCAATAAGAAGATTCTTCTACGATTCGTACTCAAAAAGTATAACAGGAAGCATCTTTGAGGGCTTAAAGATGGACCTTGTTACATTTGCCGAGGAGCTATTAGACTCTGATTTCTCCGATGAGCAACTGGACGGGGCCCAGATTCTTCAGAATTTTGTGGAGAGCGATGACTACGCTTTTGACACACTAAGGAAGATCGGGACTTCCACGAAGGTGATGGAGAGATTAATTGAGATGCTGAACTGGAAGAACCTGGCAGAAGAAGACATAAGAAGATGCGCGGCAGAAATTGTTAAAAAGCTTGCAGGAAAGAAGCAAAATGCGCTTCGTGTCGCTGGGATACCAGGGTCGATGGAATCTATATCGTCATTGTTGCATACTGAACCGAGCACCACTGAGAGATCCTCCAGGACTGATCAGAGTTCGACAACAACAGCTGAAGAAACAAACTATGATTTCTCATCATTCAATCTTCTCGGTCTGCAAATTCTTAGGAAGCTTGCTAACGATCATGACAACAGCGGAAAGATAGGAAATACACGAGGCCTCCTGTCAAAAGTGATAGAGTTCGCAAATGCTAGCCAATATTTGCTAACTAATGAGCACGCAACAGAGTCCCAGATCAAAACAGTAAGGAAAGCACTACAAGTGGTCAAGATGCTGGCGAGCACGACTGGTAACACTGGCAAAATGTTAAGGAAGGAAATATTAGATAACGTCTTCACGGTGAGCCACATCAGGAAGATCTTGCAGTATGGAGAGAGCCACATGGATTTGCAGAGGCTGGCAATTGAGATCCTCACAAACCTTGCCATGGACGAGGCATCAAAGGAAAGGATCGCAACCACCGGGGGGATTATAAAGTTGCTGCTATCTATCTTCATGAAACCAGGTATCGAGAATCAGAATTCAGTGAGTGAGGAAGCTGGTGAGGCGCTAGCGATGTTGTCACTAGAAAATCAAAACAATTGCACTCTGATCTTGAGGGAGAAAGGTGTCGTGAAGAAGCTCATCGGCGCATTAAGTAACCAGGTGCTCCGGCTAAATGCTTCGAGGATATTGCGAAACTTGTGCGCTTACTCCAGAGCTGAATCCTCAAATCGCCTTAATGGAGTCATTGAAGCCATGCCCACTGTAAGAAATAATCTATCTACCTAGATAGTTCTTCAGGAAAATTAGCTAGTTGCTTTTAAGTTTCAAGCAAACATAATCTTTCTCAGTTTCTTACCCTTCTTTATCACCTGATGACTTTGATTGGGAGAATAAGAAAATTTAATTCCCGTGTGTGACAAAGTTAGTTTTCATAGGGAAGCATAACAATCATTATCCATGGCAGAGTTTCCAAACAAGACACAAAGCCTTAGATGAATACCTTACTATAAGGAAACCATCAAATGTAAAAGCAAAGAAAAGAAAGAAAAGTTACAGCTCAAATACATGTGAGGCAATTCGTAAACCCTCATTCTTAATTAAGTTATGACAACTAAGATCGAGATTGTGGTTGGAAAAGTTAACAAGTCGATAACGAAAAAACTGACTCAATTCATCCTATTTCATCAGATCCTGGATGTGATACGGTTCCGAAGGATGAATCAGATAAATATTAGGGTCTGAAACTCATGCAATTACTTCCTCTGGTTAACCAAAGCCAAAAAAAAAAAAAAGAAAGACAAAAAAAAAAAGAGGCACAGAAAGAGGTTTGCAAGAATCCAAAGATTGTTTTTGGTAAGCTATTTCTATATTCTCGACCAATATATTAATGAAAATGAAAATGATTTGTTAAGTAAAAGGAATAAAAACAAATGTTACCATGATTGCATCAGTGTGCATAACATTGCTCTCTTTTAGATGGAATATCTGCACATTGTTTAACATTCTCTTCTTCCTATCCTGTATTGATCTCTGCTTCATGTTAGTTCAGTGATTACATAGGGAAAAACCAACTATAATTCTTGATCTTCTGAATTCTTCAGCTCTAGACTGCTTAGAAAAGAATACCATCAAAATCTATTGTTTTCCATTTAGTTTCTTGTGCTTTCGCATGGTGCATGTTTCCAGACATTGTAATACTTGTTGACATTAAGGTAAACTTGAATCTGCAAAATATTTTGGTACTACGTATCTTTAGAACTTTGGATCTCTAGTAGTTCATCTCGCTTGATCTCAGATCAGATAGGTAAATCATGTTAGCATAATGAAAACCTACATTGACCACGAGCTATTTCAAAACCAGTCATTTTGTCCAGTTGGCAATATTAATTCCAGGATAAATCAGTTTACCAACTTCTTTATAGAATTGAAAGAACATGGGATAGTACATAGTCCTGCTCATTTTTCTTCAAGTCATTTTACTTCTAGTAAGGTTATTGTGTCCTAATGGTGAGCATTCTAATCATGCATATTTACTAGTTAATCTACTAAGGCGAGTACAACCTCAAGGACAAAAATTGCTACAAATGTCAAGAATAACCAAGGAAAATATAGATCAAAGATAGAATAGTCAAAAGCAACATATAATGCTGACCGAACTGCAAATCTTCAAAAAATTCGGTCTATCATAGCTGAGAAGAAAATAAATAATTTAAATTGAATTTTCTTTCAATGAATTTTTTTTGGAAGCAGAATGAGTACTGAAAGTTGAAAACTTTGTAATTAGCGGAGTTCCTTATTTGTGAAAAGAGCTCAAGAGTTGAAAATGTTGTTCTCAACAGGTTTATCTTTTTCCTTTTTCTGCAGGTGTTGAAAGCAGCAATGACTCAAACAGACAAGCTACTAGAGGTTTCACTGGGTCTCACAGTACAGATCTGCAAATTATTAGGACCAGAAGACTCGGCACAGGAATTTGAAAAAGCTGACTACACTGAGACTGGTTTTGTGGAGAAGCTGATACAAATACTGAAGCAATACAAGCACCCAGAAATCAAAGTTCCGAGAATAAGAAGGTTTGCCATTGAACAAGCGATTTGGATGATGAAATCTCAGAAGTGCTACATAGAATTATTTCGGAAATTTGAGTTGGAGAAACTTCTGGAGTTGGTGGCAGATACCACATCAGACCTGGAGTGCTTTCATGTTTTCTCCGGCAGTGTGGGACTGAGCCAGCACAGAGAATCTGTGTCTTCTCTTATAGAAGAGGCATTAAAGTTGCTTACTGACGGTTCAAGCCAAGAGGTATAAAGCAAGTCTATTACTCCTATATTAATTACAGTTAATCAATCACGCTGTGGCGCCAGAATACCTCAATCTAGAACCTTTTTTTAACCTAAAATTGAGCACAATCGAGTTATTTAACCCTTTCTTTCGGAAACTTTTGGATGCAACATTCTCAAACAATTTTTTATTTTTTTTTGGGTCATACATTAAATTTCTTGTAATATGAATATACTACTTCAATTCTTTCGTCTTTAATTTGTCAATAAAACAGTCCAGTTGGCATTTCATTTATTTGCCGCCCATCGTTCTCCAAAGATGTGGATATATATCAGTGACATCCTAATACTTCAATACCGAAGATATCAGCAAAGTGCATGATTATACATGAAAACGGCATACTATTTAGCAAACAGGATTAAAGCATATCAACCAATAATAAAAGGCTTATTTTAGTCAAGACACACAAGAGTGATGGTTTGATCTTCAATGGAATTGACTCTAACGGATTAATATCAATACCCACATCCATTAATTAATTAAGAAGTGGAAAACCGTTTTTGTCACCAAATCTGGGTGCTGATGTGACTCCTGTTGCTCATTTCTCATTATTGTTGAAACTAACTTCATTCACTGATGATCTGATTAATCATGAAATAGAATCCTCGGTCAAAATAGTTATTTAATTGATGATGAGCAATAAAAAATTTGCAAGTAAACTATATGCAATTAAATTTTAAAATGCTAATCCCAATATATTTAGATTTGTATATTAACCATACAAGCAAGTTGTCAACAAAATTATATAAATATGTAAATATTCTTTTTTCCATATTAGCACTCGTTAAACTCTTATTCACAATCAAATCAGGAAACTACGCCTTAGATTATTGGAAAAAGCGTACTAAAAATCTGATTGTGATTAGATTATCTAACAATTTTGTGAATAAATAAAATACCAAATCTAATAGTAAAATGCTATGAAAATTCCGAAAATTGTTGAAGAAAAAAGAAGAAATTGGATCGATCCGGAAGCGTGCGTAGCACTGCCCAAAGGCGTACGTATTCGCGTCCTTCGTGCGGGTTTAACCCGAAACACTGCCGCAAAATACGACCGGAACTCCTCCTCTTACAAGCACCAACATGGAAGAGGTCGACGGAAAAATTTTCAACATCTGGCGACAAAATGATTAATAAACACAATTGAGAAAAAAATAATATTAGTTGGAGAGAGGTTGAAAATTATATAATATAACTTTGTTTTTTCTACAACGTTCATGCTGTATGAACAGTGAAAGACTAGTATAAATAGGGGTGAGAATGGAACGTTGGAAACAACCCAATGTTCCAACCCATGCCATTAGATGTCGTACATTCCCATCTAATTAATTAAAAATAATAAATAATAATAAATAATACTACTAATAATAATAATAATAGTTTCGAGATTTTGGATTTTCCACCGACATAACTTGCATGCGGCCACTAAGGCTCTCAACTAAGGCAGCTTAAATACCGGTGCACCTCTGGTATGTCCATCTCGTTGGGGAGATTATAATCCAAATCTAATAATGGAAATTCACAAAATATATATCTCTTTATATTTGGTTGGCCTAACATTCAAATAGTAGAAATTTGTTATATATATATATATATAACATATATATATATATGTATATATATACATATATATATATATATGTATATATATATATATATATATATATATATATATGTATATATATATACATATATATATATATGTATATATATACATATATATATATATTATATATATATGTATATATATATAGCACTAAGTTATTGGTGCTTGTAGGTTTTCGGCTCTTGGATTAAGAAATATGCGGTTAGAATGATAGTGGTCTCCTAGGGCTGAGTGGGTGGTTGGTTGAATAGTATGATCTAACCGGTGGAAACGGTCGAAGGGCTAGATCTAACGGCTGAAAACTTACAAGCACCAAGTGCTTTGTGCTTTTAAAAGCACCCGAGCCGTTAGATCTAGCCCTTCGACCGTTTCCACCGGTTAGATCATACTATTCAACCAACCACCCACTCAGTCCTAGGAGACCACTATCATCCAAACTACACTTCCCTTAATCCAAGGGCCGAAAACCTACAAGCACCAATAACTTAGTGCTTTCAAAAGTATAGAAGCTCAATTATAATATATATATATATATATATATATATATATATATATATATATATATATATATATATATAGAGAGAGAGAGAGAGAGAGAGAGAGAGAGAGAGAGAGAGAGAGAGAGAGAGAGAGAGAGAGAGAGAGAGAGAGAGCGAGCTTGACTGGGCTACTATCGGCAGTAAACGGCTCTGTTTACAACCGATTTTTTTTTATGATAGAGCTTCCAAATCGACGATCGGCACCGTTGAACATGATTTAGACCATTTAAATTATCTAGAAATCAAATTTCATAATTTTTTGACATAACTAACAGAACGATCAAAGGGTAAAAAAATCTGTAATTTTAATGGCCGATATGGTGCGTTTGCTCATTTAACGGTATAGAAGAGTTCATGTCACGCCCCGAGACCGCCAATTTGGTCGGTTCGAGCACGCACACAAACCCGCCGAACGGACAGAGTTTTCCTTATACGTCCAAGGCGTCACAACCAGTACAATTCAAGAGGTTCCAAACAGGAACATAATTCATACATAGATTGCATAAGGAAAGCATCATAAATTACTATGCTATTACAAGCATTCACAATACGTGCACATATTATAGTTTTTGTCTTTGTTCTCTTTCCAAATACAACTAAATTGTTATAAAATTCCATTCATTCCAATACCCCTAAGCTACGCAGTAGAGGGTATATCTATCCTGGTCACAGTGGTAGAACGCTAACTATCAGGCTACATCCTTCCCTCGCGCCGCCGCGCCGCTCACGTGTGGACCTGAAAAATAGTGGGATGAGAACTATCTAAAATAGTTCCCAGTGGGTAAGGCCACCCAAGGGAGAAGCTCGACCCACCAGGTCCAAAGGAAGCATAAAAAGCATGGTTAGTACATATACATAACTTGCAAGCATATAACTCTACTATATGCAAAAAAAGTAAACATGCTTATGCTTCAACAAATGCGATAATAAAATCCATGCAATACATTTTTCACTGCTATTCCACTATCCATTTCATAATCAACCTGCTCCTAAGGTTCATTCACCTTAGCTAAGCCACACACGACTCACTCTCGAGTCAAACATCATTGAGCCACCGCCCCTATAAGGTTTACTTACTTTAGTCAAACCTTACCCGACTCACTCTAGAGTCAAACATTATTGGGCCACCGCCCCTCTAAGGTTTACTTACTTTAGTCAAACCTTACCCGACTCACTCTAGAGTCAAACATCAGCGGACTACTGCCTATGTCCATGCCTGAGGAGATGAACATGCCACATACACCTCAGCCATCAATCCACTCGGCAGGTGAGGGATATACCACATACACCTCCGATACTCAAACCACTGCCGAGCGAGGAGAACCACACATACCCGCAGTTATGAGTCACTTGCCGGGCGAGGAGGACCACACATATCCGCAAGTATAATCTGCTGCCGGGCGAGGAGAACCACACATACCCGCAGCCACAATCACTTGTCAGGCGAGGAGAACCACACATACCTGCAAGTATCAGTCTAGGGATTCCGGAATCCATTCGAAAGTCTCAAGGGTTCATCTTTTACCCTATATTATCAACCTCTCTAGGTTTACATTCTCATGTCCAAGTGGTCATCCTACCACCTATTTTATCACCTAGGTTCCACAACGCTAGGTCATATATTTTTCCTACCTAGATTCACCCGACTCTAGGTTAATAACATTCCAATACAAGTGGTCTCTCTCTACCACTATGTTTCCAACCTATGTTTAATGACACTAGGTTCAATATCCTGTTTAAGTGATCTTCCTATCATTATGTCTCTCAACCTAGGTTCAACGACTCTAGGTTCAAACACATTACAAACCAAGTGGTCTTTCTACCACTATGTTATACAACCTAGGTTTACCCACTCTAGGTTCATCACCTGATCCAACCTATGTTTAATAACACTAGGTTTAATACCATCACATTCCAACCTATGTTCAATGACACTAGGTTTAATACCATCACATTCCAACCTATGTTCAATGACACTAGGTTTAATACCATCACATTCCAACCTATGTTCAATGACACTAGGTTTAATACCATCACATTCCAACCTATGTTCAATGACACTAGGTTTAACATGCATACATCACCTTTCAAGTATATATATATATTATGAAATACTCGAATTCTCTTACATGCAAGGTGAGCCCATGGCTCAAATCACTTGGATATACACCCAATGCCAACATGCACATTACAGTTCTTTCTTATCCTAGTTGTCTATACCTAAGGATTTCTAATTTTACATGGCCTCTAGCCCTTGTTTAACCACATGTCAAGTTCTCTAGCGTATAGAGAAAATTAGCTCACCGCTATGTCCACACCTAGGCATACACATGTCCATTTGTATCTATGTGTTCTACATGCCTATAGTTCCAATCCATGGTAGTTAATGGTATTAACATCATATGATCTACACATTCATATTTACCACTTACCAATTAATCAACCATTACATGCATCAAATAAAATAAATTATACTTTACTTTTTCGACATGGAAGTGACCTAATCACTTCGGTAAACACAAACCCATCTCACACTCTTCCGATTGCTTGTAGACACTTGCAATCGGGTTCTTTTCCTTGACTTCAAGCTTGGTCTTCAAGCTCCATGCCCTAACACACATGAATGATTCGTTAATCCGAGTCGAACTCATAACGATCCCATCTCTTGGAATCACTCAAAATGGAGTTGTCCCACATGTTCTACTAACCCCCAACTAGGGTTCTATGGGTTCAAACAATTTTTAAACCCCACCATAAGAGAAACCCTCTTTCAACCTAGGGTTTCCATAAATATGGCCAAACCCAAAAATCACATGCTAATCCTTACAATTTGTAGTCTAGATTAGCCAAGGGTTTGATAACAATCCATTTACAAGGCTTAAATCCAAAACCCTAACCTTAGATCCAAGGAACTCACCTTGGCCACGAGCTCCCCAAGCTTCTTCTTGCACCAAGAAACTTCTTTCCTACCTTGGATTTCTTTTCCAAGCTTGAATCACTCTTTTCTCCAAGCTTTGGAGAGCTCTCTAGAGAGAGAAAGTAGAGGAGAGGGAGAGGAGAAGTAGAGGAAGAAGGGGGGAAATGAAGAAGATAAGCCCCCAACCTCCGCTCATAAGCCTATCACATGAAATGACCAAAATACCCCCATTCTGGAGTTCCTGGGTCCGTGGGGTCCGGACCTTGCATCCCGAGTCCGGAACTCGTAAGCAATTTCAGCATTTTCGCAGCTGGGGTCCGGATCCCAATCCCAGGGTCCGGACCCGGACACTGTTAACAGTGTTTTCAGCTGTCACGCCCCGGGTTACCGATTCCCAGGCACATTAACAGACCCCGCCGTATACCCAGTAATAGAACTAAGTATACGAAGCGAAATAAAATATCTAACAACAGCTAAAGGTATCAAAAGTAACAGAGCTGCTATATACATAAAAAGATCACTGTACATACATACATCAATCCATAAATCAAATATACATCTCTAACCATCTCTATATCACTGTATGTACAGACTCATAGGATCATCCACCAAAATGGGGTATACCTCTAGCTAAAAGTCCGGAGAATAGCTCTACCCGACGGTCTCCTTTCCACGCTCAGAATGCACTGCTGGAGAAGAAGACTCTGCAAAAAGGTGTCAACAACGGGTGTGAGAACTACTATCAAACAAGTAGTCCTCAGTGGGTACCGCCACCAGCGTCAGCGGTCTGCCCACTAAGTCCTCAATCTCAAGAGATATATATAGAGCATTAAATAAAGTAGGAGATAAATTACCACTACTATGCACAATGCTCAACTGTCAATATGAATATCAATGATCTGAACATATCAAATGAGGACTATCATGAATCCATAATACAATACAATACCTGCGGCCTGAACATGCTCTACCCGTAGGGAACCAACTAGTATAGGCAAACACCCTCTGTACTACACATAACCCAACTCCGGAGTGGTACTCGTGGGAGCGACCCAACCGAGTATAGTATCACAACACATATCAGCGCCAAGCACCCACAGGTATATGATCGACAGACTGGGTCAAACAAGGAATCACGTGCCCTCGGCACCTCAAAGGATAATCAACAACAAGTATGACCCAATCAATGCTCCAGTGCTCTCAATCAATCTCAACTCTACCACAAAGAGGAGGTACAACAACATAGCACGAGCCACAATAGATCACCTACACTAGCATGCACAACAACTGGTACAATGGATATCGATACAACAAGATAGGTGTAGGTCAGATCATGCATCAGGACATAAAAAAATCATGCTTGCTATCAGATATCACTATCTCACCTATGATCATATCATGCACATGCAAGCAGTAAATCAGTCTCAACCTAACATGTCATATCTAATATAATCTCAGCATGTCATGCTAACATAATCCCAACACTATCATATCATGTTAATATGAGAGTAAACACATAGGAGGAAGTCCACTGAATCTGGTAAATATCAACCCACCTCAAGAGCTAATCCAACCACGGTGGGGAACAACAATAACCTCAGATCCAACCCTCCAAGATATACCAAACTCGAGCAGTACTCCGATCTGAATATACCTCCAAAGACTGCTAACTCCAATAGAATAACAGCTCAGAACCAGATCAGAACAACACAGTAGAGAAGAACAAGCTAGATCACAACTAATGCCAACACATGGCCCTACTCTAGCTTTCTCTCTCTAGAAAGTAGATTTCACGAAGTGGAAAATGCATCAAAACACTCAGGGGGCTCACCTATTTATAGGCTCCAAATCCTCACATTCGGGCGCTCGAATTCCCACTTCCGGGCGTCCGAAAATCCAAAATGCCAGGTGTCAGCTGGCGGCCAAGCGGCTCGGCGGTGGTCGGCAGGCGGTAGGGCGGTGCTCTTCGGCGGTCGACACGTGTCCTGCAACACGACACGTGGAAATCCACGTCATCAACTCAATCCGGATCCATAATCCGGGCGTCCGAATCCTGCACCTAGATCCGAAATCAGGTCAGCCACTTCCGGACCCATCCAAATCGTTCACTGGCTTCGGAAATATTCGGGCGTCCACTTCCCAAGTTTCGGGCGCCAGAAATGTCTCAAGTCCAGAAACCCCTCAAAATGCCAAGTATTACACTCTTCCCTCCTTTAAATAGTTTCGTCCTCGAAACTAAAGTAAAGTTCTCACCTCAAGGTGCAAACAAGTGGGGATAAGACCTCTGCATCACTGTCTCCAATTCCCACGTTGCTTCTCTTTCATCATGATAATCCCACTGCACCTTGACATAAGGTATGACCTGATTACGCAATTCCCTCGTCTCACGAGCAAGAATTCGTATCGGTCGCTCCTCGTAATGTAAATCCTCTGTCAGCTCCAGTGGAGTAAAATCTATCACATGTGAAGGATCATACATGTATCTTCTCAGCACAGATACATGAAAAACATCGTGCACTCCTGCTAACCGAGGCGGTAGGGCTATCCGATAAGCCACGGGTCCTACTCTTTCCAAAATCTCAAAAGAACCAATAAATCGTGGACTAAGCTTTCAGCGAATCCCAAATCTCCGTATGCCCTTCGATGGTGAAACCTTCATGAAGACATGATCACCAACTTGAAATTCCAAATCTCGCCTCCGAGTATCAGAATAACTCTTTTGCCTGCTCTGGACCATCTTTATATGCCGTCGTATTACCTTGACTTTATCCTCAGCTTCAAGTAATAAATCTGGACCCAAAGTCTTTCTTTCACCTACATCATCCCAACACAAAGGTGATCGACATTTACGTCCATACAATGCTTCAAATGGAGCCATCTTAATGCTCGCCTGATAGCTATTGTTGTACGCAAACTCTATCAGTCTCAGATGTCGCTCCCATCCTCCACCAAAATCCAAGACACAAGCCCTCAGCATATCCTCAAGTGTCTGAAGTACGCTCGGACTGACCATCAGTCTGAGGATGAAATGCAGTACTAAAACGAAGCTGGGTCCCCAAAGCTGTCTGTAGACTCCTCCAGAAATGTGAGACAAACCTCGGGTCTCTATCAGATACTATTGAGATTGGCACTCCATGCAATCTCAATATCTCATCCAAATAAAGCTGAGCAAGTCGCTCACGGGACCAAGTAATCTGTATAGGTAGAAAATGAGCAGACTTCGTCAATCTATCCACAATCACCCATATCGCATCACAGCCGCTCGAAGTCCTCGGCAATCCAACAACAAAATCCATCGTAATGTGATCCCACTTCCACTCAGGTATCGGGAGGCTCTGTAGCTTTCCTGCTGGCACTCGATGTTCAGCCTTTACTTGCTGACATGTTAAACATTGAGCTACAGCCCTTCCAATATCCCGCTTCATGCCATTCCATAAGTGAGTCTTCAAATCCTGGTACATTTTAGTCCCACCAGGATGTACAGAATAAGGAGAATAATGCGCTTCCTTCAGTATCTCCTCTCGAATCTCTAGATCTGCTGGTACACATAGACGTCCTCTATAACGGAGAACTTCAGATTCATCACAAGTAAAACCTTCAAGATCACCACTCCTCAATTGATCTCGAATTTTCATCAAGTAAGGATCTAAACTCTGTTTCTCTTGAATCCTTTCCAACAGAGTAGGCTGTATGACCATAGTCATCAGTCTCGCAGTCATCCCATGAGTAACCACTTCAAGAGACAACCTCCGCATCTCCTCCACTAGGACAGGCTGTTGAGTGATACTCATACTCAAAGTCGCCACTGCCTTCCTACTCAAAGCATCGGCAACAACATTAGCCTTACCAGGATGATACAAAATAGAGATATCATAATCTTTCAATAATTCCAACCATCTCCGTTGCCGTAGATTCAACTCTTTCTGTGTAAACAGATACTTGAGGCTCTTGTGATCCGTAAAAACTTCACAACCCAAGCCACTATGCGAAGCATCACTATAGATTACAAATCCTTCGCCCATCACTGGCAGTGCAAGAATAGGGGCTGTCATCAACCTCTGCTTAAGCTCATCAAAGCATTCTTGGCACTCATCACTCCAAATATATTTTACCCCTTTTTTGGTTAACCGAGTAAGAGGCATAGAGAGTTTCGCAAAACTCTCCACAAATCGTCGATAATACCCGGCTAAGCCAAGAAAACTCCGCACCTCAGAAATCGTCGTCGGTCTAGGCCAGTCTCGAATTGCCTCAATCTTCTTAGGATCAACAGCTACTCCCGAAGCAGAAATCACATGGCCTAAAAAGGCTACCTCTCTCAACCAGAATTCACATTTCTTCAGCTTTGCATACAACTTCTTTTCTCTCAAGAGTTGCAGCACTAATCTCAGATGCTCCTCATGCTCCGCATCACTGGAGTAAATCAAGATATCATCAATGAAGACTACCACAAACTTGTCCAAGAAGGACTTAAAGACTCGGTTCATCATATCCATAAATGCAGCAGGGGCATTCGTCAAACCAAAAGGCATGACAGTAAACTCATAATGCCCATACCGAGTTCTAAAAGCTGTCTTAGAGATATCATCGGCCTTCACCTTCAACTGGTGGTAACCAGACTGAAGATCAATCTTAGAAAAGACACATGCTCCCTGTAATTGATCGAACAAATCATCAATACGTGGGAGGGGATATCTATTCTTGATGGTCACTTTGTTCAATTCCCGATAATCCACACACAGCCTAAGTGAACCATCCTTCTTCTTCACAAATAATACAGGCGCTTCCCAAGGCGACACACTAGGTCGAATAAAACCTTTATCCATAAGATCCTGCAGTTGCGCCTTTAACTCTCGCAGTTCAGCTGGTGCCATTCTATAGTCTGTCTTCGAGATTGGCGCGGTTCCTGGTACCACATCAATCACGAATTCAATCTCCCTATCAGGAGGCATGGAGGATAACTCGGAAGGAAATACATGTAGCACACTGAACTTTAGCAAATTACGGAGTTCTAGTGAGAGAATAGTGCCTTATACTATTCTGGAGTTTTGGGTTGAGTTTGGTGAGCTTTGAGGTATTTTCGTGGCTTAAAAAAGGCGAAAACGGACTCCGGAGATCAAATTCTGCAAAAGGTGCAGAATTTGTACTGCATTCGGGTACTGATTTTGGCATACGGGTACTGATTTAATTAGTACCGGTACGCCAATTCGTGTACCGGTACGCAGTGCTGCAGAATCAGATTTCGTGCAGTTTTATAATTTCTGAGTTTTGAGGGGCCTTAGGGGATATTGTTACATCATGTAATATATCCCCTCAACCCTCTCTTGTTGCCTAGTGTTGCTGAGGCTTGAGAGAAGAAGGAGGTGAGTTCTCTTCCTTTCTCTCTTGGTTTTCTTGCTCCCAAACACTTGATTTGAGGTTTTAATCTCTCTTTTCTCTTCATTTTCTCCATGGAGCTACTTCTTGGCTTTGAGGGGAGCTCGGGATGGATGAGAGGAGCTTGTTGGTGGGCTTAGCTTCAACCCTAGCATGTTTGAGCTTGGTTGAGAGCTTGATTTGAGGTTGGTAATCTCTTTTACAACCTCTATTTGTGTTATTGCTAGAATTTAGAGGGAAAACCTAGTTTCATGAAAACTAGGGTTTTATTTGGGGTTTCTTGATTGAGAGCTCTTGGGGTTGAATTGATGGGTGTAGAATGTCGTTGTAGGTTGGATTTGAAGATCTCTAACCTTGATTTGGACTTAGAACAAGTTCTACTTGCTCAAAGGTATTTTTTAACCATTTACCTCATGAATTTTGGTAGTTTTCGAATTTGTTCGTTCGAAACTTGTAACCCCCTAGAATTGGTCTTTAGGGTGCTGGAAGTCGAGGGGGCAACTTCGTTTCGGAATACTGCGAGGTCTCGATGGTTATCCGGTGGGTCTGACCTCACCGAAATGGGTGAACTCCCCCTATGTCTTCTCTAATGTTTTAGAGTTGAATTGATGCACACTCATGCTTATTATGACATGATAGAAATTTTGGAATCATGATATATGTATAGCATATATGAGATTTGCATGCTCTATGTAGTAGAGTTCATGATTGAGTTTATGCATGGCATATTATGGAAAGTTGTGGTAAGATGGCATTTCAAATTATGATAACATAGAAATGCATGTTGGAATGATTAAAACAACATGTGAAGTACTTGATGGAAAGTGGACTTGGGGACACTTAGCATATCGGTTATTGGTAGAAATGGGCATGATATATGACATACTTACCATGGGTAGAAGAAAATATGACACCCGGCGTGTTCTTGACATAGTGAGAGGCTAAGTATGTTACAATTCACTTAGAAGAACAACAAGGTTGGCCTTATGACATAGTGCTAGACCCTCGGGTCGTTGATTGGTATTCCATGTTTAAGACATGAGGTAAGAGTTTTCTTATCGGTAATGTAAGTGGTAATTACATACCATCACTTTAATAATAAGAAATAAATACTTGCATGATGACTTTTATACTCTATGTAGTAGAGGTTTATGTAGCTCATGCATGTCATGGATTATGATCTTGTTGGCATCGTAGAATGCATTGTTATAGCATTTGTAGGATGCATTGATCGTGGCATTTGTATGATGCATTGATTGTGGCATTTGTAGAATGCATTGATTGTGGCATTTGTAGAATGCATTGATTGTGGCATTTGTAGAATGCATTGAAAGCAGCATTAGTATAATGCATTGAGTACAGCTTTGATGTTAGCATATGATAGTAACCCGTCGGGGTCATGAACGAGACGTAGATCCATTCTTGTTGATAAGTGAGTTGTGAACATTGCATGTTAGAGACATGTTACATATTGGTAGAAATATACCCACATGTGATTTGAGAACAAGTGTGACTTATGTATTATGATTCCGACCCTCGAGTCGATATTGTGATTCCATGTTTTAGACATGATGAACGTATTTCCTATGCTGTTGACTATGCTTGTTAATGCCATTGTGCTCATTCGCACATGCTTGTGAGGGTCGCTCCCTACAAGCCGGCACTCCGGAGTGGGCCTTTTGCGACGTTTGATCGCCTATGTGCAGGTTATATGGGCGCCGAAGTGGATTGCCGTGGGGGAGGCTCATTCTAGCGAGAGAATGTTGACTACCACGGGGCCATTAGGCACGGCACAAGCCGAGACTTGAGAAGTCCTTTATGGTAGGAAATATTGTGAGGAATGTGACATTTGACACCATAATTAATCGATGCATATAGATGTAGCAGATGGACATAGTAGTGGGTTGTGACCTTGTGGCATTACATGTAGTGAGACATTGACATGACTTGGCACATTTGTGGTTAGTGAACATAACATACATATAGTTGGGAACAAGTCATATAGTTCATACATGTAGTGGGAAGTCGGTTATACATTTCATACTTGTAGTTGGAGACAAGTCATATGTGTAATAGTAAACTTGACATATAGTAAGTTTATGACATTAGAACATGTGTAGTTGATCATGGCATATTTACACGTATATGAGTAGAATGTTTACATGCTTTGTATCATGATCAGTTTTATAACTTAATGTTAGAGGCATAGTAGAGTAGAACTTTTATATGTTAATCATGCTTTATTACTAATCCTACTTTTGCCTCAGTTGACCTAGCGGTGTATTTCGCCACTCTCGGCGGCTTACCCGCTGGGAACTAGTGTTTAATAGTTCTCACCCCCATTGTTGTTGGGTTTTTGTTTCAGAGCCTTCCGCAGCGGGAGAGGCTTGGGATCGTGGTGAGGGGTTAGCAGCTAGCTAGAGCCGCGACGATGATATTTTAGATGGACCTTTGATACCTTTCTTGTATTTTAAATGAAAGGTGTATAGTTGTTCCTAGAGAGTGATCTCCTAGTGTTGTTAAGATGTACTTTAAGTAAATTTTATTTTATATCTTGAGATTATAGTTGTGTTGAACTTGTTTTAGTTGTAGAATTATGTTCTCGCTCTGATCACCTTGTTTAGGATGTATTCCTTCTACTATTTGATTGTTGTTGTTGTAGACGCCTTGTGTACATTGTGTGTTGTTTTGGTGTACACGGCGGGTCTGTGCACGTGCCTGGTAGGCTCCCACTAGGGCCCGGGGCGTGACAGATTATTTTGGTATCAGAGCCTAGGGTTGAGTCTTAGTGGACCTAGTAAACCTTAGGCAGGTTGGACGATAAGGAATAGGAACGTGAGAGACGGGATCTCTTGTGACATATTGGCGAAAGTATTATGATTGGGTCATTTCTAAAGCTCCAAAAGTGTTGGAGTTAGATCGGAGTGAACCACTTCTATACCCTTGGAGGGTCACGTTGGCGGCCGACAACGTGACATCGGGGAATAGTTGAAGTCCACTTCATTACTTTCGCATGATTGGGGTTATAGTTTTGTGTGGGGATGCGATGGCGTGGGGTGTTTCACCTGCGCATGTTATGCTTGTTGCAGCTTGAGTTGTGGACGACACACTTGATAGCGGCCGAGGCAGCCGAGACGGGAACCCTGCATCCTCCGGATTTGGTGAGATCCTGAAGTTGAGAGGACAGCTAGCGATTACAGCGAGCATGGTGGAGCGGCAGACATTTTTTAATGTTACTCCAAGTTGAGGCTTTGCGCCGGCAGACGAGAGGATTAAGCGACTAGAGGATTTGTCAATCCAGTTGGCAGCCGACCTCAAGAAAATTTTGTGAGAATGCAGATCGCACCTTGATAAGGGCGAGAGACGTGGAGACCGTTGGGACGGCAAAAGAAGCTACTAAGAGTGGCAAGTCTAATGTAAGAGGACAATCAAGGTGTTCAAAGAGAAATTGATCTCGAGAATGTGGATCTTTAGCAGGATGAAAGAGGGACGTCAAATCGTCTTCAACTATTATGATGTATGAGCGGTGGAGTCCGCATGTACCCGACGATGCCCTTGGTGTGGAGGCGGGTGCTCTCTTCGTGGCCAGGTGGGCCATTCCCAGTTGGGGTGTCTGAGGAGAACAGTGTCGACAATATTGGTATCGACTTCGCGCGGCTGGCACCGGATGAATGCGTGCCTGTATGACAGGCAGAGGATGATGCAGCGACGATGGAGGTTGTTCGCAGCTCGTGGTATTGGAGCTAGCTAGCTTGTTGTTTGTTATGATTGCGTTGATTGTAGTTTTGGATCGGCTGTTTGCCGAATGCATGGCAGGGAACTCATTCCTTGTTGCTTGCAGAACGAGTTGGTCCTGATTGCTTGGACTTGGGAGTACTGTTCTTGTACTCCATTAGGATTGGATGTTTCTGTGCGCCAACGAAGCGATTGGCTTTGTTTGGCTGAGAGCGTATGGTTCTGATTTGGACTCGGGCTGGCTCTTCGGGTATCGGATTATCGATGATTGAGTGAGCCGAGCTGTAGTGTCTTGGGAACCTGGACACGAAATAGTGTTTTCAGAGGGCGTGAAGGTTCGCTATTTGCGATGATTGTTTCACCCGCCCAAGCCTAGTTGTTGGCTGAGTGGGCGCGTGGCCTTTAGGCCAGCATCCTTGGTGAGAGTTGAGAATCCTCAAAAGTGAGGATGTCTCTTGTGAGGGAGTTGCTTGTGCAATCCCGGTTGAGTGGTGAGAACCGAAGGCTTGGTCTAGAGACCTCTTTTGCCTAGTATTTTCTCTTGTGGAGCATCGATCTCATTTGTTTTGAGTGGACGGGTCCTTTCGACTGTGGGTCGACTATCGTGAACTCGGTAAGGTCACGATCAAGGATATGTACCCGTAGCCGAGATTTGATGATCTGTTTGATCGGCTCCATGAATTCTGGATTTACTCGAGGGTAGTTGCAATCTGAGTACTACTCTCGTTGGATTGAGTTTGAGTTTGGACCGAGGGTAACTTGTTCACTCGGTGTAGACATTACGAAATTGTCGTGATGTCATTCGAGCTGTTGATGCTCTTGTGTGTTGTATTCTCTGACCCTTGAGGGTATTTTTGTCGCTGTATGTGCCGACACTTTGGAAGCCATGAAGTGATGGAGACCATGAAGATTCCTTGAATGAGGACTGCAAGTGCTTCAAGTTGAAGACGTACTAATTCGGTTGTGAGGACTAGCATCCCTTGGCAGTTGATGCCAAAGTGGATATGATTGGAGATCTCAAGGAATCAAGCCATCCATAGTTGATTTCGACAAGCGGATGTAATCGAAGTTCAAACTTCCTAGTTTGATTGGATGTTATGGATAATTGTGGGGAGATTACTAAGTTGCCTACTCCCTTCACTTGACTCACACATAAAGGGATTAAACCTTTTGGAAAGATATGTGTGAGAGAAGTTTCTTGGAATCGTTGGCGTGGTTGACGACCGCCAACCTTGTCTGCCCCGAAGGCGGGTTATGTGCTTTGTAGTTATGTTTCTCTCCGCGGACTGAGTTGCGCTTTGGTGTGAAATAGAAAGGTGGGGCTGACCTTTCAGCAATTGAGAGAATGCAAGAAGAATCACCAACCCATGATTTGGAAATGGCCGCCATAGCGTTTACTTGGAAACTATGGCAATTTTATGTATATTTAGTGGTGTGAAGTGCACCCAGATCTGAATGTTTGAGATGTCTCTTCACTCAGGAAAATGAGTTGAAGCAGTGAAGACAGGTTAGAGGTTGGTGTACTAGAGATATCAATGAGATGGGTAACATGAATTGATATCTATCCTTTGGATCGGATCACGGAAGTTAGCCTTGATCCCGACTTGTAAATGGTGCAATCAAAGGTACATAGACCAGATGGGTCGTACCAGTGCCAGGGACGAAATGACACTGGAAAGTTATGATGTAATGTTGGATGTAACAACAAGTGAAGGATGAGCGTCGTTTTCCCAACGACAAGTTGCATGGACTACCTACCCTCGTATAATAGAGGAGGATTACCGGAGGCTCCGGAATTGGATTGTCTCGCTTCCAAGCTAGATGTGATGATTGTTGGGAGATTGTGAATAGGAGTAGCTATTCACCTGGGTTGGATTGAGAAAATTTTGCGCAAGTATACCCTGGTAAATTGTGCGACTGCGTAGAGCGCCTAGCTCTATCGTTTTGGAATTTGAGTCAAATGGATGATTCTCGGTAAGAGATAGGATTTTGCACCTCAATCATATGATCTGATTGTGATACTTGGCTAAGGAAATCCAAGAGTTGTGCGTATGAGGAATCTAAGCCCTAGATTCATTGGATTGTTCGAGACCCTGAGGCGAATGGGCCAAGTGGCGTATTGACTTGTTTTACCTCAGACCTGTTGGAGGTAAATGGTGTGTTTCAGTTATTGACGCTCCGAGCAAGTATTTGGATTCTACCCCGATGGTGGATGTCGCTTCATTAGAGCTACATGAAGATCTAAACTTCAAGGAGCAGTTGTTGTGGATTGGACTTGTGGAATGTAGGAATTTGGAATTATCACTATTCCTACTACAAGGTGCTTTGGAGCAACATCTTGGATGCGATGCATTGTGAGAGCTGGAGGCTTCACTGCGAGGGCGATGTTCTTATCTCCTTCAGATTTGCTGTTTGTTTGTTGGTTGTTGCTACGTAGTTTCGCGGACGAAACTTCTTTTTAGGAGGGGAGAATGTAGCACACTGAACTTTAGCAAATTACGGAGTTCTAGTGAGAGAATAGTGCCTTATAATATTCTGTAGTTTTGGGTTGAGTTTGGTGAGCTTTGAGGTGTTTTCGTGGCTTAAAAAGGGCGAAAACGGACTCCGGAGATCAAATTCTGCAAAAGGTGCAGATTTGTACTGCATTCGGGTACTGATTTTGGCATACGGGTACTGATTTAATTAGTACCGGTAAGCCAATTCGTGTACCGGTACGCAGTGCTGCAGAATCAGATTTCGTGCAGTTTTGTAATTTCTGAGTTTTGAGGGGCTTTAGGGGATATTGTTACATCATGTAATATATCTCCTCAACCCTCTCTTGTTGCCCTGTGTTGCTGAGGCTTGAGAGAAGAAGGAGGTGAGTTCTCTTCCTTTCTCTCTTGGTTTTCTTGCTCCCAAACACTTGATTTGAGGTTTTAATCTCTCTTTTCTCTCCATTTTCTCCATGGAGCTGCTTCTTGGCTTTGAGGGGAGCTCGGGATGGATGAGAGGAGCTTGTTGGTGGGCTTAGCTTCAACCCTAGCATGTTTGAGCTTGGTTGAGAGCTTGATTTGAGGTTGGTAATCTCTTTTACAACCTCTATTTGTGTTATTGCTAGAATTTAGAGGGAAAACCTAGTTTCATGAAAACTAGGGTTTTATTTGGGGTTTCTTGATTGAGAGCTCTTGGGGTTGAATTGATGGGTGTAGAATGTCGTTGTAGGTTGGATTTGAAGATCCCTAACCTTGATTTGGACTTAGAACAAGTTCTACTTGCTCAAAGGTATTTTTCACCCATTTACCTCATGAATTTTGGTAGTTTTCGAATTTGTTCGTTCGAAACTTGTAACCCCCTAGAATTGGTCTTTAGGGTGCTGGAAGTCGAGGGGGCAACTTCGTTTCGGAGTACTGCGAGGTTTCGATGGTTATCCGGTGGGTCTGACCTCACCGAAATGGGTGAACTCCCCCTATGTCTTCTCTAATATTTTAGAGTTGAATTGATGCACACTCATGCTTATTATGACATGATAGAAAATTTGGAATCATGATATATGTATAGCATATATGAGATTTGCATGCTCTATATAGTAGAGTTCATGATTGAGTTTATGCATGGCATATTATGGAAAGTTGTGGTAAGATGGCATTTCAAATTATGATAACATAGAAATACATGTTGGAATGATTAAAACAACATGTGAAGTACTTGATGGAAAGTGGACTTGGGAACACTTAGCATATCGGTTATTGGTAGAAATGAGTATGATATATGACATACTTACCATGGGTAGAAGAAAACATGACACCCGGCATGTTCTTGACATATAGTGAGAGGCTAAGTATGTTACACTTCACTTAGAAGAACAACAAGGTTGGCCTTATGACATAGTGCTAGACCCTCGGGTCGTTGATTGGTATTCCATGTTTAAGACATGAGGTAAGAGTTTTCTTATCGGTAATGTAAGTGGTAATTGCATACCATCACTTTGATAATAAGAAATAAATACTTGCATGATGACTTTTATACTCTATATATGTAGTAGAGGTTTATGTAGCTCATGCATGTCATGGATTATGGTCTTGTTGGATCGTAGAATGCATTGTTATAGCATTTGTAGAATGCATTGATCGTGGCATTTGTAGGATGCATTGATTGTGGCATTTGTAGAATACATTGATTGTGGCATTTGTAGAATGCATTGATTGTGGCATTTGTAGAATGCATTGAAAGCAGCATTAGTATAATGCATTGTATACAGTTTTGATGTTAGTATATGATAGTAACCCGTTGGGGTCATGAATGAGACGTAGATCCATTCTTGTTGATAAATGAGTTGTGAACATTGCATGTTAGAGACATGTTACATATTGGTAGAAATATATCCACATGTGATTTGAGAACAAGTGTGACTTATGTATTATGATTCCGACCCTCGAGTCGATATTGTGATTCCATATTTTAGACATGATGAACGTATTTCCTATGCTGTTGACTATGCTTGTTAATGCCATTGTGCTCATTCGCACATGCTTGTGAGGGTCGCTCCCTACAAGCCGGCACTCCGGAGTGGGCCTTTTGCGACGTTTGATCGCCTATGTGCAGGTTATATGGGCGCCGAAGTGGATTGCCGTGGGGGAGGCTCATTCTAGCGAGAGAATGTTGACTACCACGGGGCCATTAGGCACGGCACAAAAGCCGAGACTTGAGAAGTCCTTTATGGTAGGAAATATTGTGAGGAATGTGACATTTGACACCATAATTAATCGATGCATATAGATGTAGCAGATGGACATAGTAGTGGGTTGTGACCTTGTGGCATTACATGTAGTGAGACATTGACATGACTTGGCACATTTGTGGTTAGTGAACATAACATACATATAGTTGGGAACAAGTCATATAGTTCATACATGTAGTGGGAAGTCGGTTATACATTTCATACTTGTAGTTGGAGACAAGTCATATGTGTAATAGTAAACTTGACATATAGTGAGTTTATGACATTAGAACATGTGTAGTTGATCATGGCATATTTACACGTATATGAGTAGAATGTTTACATGCTTTGTATCATGATCAGTTTTATAACTTAATGTTAGAGGCATAGTAGAGTAGAACCTTTATATGTTAATCATGCTTTATTACTAATCCTACTTTTGCCTCAGTTGACCTAGCGGTGTATTTCGCCACTCTCGGTGGCTTACCCGCTGGGAACTATTGTTTAATAGTTCTCACCCCCATTGTTGTTGGGTTTTTGTTTCAGAGCCTTCCGCAGCGGGAGAGGCTTGGGATCGTGGCGATGGGTTAGCAGCTAGCTAGAGCCGCGACGATGATGTTTTAGATGGACCCTTGATACCTTTCTTGTATTTTGAATGAAAGGTGTATAGTTGTTCCTAGAGAGTGATCTCCTGGTGTTGTTAAGATGTACTTTAAGTAAATTTTATTGTATATCTTGAGATTATAGTTGTGTTGAACTTGTTTTAGTTGTAGAATTATGTTCTCGCTCTGATCACCTTGTTTACGATGTATTCCTTCTACTATTTGATTGTTGTTGTTGTAGACGCCTTGTGTACATTGTGTGTTGTTTTGGTGTACACGGCGGGTCTGTGCACGTGCCTAGTAGGCTCCCACTAGGGCCCGGGGCGTGACAATACATCTGAAAACTCACGAACAATTAGAATATCCTCGAGTCCTGGTACAACAGTGGGCACCTCAGTCACTGTTGCAAAATAGGCCATACATCCTCTACTCAACATCTGTCTAGCCTTAGATGATGATATCGTCATGGCGAATAGTGAACTTCTACATCCATTAAAGATATACTCCTCCTGTCCAGGCTCACGAAAGATCACCGTCTTGGTTCCACAATCGATCGTCGCAAAATAACGAGATAACCAATCCATGCCTGGGATTATATCAATATCCTGCAACTGTCTCAATACCAATAAATCGACAGGCATGATCCAAGGCCCTATTTGCACAGGACATCCCCAACAACCCTGCGTCACCTGCAAACTATGGTCGGGTACCCGCACCTCCTGTGTCTGGGGTAACGACCCTATCTCTAAACCATGATGCAATGCAAATGCTCTACTAACAAAGAAATTGCGATGCACCAGTATCGAATAAAGTACGCGATCTAATGCCACAAATCAAAACAATACCTGCCACCACTCGATCAGCTATCGAGGCGTCCTCAATCTGAGCGGCATAGACTCGGCCGCTGGCCGGTGGCTGGCGTCGATCCGGCTGTCGTGGCATAGAAGATCGATCCTGACTAAATACCGGGAAAGCTCCAGATACTTGCGGTGGGGAGAAAGGAACAGACGCCATAGAAGGAGCTGCTACTAATCTGGGACAAGTCCTCCTCACATGCCCCGACTGTCCACACTCATAACATCGACCCTCACGCCGATCACAAAGACTAGGCCAATGAGGTCCTCCACAAATCACACATCGGGGAGATCCCTTCTGCTGCTGTCGTTGCTGACGAAATCCTCCGGACTGCTGTCGGCTAGAAGATCCACGTCCCAGGAAATGCGATCGCGGGGGAGGTCTTGGCGGTCGCCTACTACTCGACTGTCCTCCATCCTCAGGTGCTGGGCGCTTCTTCTCCTGACCCAAAGCCGGGTCCACAAGCTGCCCTTTAGTCACATCCGTCCCTCGCTCTACCCACAGAGACTGCTCAATGGTCGCATCCAAAGTCTGAAGTCTCTGCGAGTGGACGAATGGAAATATCTCCGGTCTCAAGCCCTTCTCATACAGATAAACCTTCTGTATCTCATCTCTAGCGGCAGTAGGAACACAGTTAAGTAATATAGTAAACTCCCTAGCATACTCCTGCACCGAACTATTCCCTTACTTCAGATTCTTCAAATCCTCTTCTATCTTCACCTTCATACTACTAGGAAAATACGCTCCATACATAATCCCTCGAAACTCGCCCCAAGTCATCTGTAGAGGATTCAAGGATCTATGATCACGGGTCCTCCTCCACCAAACATGAGCATCACCAGAAAGACAATGGACTGCCATATGCACCTGCTCCCGTGCTGGCACAAAAAGATCCTCAAACAACTTCTCCATCTCGCAAATCCAAGCTTCCACCACCCATGGTTCATATACTACTACCATTGAATCGGGGTGGATCAAACCTACAGAAGCGAGCCAATCTATCCGCCATCCGTTCCTGCTCTTCTTCAGAAAGCACTTGACTTGGCTAAGTACTTCCTTCTATGGGTTGAGATGTAACTGGAGTAGTCGCCGCCTGAGGTTCCATAGTTCGAGGCGTAGTATTCTGCTGCTGTGAAAAAGCGTCGCACATTTTCTGTAATAAGGCACTCTGCTGCCTTCCCACTGCAGCTATGTCAGCTAGCTGCTCCTGCAGATCGGGCCGTGCACTAGGCCCCGTCTGCTCAGGCATCTCTGAAGGCGTCGGATGTGCTCGCGTCGATGGTCGTCGAGGAGGCATAGTAATAACCTACAACAGAATACCCGATTAGGACCACAAACAATCTCACAACCCAATCTAGCGAAAGTCTAGAAGGACACTTCTTTTCTTATCAGATTATTATGTCGTCTGCAGCCAACATAATTCATCTGATAAGAGAAGGCATAATCCCTCAATCCCTCTTCCTACACAAGGAAGGATTCAAAACCCAATCTTTGACTTTCGCGTTTAATCACGTCTCTCTCGTCATGATTTTCTAAGGTCTGTCATCTTAGGTTTCCCTAGGCCCTCTTGACCTATTCCTAAGCTCTGATACCAACTTAATCTGTCACGCCCCGGGTTACCGATTCCCGAGCACATCAACAGACCCGCCGTATACCCAGTAATAGAACTGAGTATACGAAGCGAAATAAAACATCTAACAACAGCTAAAGGTATCAAAAGTAACAGAGCTGCTATATACATAAAAAGATCACTGAACATACATACATCAATCCATAAATCAAATATACATCTCTAACCATCTCTATATCACTGTATGTACAGACTCATAGGATCATCCACCAAAATGGGGTATACCTCTAGCCAAAAGTCCGGGGAACAGCTCTACCCGACGGTCTCCTTTCCACGCTCAGAATGCACTGCTGGAGAAGAAGACTCTGCAAAAAGGTATCAACAACGGGTGTGAGAACTACTATCAAACAAGTAGTCCTTAGTGGGTACCGCCACCAGCGTCAGCGGTCTGCCCACTAAGTCCTCAATCTCAAGAGATATATATAGAGCAATAAATAAAGTAGGAGATAAACTACCACTACTATGCACAATGCTCAACTGTCAATATGAATATCAATGATCTGAACATATCCAATGAGGACTATCATGAATCCATAATACAATACAATACCTGCGGCCTGAACATGCTCTACCCGTAGGGAGCCAACTAGTACAGGCAAACACCCTCTGTACTACACATAACCCAACTCCGGAGTGGTACTCGTGGGAGCGACCCAACCGAGTATAGTATCACAACACATATCAGCACCAAGCACCCACAGATATATGATCGACAGACTGGGTCAAACAAGGAATCACGTGCCCTCGGCACCTCAAAAGATAATCAACAACAAGTATGACCCAATCAATGCTCCAGTGCTCTCAAGCAATCTCAACTCTACTACAAAGAGGAGGTACAACAACATAGCACGAGCCACAATAGATCACCTACACTAGCATGCACAACAACTGGTACAATGTATATCGATACAACAAGATTCCAAAGACTGCTAACTCCAACAGAATAAAAACTATCAGAAAAAAGTGAGTTTTCCAACTTCGAGGTCCGGACCCTGAGGATGAGGTCCGGAACCCGTACGCCTCCCTGGCTGTCACGCAGGGAGGGTCCGGACCCTGAGGATGAGGTCCGGAACCTGACGCCTCCCTGAGGGCGGAGGTCCGGACCCTGAGGGACCCTGAGGTCCGGACCCCAGGCTGTTTCGCAGACCGGGTCCGGATCCTGGTAGCTGGGGTCCGGACAATGAAACGCCTGGAGAGTGTCAAGGTCCGGACCCCATACCCGCGGTCCGGACCCCAACCCGTCGCGAAATTTTGGAAAGTCATTTTCTCAATCCTACTCTAATTCTAATGTCCCCCAAACCTGTAAATAAGATAGGAGATTCCTTAAAATATCTTAGCAATCCTAATTTGGTTCCAAACCTTTCTAAAATCAGTTTTTCAATCCTAGTCGAAATCGGTTTGCTTCCAAACCTTTCTAAAAACTGTTTTTAATCCTAATCTATTTCGGATTGCTTCTAAACCTATAAAAATGATGTGGGGGTGTCTTTAAAATGTGGTGAATCATAGATTATCTTTTAGAAACCCTAGAAGCTTGTAGGTAACCGTTTTCCTCATCTTCTACATCAAGCTTCTCTCAAATTGATTTATGGTGCCCTAATTCCTAATATTCTTTTAGAATCAATTTGAGAATTGCTTAGAGATTATTCCCACAGATTTTTAATGATATTCTAAGCAATAAACCATCATCAACTTTATTGTTCTTGCTCCGGACGGAGAGCGCTCGTGGATTCGAGTGGGCGTCGTGGATTCGACGTGTTGAAGGCTTCGTGGATTCGAAGTTGGGCGTCTCGTGGATTCGGGACGTGGCGTTCGTGGATTCGGACGTGGGGCGTGGACAACCCGTTGGTGCGCGTGATCCGCTGAAGAGAAGGGAGAGGTTAAGTCCGTGGAGTCGGTAATCACCTTGTAATTCTTTACTCTTAGTGGATTGTTTTTTCGCGTGTTGGTCCCGTGGGTTTTTCTCCAAGGTGGAGTTTCCCACGTAAATCTCGGTGTGCTGATTTTATTTTCCGCATTTAATTTATCGCATTGAGATTTATGATTTTTGTTTATACACCTATTCACTCCCCTCTAGGTGATTGATATACTCTAGATAGATCCTAGGCTACCCCCTATCTAACAATTGGTATCAGAGCGGGATCTAGGCTTTATCTATCATAATGGGTGAAGGAGGTAACATATTTAGGCCACCGTTTTTTGATGGAACCAATTACGCCTATTGGAAAGTCCGGATGAGAGCCTTCCTCATCGCAATTGATGAGCGAGTATGGCAAACCATTGAACTTGGATGGAAACATCCAACCGAAGT
This sequence comes from Puya raimondii, assembly GCA_016920855.1. Classification (NCBI taxonomy): domain Eukaryota; kingdom Viridiplantae; phylum Streptophyta; class Magnoliopsida; order Poales; family Bromeliaceae; genus Puya; species Puya raimondii. The sequence goes on from JABWPP010000050.1 coordinate 139,414,620, forward strand.
GGTTAATAACGCAACTGTACCTAAGCCACGGAATAAGTGGTCGAAGGATGAAATTGATTTATCCTCTTTTAATGGTAAGGGAATAAATGCTTTATTTAATGCCCTAACTCAAACCGAGTTTTCACGCGTCTCGGCGTGTGAAACGGCAAAAGAGATTTGGGATACCCTACAAGTTACACATGAGGGTACAAGTCTAGTAAAAGTTCAAAAGCTCCAGATGCTTACGAGTCAATTTGATTCTATTCGAATGGAGGAGAATGAATCTTTTATTGAGTATTTTACTAGACTCCAAGATATCATTAATACATGTGCTAACTTGGGAGAGAAGATCCCCGAATCTAAGGTTGTTAGAAAAATCCTTCGAACACTTCCGGAGTGCTTTAGGGCGAAAGTCGCGGCTATTGAAACGATCAATCATCCGGATGATATGAAAGTAGATGAATTAGTAGGCGCTTTACAAACTTATGAAATGACTTTTCCTACTAATCAATCTTCTTCCAAGTCTTTCTCTAAAAGTACAGGTGTTGCACTTAATTCAACAAAGGAGGAAGACGAGGATACCGAATCCGACGATGAAGTTTCTCTTGAAAATTTCGAACGTCAAATGGCACTTCTTACTAAGAAGTTTCGTCGGAAGTTTAGGAAGAACCAAAACATTCAAGCTTCATCCTCCAACCGAAAGCCTTCTTCTAACGGATCTTCACATTCTAAATCCTCTAAAGAGAAGAAGCATGCAAAGTCTTCTAAAGAAAATGATGAGTTTGAAGGGGAAATCCGGTGTTACAAATGCCGAGGCTATGGCCATATCGCCACGGATTGTCCCTCTAAGAAGTCCTATAACAAGAATGCTCTACAAGCTAGAACTTGGGATGATTCTACTTCAAATGATTCAAGTTCTAGTGAAGAAGAAACCAATAATACAATTGCTTTTTCTTCACATGTTTCTCCTTCTCTCTCTACTTTTTGTTTATCATCTATTATTTCTAACCCTTTTGACTCTTCTTCTGTGCAAGACACATCGAGTGAAAATGGCACAAGTGAGGGGGAGTCGGATGATGAAAGTTTAGCCGAAGCCTACAATCAATTACTTGGTGAATCCAAAAAGATGGCTAAGCTTAACAAGAAGCTAAGGAGACGTCTACTTGAGCTTGAAGGAGAAAATAATAAATTGAAGGAGTCATCTAAAGCTCTTGCGGAGGAAAGGGAACATATGTTGACTAACAATAAGATCCTCCAAGAGAAGCTAGACCAAGCGAAGGTATCGATCAAAACGAATCAAGAAAAGGTTGGCTTTCTAGAACTACAATACAAGGAAATTCATGTTTCTAATCAAGTCTTGACCAAACAAGTCCATCAACTCAAGTCCGACATACAAAAATTTTCCTCCAGTACAAAGAAACTTGATGATATGCTCGGATTGGGTCAAACAAGTAAACTTGGACTTGGATATGAGCGGCCATTTGTTGAGAAGATAAAACATTCTTTTCCCAAAGTCTCAACAAGAGTAAAAGAGAAAGTATGTCATAGATGTGGAAAGAAAGGACATATAAAGAAGACATGCCCTAGAAAAGGAGAAAAGCATCAACCGACATCTTCTAAACATCTATCGGCATTTTCCAACACTCGACATCCTTCTCGATTTCAAAAGCAACATCCAAAAGGTCGAGTACCCGAGGTCAACCAAAAGTCAAAGCCACAACAACCAACTACTCCAAAGCGGAATGCGATGGTGAGACCAAAGGTTGATCAAAAGTCAAAACAATCGGTGCTCAAATACAACAAATCGAGACAACCAACAATCCGACAAGTTTGGATTCGGAAAGGTGATATCTTTCCTTCTCTAAAGTTTTAATTTGTTTTTGACTTTGTGTAGTGCTTTGATCAGTTTCTATTGCATATCTCTTGTTTATTGCATTACACTTTTTGGTGCTTTCATTGTTACGATTTTTAGATTCTTTGAATGATTAGAACATTTAATAGTGCATTGAATATCAATAGGTTCACTTTCATTCACTCCTAATTAATCTCATATTAATTATCGGTTTTACTTTATTTTCATTATATTTGAAGATAATTTATTATGAGAATTCTTAATACTTATATTCATCAAATTTAGGCAATCATGTGTAATCTCTAGGAGCTTAACCTATCTCGGTTGTGTGTGTTGAATTTGATGAATAGTCATTCTCTTATGGACTAAAATTTGTCACATGTTCTTTCAACTAAGAGATTGCATAAGCGAGGGGGAGTTATTATGATATAAAATAAAATGCTCATATGCTTTGAAAGATGTGGAAAGAGTTACATCCTTAAATGGAGTGTGAAAACTACCACCACATGGAGGAAAGAGCTACCACCCCGGTCGTCCGGTTAGTGTGTGCAGCTACCACATGAGAATTGAATTGCATATCCGAAAAAAAAATATATATAAGTGCAAAAGCATGCAAAAGGAAAAATGTCACAAATTTTATTTTACGGAGTTATAAGGTGGTCCACATACATGAAAGATGCTCAAAGAGCCACCCTTTGTGCTATTTGTTTTATCTCAATTTTGAATGTTTATGCAACAAATTTCTGTCTCTTTGATGAATCCCTTAAGTCATCTTCATAATCCGTTTACATCTTGATAGCTTTTTGAGCCTTTAGATTATTTTTGATGACTTGTTTTTGAAGTTTATATGAATTAAGAAATCGGATAATATTTTATCTACATTATGATGATTGTGTAGTAAAGTTCTTAATTCTTATGAAATTAATAGGGATTGAAAGAAGTCAATGTGAATTTATACTCTTCATGCACTAACAATGTTTGACGTTTTTAATACAAGTGGTTTCAAAATTGAAAAAGCTTTAAACTTGTATTTTGATTGATTTCTCTCGAACTTCTCTCTATTTTTGGTGTTTTTTCTTTTGGTAATTTTTGACAAAAAGGGGGAGAGAGGTAATGATGACTTAGACGCATAAACAAAGGGGGAGAGATTGCATGAACAAAGGGGGAGCGATTTTGATATTTTTTCTACTAACTTTGTTCGTGGAGAATGCAAATTTTTGCAGGTTTTTCAAGACTTCAAGACTCCATGTTTGTCTAAGTCATAGAGTTTATTTTTAGGAGTTACAAAATTGTAATTTTGGATTTTATTTGGATCTTTCACGCGAGAAGTTCATTGTTTTTTTGGTGATGGCAATGAATTTCATTTTTGGAGAGATGAGCATCGTGAGTGTTTTATGTAATTTTGAGTTTTGTCACGAAATTGCCAAAGGGGGAGATTGTTACGGATTTTATATTGGCATATTTCGTGAAGTGAGTCGGAGTCTTGAAGGTTCGAAGAAGAAAAGACGAAGAACAAAGACTCGAAGACTCCACGTATAAATTCACGATGCTTGGTAAAGTTTAAATAATCTTGATGATGATTTATAAACATTTACAAGTGTTTGGAAGACATTAGAATGGATAAAAAATGTTTTAAAATATAAAAAATGAGTTTTCCAACTTCCGAGGTCCGGACCCTGAGGATGAGGTCCGGAACCCGTACGCCTCCCTGGCTGTCACGCAGGGAGGGTCCGGACCCTGAGGATGAGGTCCGGACCCTGAGGGCGGAGGTCCGGACCCTGAGGGCTGAGGTCCGGACCCCAGGCTGTTTCGCAGACCGGGTCCGGATCCTGGTAGCTGGGGTCCGGACAATGAAACGCCTGGAGAGTGTCAAGGTCCGGACCCCATACCCGCGGTCCGGACCCCAACCCGTCGCGAAATTTTGGAAAGTCATTTTCTCAATCCTACTCTAATTCTAATGTCCCCCAAACCTGTAAATAAGATAGGAGATTCCTTAAAATATCTTAGCAATCCTAATTTGGTTCCAAACCTTTCTAAAATCAGTTTTTCAATCCTAGTCGAAATCGGTTTGCTTCCAAACCTTTCTAAAAACTGTTTTTAATCCTAATCTATTTCGGATTGCTTCTAAACCTATAAAAATGATGTGGGGGTGTCTTTAAAATGTGGTGAATCATAGATTATCTTTTAGAAACCCTAGAAGCTTGTAGGTAACCGTTTTCCTCATCTTCTACATCAAGCTTCTCTCAAATTGATTTATGGTGCCCTAATTCCTAATATTCTTTTAGAATCAATTTGAGAATTGCTTAGAGATTATTCCCACAGATTTTTAATGATATTCTAAGCAATAAACCATCATCAACTTTATTGTTCTTGCTCCGGACGGAGAGCGCTCGTGGATTCGAGTGGGCGTCGTGGATTCGACGTGTTGAAGGCTTCGTGGATTCGAAGTTGGGCGTCTCGTGGATTCGGGACGTGGCGTTCGTGGATTCGGACGTGGGGCGTGGACAACCCGTTGGTGCGCGTGATCCGCTGAAGAGAAGGGAGAGGTTAAGTCCGTGGAGTCGGTAATCACCTTGTAATTCTTTACTCTTAGTGGATTGTTTTTTCGCGTGTTGGTCCCGTGGGTTTTTCTCCAAGGTGGAGTTTCCCACGTAAAATCTCGGTGTGCTGATTTTATTTTCCGCATTTAATTTATCGCATTGAGATTTATGATTTTTTGTTTATACACCTATTCACTCCCCTCTAGGTGATTGATATACTCTAGATAGATCCTAGGCTACCCCCTATCTAACAATTGGTATCAGAGCGGGATCTAGGCTTTATCTATCATAATGGGTGAAGGAGGTAACATATTTAGGCCACCGTTTTTTGATGGAACCAATTACGCCTATTGGAAAGTCCGGATGAGAGCCTTCCTCATCGCAATTGATGAGCGAGTATGGCAAACCATTGAACTTGGATGGAAAATCCAATCCAACCGAAGTGGTTAATAACGCAACTGTACCTAAGCCACGGAATAAGTGGTCGAAGGATGAAATTGATTTATCCTCTTTTAATGGTAAGGGAATAAATGCTTTATTTAATGCCCTAACTCAAACCGAGTTTTTTCACGCGTCTCGGCGTGTGAAACGGCAAAAGAGATTTGGGATACCCTACAAGTTACACATGAGGGTACAAGTCTAGTAAAAGTTCAAAAGCTCCAGATGCTTACGAGTCAATTTGATTCTATTCGAATGGAGGAGAATGAATCTTTTATTGAGTATTTTACTAGACTCCAAGATATCATTAATACATGTGCTAACTTGGGAGAGAAGATCCCCGAATCTAAGGTTGTTAGAAAAATCCTTCGAACACTTCCGGAGTGCTTTAGGGCGAAAGTCGCGGCTATTGAAACGATCAATCATCCGGATGATATGAAAGTAGATGAATTAGTAGGCGCTTTACAAACTTATGAAATGACTTTTCCTACTAATCATCAATCTTCTTCCAAGTCTTTCTCTAAAAGTACAGGTGTTGCACTTAATTCAACAAAGGAGGAAGACGAGGATACCGAATCCGACGATGAAGTTTCTCTTGAAAATTTCGAACGTCAAATGGCACTTCTTACTAAGAAGTTTCGTCGGAAGTTTAGGAAGAACCAAAACATTCAAGCTTCATCCTCCAACCGAAAGCCTTCTTCTAACGGATCTTCACATTCTAAATCCTCTAAAGAGAAGAAGCATGCAAAGTCTTCTAAAGAAAATGATGAGTTTGAAGGGGAAATCCGGTGTTACAAATGCCGAGGCTATGGCCATATCGCCACGGATTGTCCCTCTAAGAAGTCCTATAACAAGAATGCTCTACAAGCTAGAACTTGGGATGATTCTACTTCAAATGATTCAAGTTCTAGTGAAGAAGAAACCAATAATACAATTGATTTTTTTTCTTCACATGTTTCTCCTTCTCTCTCTACTTTTTTTTATTCATCATTATATTTCTAACCCTTTTGACTCTTCTTCTGTGCAAGACACATCGAGTGAAAATGGCACAAGTGAGGGGGAGTCGGATGATGAAAGTTTAGCCGAAGCCTACAATCAATTACTTGGTGAATCCAAAAAGATGGCTAAGCTTAACAAGAAGCTAAGGAGACGACTACTTGAGCTTGAAAAGGAAAACAATGAATTGAAGGAGTCATCTAAAGCTTTTGCGGAGGAAAGGGAACATATGTTGACTAACAATAAGATCCTCCAAGAGAAGCTAGACCAAGCGAAGGTATCGATCAAAACGAATCAAGAAAAGGTTGGCTTTCTAGAACTACAATACAAGAAAATTCATGTTTCTAATCAAGTCTTGACCAAACAAGTCCATCAACTCAAGTCCGACATACAAAAATTTTCCTCCGGTACAAAGAAACTTGATGATATGCACGGATTGGGTCAAACAAGTAAACTTGACACTTGGATGGATATGAGCGGCCATTTGTTGAGAAGATAAAACATTCTTTTCCCAAAGTCTCAACAAGAGTAAAAGAGAAAGTATGTCATAGATGTGGAAAGAAAGGACATATAAAGAAGACATGCCCTAAAAAAGGAGAAAAGCATCAACCGACATCTTCTAAACATCTATCGGCATTTTCCAACACTCGACATCCTTCTCGATTTCAAAAGCAACATCCAAAAGGTCGAGTACCCGAGGTCAACCAAAAGTCAAAGCCACAACAACCAACTACTCCAAAGCGGAATGCGATGGTGAGACCAAAGGTTGATCAAAAGTCAAAACAATCGGTGCTCAAATACAACAAATCGAGACAACCAACAATCCGACAAGTTTGGATTCGGATTCGGAAAGGTGATATCTTTCCTTCTCTAAAGTTTTAATTTGTTTTTGACTTTGTGTAGTGCTTTGAAGTTTCTATTGCATATCTCTTGTTTATTGCATTACACTTTTTGGTGCTTTCATTGTTACGATTTTTAGATTCTTTGAATGATTAGAACATTTAATAGTGCATTGAATATCAATAGGTTCACTTTCATTCACTCCTAATTAATCTCATATTAATTATCGGTTTTACTTTATTTTCATTATATTTGAAGATAATTTATTATGAGAATTCTTAATACTTATATTCATCAAATTTAGGCAATCATGTGTAATCTCTAGGAGCTTAACCTATCTCGGTTGTGTGTGTTGAATTTGATGAATAGTCATTCTCTTATGGACTAAAATTTGTCACATGTTCTTTCAACTAAGAGATTGCATAAGCGAGGGGGAGTTATTATGATATAAAATAAAATGCTCATATGCTTTGAAAGATGTGGAAAGAGTTACATCCTTAAATGGAGTGTGAAAAAACAACCACATGGAGGAAAGGAAAGAGCGAACCACCCCGGTCGTCCGGTCAGTAGTGTGTGCAGCTACCACATGAGAATTGAATTGCATATCCGAAAAAAAAAATAATATATAAGTGCAAAAGCATGCAAAAAGGAAAAAAAATGTCACAAATTTTATTTTACGGAGTTATAAGGTGGTCCACATACATGAAAGATGCTCAAAGAGCCACACCTTTGTGCTGCTTTTGTTTTATCTCAATTTTGAATGTTTATGCAACAAATTTCTGTCTCTTTGATGAATCCCTTAAGTCATCTTCATAATCCGTTTACATCTTGATAGCTTTTTGAGCCTTTAGATTATTTTTGATGACTTGTTTTTGAAGTTTATATGAATTAAGAAATCGGATAATATTTTATCTACATTATGATGATTGTGTAGTAAAGTTCTTAATTCTTATGAAATTAATAGGGATTGAAAGAAGTCAATGTGAATTTATACTCTTCATGCACTAACAATGTTTGACGTTTTTAATACAAGTGGTTTCAAAATTGAAAAAGCTTTAAACTTGTATTTTGATTGATTTCTCTCGAACTTCTCTCTATTTTTGGTGTTTTTTCTTTTGAAACCCAATTTTTGACAAAAAGGGGAGAGAGTAAAAATGATGACTTAGACGCATAAACAAAGGGGGAGAGATTGCATGAACAAAGGGGGAGCGATTTTGATATTTTTTCTACTAACTTTGTTCGTGGAGAATGCAAATTTTTGCAGGTTTTTCAAGACTTCAAGACTCCATGTTTGTCTAAGTCATAGAGTTTATTTTTAGGAGTTACAAAATTGTAATTTTGGATTTTATTTGGATCTTTCACGCGAGAAGTTCATTGTTTTTTTGGTGATGGCAATGAATTTCATTTTTGGAGAGATGAGCATCGTGAGAGTGTTTTATGTATTTTGGGTTTTGGTTTTGTCACGAAATTGCCAAAGGGGGAGATTGTTACGGATTTTATATTGGCATATTTCGTGAAGTGAGTCGGAGTCTTGAAGGTTCGAAGAAGAAAAGACGAAGAACAAAGACTCGAAGACTCCACGTATAAATTCACGATGCTTGGTAAAGTTTAAATAATCTTGATGATGATTTATAAACATTTACAAGTGTTTGGAAGACATTAGAATGGATAAAAAATGTTTTAAAATATAAAAAATGAGTTTTCCAACTTCCGAGGTCCGGACCCTGAGGATGAGGTCCGGAACCCGTACGCCTCCCTGGCTGTCACGCAGGGAGGGTCCGGACCCTGAGGATGAGGTCCGGACCCTGAGGGCGGAGGTCCGGACCCTGAGGGCTGAGGTCCGGACCCCAGGCTGTTTCGCACCGGGTCCGGATCCTGGTAGCTGGGGTCCGACAATGAAACGCCTGGAGAGTGTCAAGGTCCGGACCCCATACCCGCGGTCCGGACCCCAACCCGTCGCGAAATTTTGGAAAGTCATTTTTTCTCAATCCTACTCTAATTCTAATGTCCCCCAAACCTGTAAATAAGATAGGAGATTCCTTAAAATATCTTAGCAATCCTAATTTGGTTCCAAACCTTTCTAAAATCAGTTTTTCAATCCTAGTCGAAATCGGTTTGCTTCCAAACCTTTCTAAAAACTGTTTTTAATCCTAATCTATTTCGGATTGCTTCTAAACCTATAAAAAATGATGTGGGGGTGTCTTTAAAATGTGGTGAATCATAGATTATCTTTTAGAAACCCTAGAAGCTTGTAGGTAACCGTTTTCCTCATCTTCTACATCAAGCTTCTCTCAAATTGATTTATGGTGCCCTAATTCCTAATATTCTTTTAGAATCAATTTGAGAATTGCTTAGAGATTATTCCCACAGATTTTTAATGATATTCTAAGCAAAAAACCATCATCAACTTTATTGTTCTTGCTCCGGACGGAGAGCGCTCGTGGATTCGAGTGGGCGTCGTGGATTCGACGTGTTGAAGGCTTCGTGGATTCGAAGTTGGGCGTCTCGTGGATTCGGGACGTGGCGTTCGTGGATTCGGACGTGGGGCGTGGACAACCCGTTGGTGCGCGTGATCCGCTGAAGAGAAGGGAGAGGTTAAGTCCGTGGAGTCGGTAATCACCTTGTAATTCTTTACTCTTAGTGGATTGTTTTTTCGCGTGTTGGTCCCGTGGGTTTTTTCTCCAAGGTGGAGTTTCCCACGTAAATCTCGGTGTGCTGATTTTATTTTCCGCATTTAATTTATCGCATTGAGATTTATGATTTTTGTTTATACACCTATTCACTCCCCTCTAGGTGATTGATATACTCTAGATAGATCCTAGGCTACCCCCTATCTAACAATTGGTATCAGAGCGGGATCTAGGCTTTATCTATCATAATGGGTGAAGGAGGTAACATATTTAGGCCACCGTTTTTTGATGGAACCAATTACGCCTATTGGAAAGTCCGGATGAGAGCCTTCCTCATCGCAATTGATGAGCGAGTATGGCAAACCATTGAACTTGGATGGAAACATCCAACCGAAGTGGTTAATAACGCAACTGTACCTAAGCCACGGAATAAGTGGTCGAAGGATGAAATTGATTTATCCTCTTTTAATGGTAAGGGAATAAATGCTTTATTTAATGCCCTAACTCAAACCGAGTTTTCACGCGTCTCGGCGTGTGAAACGGCAAAAGAGATTTGGGATACCCTACAAGTTACACATGAGGGTACAAGTCTAGTAAAAGTTCAAAAGCTCCAGATGCTTACGAGTCAATTTGATTCTATTCGAATGGAGGAGAATGAATCTTTTATTGAGTATTTTACTAGACTCCAAGATATCATTAATACATGTGCTAACTTGGGAGAGAAGATCCCCGAATCTAAGGTTGTTAGAAAAATCCTTCGAACACTTCCGGAGTGCGTTTTAGGGCGAAAGTCGCGGCTATTGAAACGATCAATCATCCGGATGATATGAAAGTAGATGAATTAGTAGGCGCTTTACAAACTTATGAAATGACTTTTCCTACTAATCAATCTTCTTCCAAGTCTTTCTCTAAAAGTACAGGTGTTGCACTTAATTCAACAAAGGAGGAAGACGAGGATACCGAATCCGACGATGAAGTTTCTCTTGAAAATTTCGAACGTCAAATGGCACTTCTTACTAAGAAGTTTTGTCGGAAGTTTAGGAAGAACCAAAACATTCAAGCTTCATCCTCCAACCGAAAGCCTTCTTCTAACGGATCTTCACATTCTAAATCCTCTAAAGAGAAGAATGCAAAGTCTTCTAAAGAAAATGATGAGTTTGAAGGGGAAATTCGGTGTTACAAATGCCGAGGCTATGGTCATATCGCCACGGATTGTCCCTCTAAGAAGTCCTATAACAAGAAGGCTCTAAAGCTAGAACTTCCACCACAAGCTAGAACTTGGGATGATTCTACTTCAAATGATTCAAGTTCTAGTGAAGAAGAAACCAATAATACAATTGTTTTTTCTTCACATGTTTCTCCTTCTCCCTCTACTTTTTGTTTATCATCTATTATTTCTAACCCTTTTGACTCTTCTTCTGTGCAAGACACATCGAGTGAAAATGGCACAAGTGAGGGGGAGTCGGATGATGAAAGTTTAGCCGAAGCCTACAATCAATTACTTGGTGAATCCAAAAAGATGGCTAAGCTTAACAAGAAGCTAAGGAGACGACGTCTACTTGAGCTTGAAGGAGAAAATAATAAATTGAAGGAGTCATCTAAAGCTCTTGCGGAGGAAAGGGAACATATGTTGACTAACAATAAGATTCTCCAAGAGAAGCTAGACCAAGCGAAGGTATCGATCAAAACGAATCAAGAAAAGGTTGGCTTTCTAGAACTACAATACAAGGAAATTCATGTTTCTAATCAAGTCTTGACCAAACAAGTCCCATCAACTCAAGTCCGACATACAAAAATTTCTCCTCCCAGTACAAAGAAACTTGATGATATGCTCGGATTGGGTCAAACAAGTAAACTTGGACTTGGATATGAGCGGCCATTTGTTGAGAAGATAAAAAATTCTTTTCCCAAAGTCTCAACAAAGTAAAAGAGATAAAGTATGTCATAGATGTGGAAAGAAAGGACATATAAAGAAGACATGCCCTAGAAAAGGAGAAAAGCATCAACCGACATCTTCTAAACATCTATCGGCATTTTCCAACACTCGACATCCTTCTCAGTTTCAAAAGCAACATCAAAAAGGTCGAGTACCCGAGGTCAACCAAAAGTCAAAGCCACAACAACCAACTACTCCAAAGCGGAATGCGATGGTGAGACCAAAGGTTGATCAAAAGTCAAAACAAATCCGTGCCCAAATACAACAAATCAAGACAACCAACAATCCGACAAGTTTGGATTCGGAAAGGTGATATCTTTCCTTCTCTAAAGTTTTAATTTGTTTTTGACTTAGTGTAGTGCTTTGATCAGTTTCTATTGCATATCTTTGTTTATTGCATTACACTTTTTGGTGCTTTCATTGTTACGATTTTTAGATTCTTTGAATGATTAGAACATTAAATAGTGCATTGAACATCAATAGGTTCACTTTCCTTCACTCCTAGTTAATCTGTATATTAATTATCGGTTTTACTTTATTTTCATTATGTTTGAAGATAATTATTATGGAATTCTTAACACTTATATTCATCAAATTTAGGCAATCATGTGTAATCTCTAGGACCTTAATCTATCTCGGTTGTGTGTTGAATTTGATGGATAGTCATTTTCTTACAGACTAAAATTTGTCACATGTTCATTTAACTAAGAGATTGATAGAGCAAGGGGGAGTTATTATGATAAAAATAAAATGCTCATATGTTTGAAAGATGTGAAAAGAGTTACATCCTTTAAAGAAGTGTGAAAACTACCACCACATGGAGGAAAGAGCTACTACCCCGGTCGTACGGTTAGTGTGTGCAGCTACCACATGAATTGAATTGCATATCCTAAAAAAATATATATAATTGCAAAAGCTTGCAAAGAAAAAAAATGTCACAAAATTTATTTTTCGGTGTTATAAGGTGGTCCACATACATGAAAGATGCTCAAAGAGCCACCCCTGTGCGATGTTTGTTTTATCTCAATTTTGAACGTTTATGCGACAATTTCTGTCTCTTTGATGAATCCCTTAAGTCATCTTCATAATCCGTTTACATCTTGATAGCTTTTGAGCCTTTAGATTATTTTTGATGACTGATTTTGAAGTTTATATAAATTAAGAAATCGTGTAATATTTTATCTACATCATGTTGATTGTGTAGTAAAATTCTTAATTTTTATGAAATTAATAGGGATAGAAAGAAGTCAATGTGACCTTATACTCTTTATGTACTAACAATGTTTGTCGTTTTTAATCACAAGTGGTTTCAAAGTTGAAAAATCTTAAAACTTGTATTTTGATTGATTGCTTACTTTTTATTTGGGTGTTTTCTTTGACAATTTTTGACAAAAATGGGGAGAGAGGTGATGATATTGAAAACTTTTAAAAAAAAAACAAGGGAGAGATTTTGAACTTAGACGCATGAACAAAGGGGGAGAGATTTTGATATATTTTCTACTAACTTTGTTCGTGGAGAATGAAAACTTTTTGCAGGTCTTGGAAGACTTCAAGACTCCAAGTGTGTCTAAGTAATAGAGTTTGTTTAGGAGTTATAAAATTATAATTTTTTATTTTATTTGGATCTTTCACGCGAGAAGTTCATTATTTTGGTGATGGCAATGAATTTCATTTTTTTTTGGAGAGATAAGCATCGTGAGTGTTTTATGTAATTTTGGGTTTTGTCACGAAATTGCCAAAGGGGGAGATTGTTACAGATTTTATATTGGCATATTTCGTGAAGTGAGTCGGAGTCTGGAAGGTTCAAAGAAGAAAAGACGAAGATTGAAAACTCGAAGACTCAACGTATGAATTCACGATGCTTGGTAAGTTTAAATTATCTTGATGATGATTTATGATCATTTATAAGTGTTTGGAAGACATTGTAATAGATAAAAATTGATTTAAAATATAAAAAATTCGATTTTCAACTTCCAAGATCCGGACCCTGAGGTGAGGTCCGGAACCCGTACGCCTCCCTGGCTGTCACGTAGGGAGGGTCCGGACTCTGAGGGATGAGGTCCGGACCCTGAGGGATGAGGTCCGGACCCTGAGGGCGGAGGTCCGGACCCTGAGGGCTGAGGTCCGGACCCTAGGCTGTTTCGCAGAGTGGGTCCGGACCCTGTTGGCTGTGGTCCGGACAATGAAAAGCTGAAACGTTTCAGAGTCCGGACCCTACAATCCAAGGTCCGGACCCCGACCCGTCGCGAATTTTTGGAAAGTTATTTTTTTCAATCCTATTCTGATTCTAATATCTCCCAAACCTATAAATAAGATGGTAGATTTCTTAAAATCATTTTTGCAATCCTTATTTGATTCCAAATCTTTTTAAAATCAGTTTTCAATCCTAGTCGAAATTGGATTGCTTCTAAACCTTTCTAAAATCTATTTTTAATCCTAATCTATTTCAGATTGCTTCTAAACCTATAAATAAGATGTAGGGGTGTCTCTAAAATATGGTTAAGCATAGATTATCTTTTAGAAACCCTAGAAGCTTGTAGGTAATCGTTTTCCTCATATTCTACATCAAGCTTCTCTCAAATTGATTTATGGTGCCCTAATTTCTAATTTTCTTTTAGAATCAATTTGAGGATTGCTTAGAGATTATTCCCACAGATTTTTCATGTTCTTCTAAGCAAGGAATCATCATCAATCTTATTTGTTTTGCTCTGGACGGAGTGGCGTCGTGGATTCGGCGTGATCAAGACGGTTCGTGGATTCGGATCGTTGGTGCTCGAGGATTCGAGTGGCGTCCGTGGATTCGGACGTGGGGCGTGGACAACCCGTTGGTGCGCGTGATCCGCTGAAGAGAAGGGAGAGGTTAAGTCCGTGGAGTCGGTAATCACGTTGTAATTCTTTACTCTTAGTGGATTGTGTTTTCACGTGTTTTGTCCCGTGGTTTTTTCTCCAAGGTGGAGATTCCCACGTAAATCTCGGTGTGCTGATTTTATTTTTCGCATTATTTTATCGCATTGAGATTTGTGATTTTTGTTTATACACCTATTCACCCCCCTCTAGGTGATTGATATACTCTAGATAGATCCTAGGGCTCCCCCGTATCTTACAATTGGTATCAGAGAGGGATTTAGGCTTTATCTTTCATAATGGGTGAAGGAGGTAATATAAATAGGCCACCGTTATTTGATGGAACCAATTACGCCTATTGAAAAGTCCGGATGAGAGCCTTCCTCATCGCAATTGATGAGCGAGTATGGCAAGCCGTGGATTTCGGGTGGAAATATCCAACCGAAGTGGTCAATAATACAATTTTACTTAAACCTCGAACTAAGTGGTCGAAGGATGAGATCGATCTATCTTCTTTTAATGGTAGGGGAATAAATGCTTTGTTTAATGCCCTATCTCAAACCGAGTTTTCACGTGTTTCGGCGTGTGAAACGGCTAAAGAGATTTGGGATACTCTACGAGTTACACATGAGGGTACAAGTCTAGTAAAAGTTTAAAAGCTCCAAATGCTTACTAGTCAATTTGATTCTATTCGAATGGAGGAGCATGAATCTTTTACGGATTATTTTACTAGACTCCAAGATATCATCAATACATGTGCTAACTTGGGAGAGAAGATCCCGGAATCTAAAGTTGTAAGAAAAATCCTTCGAACACTTCCGGAGCATTTTAGGGCTAAGGTTGCGGCTATTGAAACGATTAATCATCCGGATGATATGAAAGTTGAAGAACTTGTAGGTGCTCTTCAAACTTATGAAATGACTTTTCCTACTAATCAATCTTCTTTCAAGTCTTTCTTTAAAAGTACAGGTGTTGCACTTAATACAACAAAGGAGGAAGACGAGGATACCGAATCCGACGATGAAGTTTCTCTCGCAAATTTCGAACATCAAATGGCACTTCTTACTAAGAAGTTTCGTCAGAAGTTTAGGAAGTACCAAAGCATTCAAGCTTCATCCTCCAACCGAATGCCTTTTTCTAACGGATCTTCACATTCTAAATGCTCTAAAGAGAAGAAGCTTGCAAAGTCTTCTAAAGAAAAGGATGAGTTTGAGGGAGAAATTCGGTGTTACAAATGTCGAGGCTACGGCCATACCTCCACGGATTGTCCCACTAAAAAATCCTATAAAAAGAAGGCCTTACAAGCTAGAACTTGGGATGACTCTACTTCCAATGATTCGAGTTCTAGTGAAGAAGAAAATAATGATGCTATTGCTTTATGTTCACACGTTTCTTCTTCTCCTTCTGCTTTTTGTTTATCATCTATTATTGCTAACCCTTTTGCTTCTTCCTCTGTGCATGATACATCGAGCGACAATGGCACAAGTGTGAGGGGGGGAGTCGGATGATGAAAGTTTAGCCGTTGCTTACAATCAACTACTCATTGAATCGAAAAAGATGGCTAAGCTTAACAAGAAGCTAAGGAGACGACTACTTGTGCTTGAAAGTGAAAACATTGAATTGAAAGAGTCATCTAAAGCTCTTGCGGAGGAAAGGGAACATATATTGACAAATAATAACATTCTCCAAGAGAAGCTAGACCAATCAAAAATAACGATAAAATCGCATCAAGAGAAGATTGGTTTTCTAGAACATCAAGTCAAGAAAATTCATACTTCTAACCAAGTCTTGACTAAACAAGTCTATGAACTCAAGTCCGACATACAAAAATTCTCCTCCGGATCAAAGAAACTTGATGACATGCTCGGATTGGGTCAAACAAGCAAACTTGGACTTGGATATGAGCGAAAACATGTTGAGAAGGTTAAAAAATTAGCACATAAAGTCTCAACGAAATTGAAAGATAAAGTATGTCATAGATGCGGGAAGAAGGGACATATAAAGAAGACATGCCCTATAAAAGGAGAAAAATATCATCTGGCATCTTCTCAACATCCATCGGCATCTTCCAACACTCGACAACCCCCACGGTTTCAAAAGCAACATCAAAAAAGTCGAGTACCCAAGGTCAACTGAAAGTCAAAGCCACAAAAAACAAATCCTCAAAAGCGAAATGCGATGGTGAGACCCACGGTTGATCAAAAATCAAAACAAACCGTGCCCAACGTCAACAAATCAAGACAACCAACAATCCGACAAGTTTGGATTCGGAAAGGTGATATCTTTCCTTCTCTAAAGTTTTAATTTGTTTTGACTTAGTGTTGTGCTTTGATCGGTTTCTATTGCATATCTTTTGTTCATTGCATTACACGTTTTGGTGCTTTCATTGTTACGATTTTTAGATTCTTTTAATGATTAGAACATTAAATAGTGCTTTGAGCATCAATAGGTTCACTTTCATTCACTCCTAGTTAATTGTATATTAATTATCGGTTTTACTTCATTTTCACTATGTTTGAAGATAATTCATTATAGGAGTTCTTAACACTTATATTCATCAAATTTAGGCAATCATGTGTAATCTCTAGGACCTTAATCTTTCTCGGTTGTGTGTGTTGAATTTGATGGATAGTCATTCTCTTACAGATTAAAATTTGTCACATGTTCTTTCAACTAAGAGATTGATAGAGCAAGGGGGAGTATTATTAAAAATGTTATTACATACTTGAAAGATGTGGAAATAGTTACAATCTTTAAAGGAGTGTGAAAACTACCACCACATGGAGGAAAGAGCTACCACCCCGTTCGTCCGGTTAGTGTGTGCAGCTACCACATAAATTGAATTGCATATCCGAAAAAAAAAATATAATTGCAAAAGCTTGCAAAGAGAAAAAATGTCACAAAATTTATTTTTCGGTGTTATAAGGTGGTCCACATACATGAAAGATGCTCAAAGAGCCACCCCTGTGCGTTGTTTGTTTTATCTCAATTTTGAACGTTTATGCGACAATTTCTGTCTCTTTGATGAATCCCTTAAGTCATCTTCATAAACCGTTTACTTCTTGATAGCTTTTGAGCCTTTAGATTATTTTTGATGACTTGATTTTGAAGTTTATATGAATTAAGAAATCGTGTAATATTTTATCTACATCATGTTGATTGTGTAGTAAAATTCTTAATTTTTATGAAATTAATAGGGATTGAAAGAAGTCAATGTGACCTTATACTCTTTATGTACTAACAATGTTTGTCGTTTATATCACAAGTGGTTTCAAAGTTGAACAACATCTTAAACTTGTGTTTCTTGTGCTTTGATTTGATTTGGGTGTTTTCTTTTGGCAATTTTTGACAAAAAGGGGGAGAGAGGTGATGATATTGAAAACTTAAAAAAAAAACAAGGGAGAGATTTTGAAATTAGACGCATGAACAAAGGGGGAGAGATTTTGATATATTTTCTACTAACTTTGTTCGTGGAGAATGAAAACTTTTTGCAGGTCTTAGAAGACTTTGTCACGCCCCGGGCTAGTTTTAGATGCGGAAAATACGTGCTAAATTTTTTTTTGAAAGTCTAGCCCGCGCCACGTACAGACCCGCCACAAATACAGGGTCCACTGTATACACGGACAGAGCCTCCCCTGTATTTGCACGGCGTACACAACATACAACAGGATCACAACCACCATTCATTCATCACAACAACACAACAGCTCAAAGAGATTCATACAGCTAACAGTCCTTAAACCTGTATGAATTTAAGCAGGTCCTTAGGCGAAGGATGATGCAATGCACAAACAACAGATCATTCTAGAAAATTGCTCCTTACCTAGAAGCTTTATTTTGAAACCCTAATATCAAGCATTCAAGAATCATTTGAAAGCCGTTCTCCAC
Organism: Puya raimondii; assembly: GCA_016920855.1. Lineage (NCBI taxonomy): Eukaryota > Viridiplantae > Streptophyta > Magnoliopsida > Poales > Bromeliaceae > Puya > Puya raimondii. The sequence goes on from JABWPP010000050.1 coordinate 139,432,563, forward strand.
ACGAGAACTCTCTTTTGTAAACCCAAAAGTCGATCGATCGGAAATCCATTTGAAAACTGTTTCCCACACGGAAACCTTTATTTGAAAACGCTACCACGAGGGGTAGAAATCCAAGATATGCGATAGAAAGCCACCATGATAGATCTAAAAACATCTACATCCAAAAGTCTAAGCATGCAATACAATCATCCAACATATGGCTGTACTAAATCAAATCATGCTAGATAAAATAACCACAGTGTAACTGAACCATATCCATAACTAACTGATAGAGGATAAGGGTAATAACCAAATCTGGAGAGGAAAGCCTCACAGGTCGGGACCTCTAGTACCACTAACTAGGCGTGCCTCGCTGCGTCCCGACTCTCACCACCCTGCTCACCTGAAAACAACAACGAGGGCGGGGGGATGAGAACATGTAAACATGTCTCCCCTCCCAGTGGGTACCACAAGCCGACGAAGGCGAGGTGTATACACCGGCACGAGGGTCAACAAAAGATAGATAAGGTATACAGTAGCACAAGTAAGTATGAGGCTGACATACAACTGAACAACTATACTATTGTAAGTAACTAGTATATGCATCAATGGAGATAACCACAAAGTAAACCCAATCCATAGCCACAGGGACGTATCCCTGGCACTGTCACAACCTGCTCAACCAACGGCACAAAACCTTCCCGACGCACTGCATCGAGGCTCACGAGTCGGAACAACTAAACGACCCTTTTCCGGAAAAGAAGCCCAAACGGTGGATCAGACCGTTGGCATACGTGAGGTGCTAGGGAGCTGTGACGATCGATGCGAATGCTCAATCCACAGAACGGCAACGAGCCGCGAAGCAACTGATAAACCACAACGAGGATCGCTCGGAACAACAGGCGATCACTACCGACCAACTGGGTCGTCTCAATAATCATGCAAACCACAACTACTCTACTATCCAAGCACACATAAGTAGAGTCAACGGGAGTCAAGTGAACTAATAACTGAAATGCAAGAGAAGGGATAGAAATGTATCACCGTAGTTCACTGAACCGACTCCGGATCGAAGTACCCACCTGTAGGAAAGCTAGAGCCTAACACCGACAGCTCTCGGGAACCGCGACAGGACCTACGAAAGACTCACAGGGTCAAGGTCCACCAAGTCGACGCTAAACACATAGCTCTCACATCCCGAAACCGACGGATCGCCCGAAAAACCCACCGGGACGATCCTGAAACCAAACTAAGCCCCAGAGGGGTACCTACAGCCAACCAAGTCCTCCGCTGTCCCCTCAACACACAAAATAAGGTGGCGGGACAGCGAGCACAAGCTCGGGGTGCCACGAACATAAACGCACCCGAAAAGGCTTCCCGGGTTCCCGAAAAATGCCGATTTGGCACCGGAACCCCTCGTCACTCATCCGCTGTCCTCGAAACTTTGGGACAGCGATGAGGAACAGCCAACGAGGCTAAACGATGAAGCCAAGTCACTCACGAAAACAGCGAGTGAGTCGCACAACTAAAAACACGCGTTTCGCCGATTAATTTATCGAAAAACACGTCGGAAATGAATCCGGATCTCCGCGAAGGGCGAAGGGGTTGGACAACTAGTCCACAGGGCCTCAAGGACCTTGCCCTTGCTGCCAGCAGTGTCGCAACACTGCCACAATCGCCAAAGTCCTCAAACAAGCAACATTTGCATACATACAAGCAATAAAATAGGCCGTTCGAGCAATCCGTACGTCCGCACGACCTTCCGCAAGCACCAGCGGATAGGTAACGATGTCACGGAGACCATGCTCACAGCCCCACTACGACAGGACAAGTCGCAAGCCCAGAAAAAGCATAAAAATAGTGCTCACATGCGATAAAATAGCTCGACAATGGTCGAACAGCGAAACGGCTCACCCAAACCGTAAACCAAGGTGAGCATGATGATCAGCGCGTCGCCACGATCATCGTGCTCACCTTCCCGAGCTTCGGGAGGCAACAGGGAGCAAGAAACATGCATGTGGCCCAAAACACAACCAAAAATCACCCTGGCCGGAGCAGCAAGCTCCGGCCGGCTGCCGGCCGACATGCACGGCCAGCGGCGGCCAGGGTGGGATGCGGGGGAGGCAAGGAAGAGGGGGCTCACCTCAGCCGGCGATGGAAAGCGGCGGTGGCGGCGCGGGGAGAAAGTCGGCTCTCGGGTTGGCTAGGGCACGGCGGCGCGGCAACGGACGGCGACGGGCGGCCGGCGGCGACGCAAGCCTTGGCAAGAGGGGGTCGCCGGACGTCGTCCTGCCGGTGACCGCGACAGTGGAAACCGGCGGTGGCGGCGGTGGAGCGAGCTCGGCCGCAGCTGCCCGAGTGCCCAGCCAAAACCCGCGGCGGCCACGGCGGCGCTCCGGCGGCACGGCGACGGCCGGGGAGGCAGGGGGCGGCGCCAGAGGACCCAAGGGTGGCAATGCTCACCTTCCAAGGCTGCGGGAGGCGGCGGCGGCTTGGGCTCACAAGGCTCGGCCAGCTGCTGCCCTAGAAGTGGTCGCAGCAGCTTGGCAGCGGCTCCCGGCGGCTCACGGCGGCACGGCGACGGCTCCGGCAGTCGTGCGACCTCAGGGGGAGCTCAGGCGTGGGTTCCCCCTGGGTGCACACCGCAGGGAAGGAGAGGAAGAAGAAGAAGAAGGAGAAGAAGAAGAAAAAGAGAGGGAGAAGGTGGCCGGGGTTGCGCCGGCCAGGGGATGGTCGGCGGCGGCCGGCGGAGCTCGGGGAGGAGGCTGAGGGGCAGGGGGAGCTGGGGCTTGCTGCTGGGGAGGCTGGGGGGTGAGAGAGAGAGAGAGGTTTCCAACATCACTCACACACACACACAACACACATAAACCCTTGTGTCATTTTGCAAAAACACCTCTCAAAGACATAAAATCAGCCCTCAGTCCCTCACAGTAGGAACAAAATGCCCAGACACCCCTCCACAAGCAACCTCACGCAAAACGGTGCGAGAAACAGGGTCCAGATCGCGGAACCAAAAATGTTCAATTCGACCTCTCGGCGAAGAAGATGGAAGATCTCTCAATCCGTCCGTCGCATGTCAAAACAGATCATGCCATCGCGTTCAGCACTGTCGAGACATTGAATCTATCATTTTGGATCGTCAGATTCGGACTCCGGATTGCGCCGTTAAGCCGTTCTCTCTCCGCGACAAAACTCAAAAATAATCAAAATACAATAAATACAACTTATATACATATATATATATACCCATACATATATATATATATATATATATATATATATATATATATATATATATATATATATATATATATATATATATATATATATATATATATATATGTATATAGATCAAAAACACAGCAACAGGGGAGAGGAACACAGAATCCAAATTTCCAAAAAATTTGAATTCTCACATATACCATCTTAATCTGTCACGCCCCGGGCTAGTTTTAGATGCGGAAATACGTGCTAAATTTTTTTTTTTTGAAAGTCTAGCCCGCGCCACGTACAGACCCGCCACAAATACAGGGTCCACTGTACACACGGACAGAGCCTCCCCTGTATTTGTACGGCGTACACAACATACAACAGGATCACAACCACCATTCATTCATCACAACAACACAACAGCTCAAAGAGATTCATACAGCTAACAGTCCTTAAACCTGTATGAATCTAAGCAGGTCCTTAGGCGAAGGATGATGCAATGCACAAACAACAGATCATTCTAGAAAATTGCTCCTTACCCAGAAGCTTTATTTTGAAACCCTAATATCAAGCGTTCAAGAATCATTTGAAAACCGTTCTCCACATGAGAACTCTCTTTTGAAAACCCAAAAGTCGATCGATCGGAAATCTATTTGAAAACTGTTTCCCACACGGAAACCTTTATTTGAAAACGCTACCACGAGGGGTAGAAATCCAAGATATGCGATAGAAAGCCACCATGATAGATCTAAAAAAAACATCTACATCCAAAAGTCTAAGCATGCAATCCTCACATGGATAATAAATCCAAAACCACGAGATCTAAGCATGCAAGACAATCATCCAACATATAGCTGTACTAAATCAAATCATGCTAGATAAAACAACCACAGTGTAACTGAACCATATCCATAACTAGCTGATAGAGGATAAGGGTAATAACCAAATCTGGAAAGGAAAGCCTCACAGGTCGGGACCTCTAGTACCACTAACTAGGCGTGCCTCGCTGCGTCCCGACTCTCACCACCCTGCTCACCTGAAAACAACAACGAGGGCGGGGGGTGAGAACATGTAAACATGTCTCCCCTCCCAGTGGGTACCGCAAGCCGACGAAGGCGAGGTGTACACACCGGCACGAGGGTCAACAAATAGATAGATAAGGTATACAGTAGCATAAGTAAGTATGAGGCTGACATACAACTGAACAACTATGCTACTGTAAGCAACTAGTATATGCATCAATGGAGATAACCACAAAGTAAACCCAATCATAGCCACCGGGACGTATCCCTGATATTGTCACAACCTGCTCAACCACCGGCACATAACCTCCGCAGATGCACGTGCTAAGAGGCTCACGGGTCGGATGCACGCGACCCTTTTCCGGAAAAGAACACCCCCAGGCGGTGGATCAGACCGCTGGTGTACGTGAAGTGCTAGAAGAGCTGTGACGATCGATGCAAATGCTCCATCCACAGAACGGCAATGAGCCATGAAGCAACTGATAAACCAATGTACAAGGATCGCTCGGAATGACAGGCAATCACCACAGACCGACTAGGTCGTCTCAATAATCATGCAAACCACAACTACTCTACTATCCAAGCACGCATAAGTATAGTCAACGGGAGTCAAGTGAACTAATAACTGTAATGCAAGAGAAAGGATAGAAATGTATCACCGTAGTCCACTGAACCGACTCCGGATCGAAGTACCCATCTGTCGAAAGATCAAATCTAACACCGACGGCTCTCGGGAACCGCGACAGGACCTACGAAAGACTCACAGGGTCAAGGTCCACCAAGTCGACGCTAAACACAAAGCTCTCACATCCCGGAACCGACGGATCGCCCGGAAACCCACCGGGACGATCCCGAAACCACACTAAGCCCCCAGAGGGGTACCAAACAGCCAAACAAGTCCCTCGCTGTCCCCGAACACACAAAACCAAGTGACGAGACAGCGAGCACAAGCTCGGGGTGCCACGACCACAAACGCACCCGAAAAGGCTTCCCGGGTTTCCGAAAAATGCCGAATTGGCACCGGAACCCCTCGTCACTCATCCACTGTTCTCGGAACTTTAGGACAGCGATGAGGAACAGCCAACGAGGCTAAACGACAAAGCCAGGTCACTCACAAAAATAGCGAGTGAGTCGCACGACTAAAAACACGCGTTTCGCCGATTAATTTATCGAAAAACGCGTCGGAAATAAATCCGGATCTCCGCGAAGGGCGAAGGGGTTGGACAACCAGTCCACAGGGCCTCAAAGACCTTGCCCTTGCTGCCAGCAGCGTCGCAACACTGCCACAATCGCCAAAGTCCTCAAACAAGCAACATTTGCATACATACAAGCAATAAAATAGGCCGTTCGAGCAATCCGTACGTCCGCACGACCTTCCGCAAGCACCAGCGGATAGGTAACGACGTCACGGAGACCATGCTCACAGCCCCACTACGACAGGACCAGTCGCAAGCCCAGAAAAAGCATAAAAATAGTGCTCACATGCGATAAAATAGCTCGACAATGGCCGAACAGCGAAACGACTCACCCAAACCGTAACGAAGGTGAGCATGATGATCAGCGCGTCGCCGCGATCATCGTGCTCACCTTCCCGAGCTTTGGGAGGCAACAGGGAGCAAGAAACATGCATGTGGCCCAAAACACAACCAAAAATCACCCTGGCCGGAGCAGCAAGCTCCGGCCGGCTGCCGGCTGACATGCACGGCTAGCAGCGGCCAGGGTGGGATGCGGGGGAGGCAAGGAAGAGGGGGCTCACCTCAGCCAGCGACGGGAAGCGGCATCAAGACTTCAAGTGTGTCTAAGTCATAGAGTTTGTTTAGGAGTTATAAAATTGTAATTTTAGATTTTATTTGGATCTTTCACGCGAGAAGTTCATTGTTTTGGTGATGGCAATGAATTTCATTTTTTTTGGAGAGATAAGCATCGTGAGTGTTTTATGTAATTTTGGGTTTTGTCACGAAATTGCCAAAGGGGGAGATTGTTACGGATTTTATATTGGCATATTTCGTGAAGTGAGTCGGAGTCTTGAAGGTTCAAAGAAGAAAAGACGAAGATTGAAGACTCGAAGACTCAACGTATGAATTCACGATGCTTGGTAAGTTTTAATAATCTTGATGATGATTTATGATCATTTATAAGTGTTTGGAAGACATTAGAATAGATAAAAATTGATTTAAAATATAAAAAATTAGATTTTCAACTTCCAGGATCCGGACCCTGAGGTGAGGTCCGGAACCCGTACGCCTCCCTGGCTGTCACGCAGGGAGGGTCCGGACCCTGAGGGATGAGGTCCGGACCCTGAGGGATGAGGTCCGGACCCTGAGGGCGGAGGTCCGGACCCTGAGGGCTGAGGTCCGGACCCTGAGGGCTGAGGTCCGAACCACAGGCTGTTTCGCAGAGCGGGTCCGGACCCTGTTGGCTGCGGTCCGAACAATGAAAAGCTGAAACGTTTCAGAGTCCGGACCCTGCAATCCAAGGTCCGGACCCCGACCCGTCGCGAATTTTTGGAAAGTTATTTTTTTCAATCCTATTCTGATTCTAATGTCTCCCAAACCTATAAATAAGATGGTAGATTTCTTAAAATTATTTTTGCAATCCTTATTTGATTCCAAATCTTTTTAAAATCAGTTTTCAATCCTAGTCGAAATTGGATTGCTTCTAAACCTTTCTAAAATCTGTTTTTAATCCTAATCTATTTCGGATTGCTTCTAAACCTATAAATAAGATGTGGGGGTGTCTCTAAAATATGGTTAAGCATAGATTATATTTTAGAAACCCTAGAAGCTTGTAGGTAACCGTTTTCCTCATCTTCTACATCAAGTTTCTCACAAATTGATTCATGGTGCCTTAATTTCTAATATTCTTTTAGAATCAATTTGAGGATTGCTTAGAGATTATTCCCACAGATTTTTCATGTTCTTCTAAGCAAGGAATCATCATCAATCTTATTTGTTTTGCTCCGGACGGAGTGGCGTCGTGGATTCGGCGTGATCAAGACTGTTCGTGGATTCGGATCGTTGGTGCTCGGGGATTCGAGTGGCGTCCGTGGATTCGGACGTGGGGCGTAGACAACCCGTTTGTGCGCGTGATCCGCTGAAGAGAAGGGAGATGTTAAGTCCGTGGAGTCGGTAATCACCTTGTAATTCTTTACTCTTAGTGGATTGTGTTTTCGCGTGTTGGTCCCGTAGTTTTTTCTCCAAGGTGGAGTTTCTCACGTAAATCTCAGTGTGCTGATTTTATTTTCCGCATTATTTTATCGCATTGAGATTTGTGATTTTTGTTTATACACCTATTCACCCCCCTCTAGGTGATTGATATACTCTAGATAGATCCTAGGGCTCCCCCGTATCTTACAATTGGTATCAGAGAGGGATTTAGGCTTTATCTTTCATAATGGGTGAAGGAGGTAATATAAATAGGCCACCGTTATTTGATGGAACCAATTACGCCTATTGGAAAGTCCGGATGAGAGCCTTCCTCATCGCAATTGATGAGCGAGTATGGCAAGCCGTGGATTTCGGGTGGAAACATCCAACCGAAGTGGTCAATAATGCAATTTTACTTAAACCTCGAACTAAGTGGTCGAAGGATGAGATCAATCTATCTTCTTTTAATGGTAGGGGAATAAATGCTTTGTTTAATGCCCTATCTCAAATCGAGTTTTCACGCATTTCGGCATGTGAAACGGCTAAAGAGATTTGGAATACTCTACAAGTTACACATGAGGGTACAAGTCTAGTAAAAGTTCAAAAGCTCCAAATGCTTACTAGTCAATTTGATTCTATTCTAATGAAGGAGCATGAATCTTTTACGGATTATTTTACTACACTCCAAGATATCATCAATACATGTGCTAACTTGGGAGAGAAGATCCCGGAATCTAAAGTTGTAAGAAAAATCCTTCGAACACATCCGGAGCGTTTTAGGGCTAAGGTAGCGGCTATTGAAACGATTAATCATCCGGATGATATGAAAGTTGAAGAACTTGTAGGTGCTCTTCAAAATTATGAAATGACTTTTCCTACTAATCAATCTTCTTTCAAGTCTTTCTCTAAAACTACAGGTGTTGCACTTAATACAACAAAGGAGGAAGACGAGGATACCGAATCCGACAATGAAGTTTCTCTTGCAAATTTCGAACATCAAATGGCACTTCTTACTAAGAAGTTTCGTCGGAAGTTTAGGAAGAACCAAAGCATTCAAGCTTCATCCTCCAACCGAAAGCCTTCTTCTAATGGATCTTCACATTCTAAATCCTCTAAAGAGAAGAAGCTTGCAAAGTCTTCTAAAGAAAATGATGAGTTTGAGGGAGAAATTCGGTGTTACAAATGTTGAGGCTACGGCCATATCTCTACGGATTGTCCCACTAAAAAATCCTATAAAAAGAAGGCCTTATAAGCTAGAACTTAGGATGACTCTACTTCCAATGATTCGAGTTCTAGTGAAGAAGAAAACAATGATGCTATTGCTTTATGTTCACACGTTTCTTCTTCTCCTTCTGCTTTTTGTTTATCATCTATTATTGCTAACCCTTTTGCTTCTTCCTCTGGGCATGATACATCGAGCGACAATGGCACAAGTGAGGGGGAGTCGGATGATGAAAGTTTAGCCGTTGCTTACAATCAACTACTCATTGAATCGAAAAAGATGGCTAAGCTTAACAAGAAGCTAAGGAGACGACTACTTGTGCTTGAAAGTGAAAACATTGAATTGAAAGAGTCATCTAAAGCTCTTGCGGAGGAAAGGGAACATATATTGACAAATAATAACATTCTCCAAGAGAAGCTAGACCAATCGAAAATAACGATCAAATCGCATCAAGAGAAGATTGGTTTTCTAGAACATCAAGTCAAGGAAATTCATACTTCTAACCAAGTCTTGACTAAACAAGTCCATGAACTCAAGTCCGACATACAAAAATTCTCCTCCGGATCAAAGAAACTTGAAGACATGCTCGGATTGGGACAAACAAGCAAACTTGGACTTGGATATAAGCGAAAACAGGTTGAGAAGGTTAAAAAATCAGCACATAAAGTCTCAACGAAATTGAAGGATAAAGTATGTCATAGATGCGGGAAGAAGGGACATATAAAGAAGACATGCCCTATAAAAGGAGAAAAACATCATCCGGCATCTTCTCAACATCTATCGGCATCTTCCAACACTCTACAACCCCCACGGTTTCAAAAGAAACATAAAAAAGGTCGAGTACCCAAGGTCAACCGAAAGTCAAAGCCACAACAAACAAATCCTCAAAAGCGGAATGCGATGGTGAGACCCACGGTTGATCAAAAATCAAAACAAACCGTGCCCAACGTCAACAAATCAAGACAACCAACAATCCGACAAGTTTTGATTCGGAAAGGTGATATCTTTCCTTCTCTAAAGTTTTAATTTGTTTTGACTTAGTGTAGTGCTTTGATCGGTTTCTATTGCATATCTTTTGTTCATTGCATTACACGTTTTGGTGCTTTTATTGTTACGATTTTTAGATTCTTTGAATGATTAGAACATTAAATAGTGCTTTGAGCATCAATAGGTTCACTTTCATTCACTCCTAGTTAATTGTATATTAATTATCGGTTTTACTTCATTTTCACTATGTTTGAAGATAATTCATTATAGGTGTTTTTAACACTTATATTCATCAAATTTAGGCAATCATGTGTAATCTCTAGGACCTTAATCTATCTCGATTGTGTGTGTTGAATTTGATGGATAGTCATTCTCTTACAGACTAAAATTTGTCACATGTTCTTTCAACTAAGAAATTGATAGAGCAAGGGGGAGTATTATTAAAAATGTTATTACATGCTTGAAAGATGTGGAAATAGTTACAATCTTTAAAGGAGTGTGAAAACTACCACCACATGGAGGAAAGAGCTACCACCTCGGTCGTCCGGTTAGTGTGTGCAGCTACCACATAAATTGAATTGCATATCCGAAAAAAAATATATAATTGCAAAAGCTTGCAAAGAGAAAAAATGTCACAAAATTTTTTTTTCGGTGTTATAAGGTGGTCCACAGACATGAAAGATGCTCAAAGAGCCACCCCTGTGCGTTGTTTGTTTTATCTCAATTTTGAACGTTTATGCGACAATTTCTGTCTCTTTGATGAATCCCTTAAGTCATCTTCTTAATCCATTTACATCTTGATAGCTTTTGAGCCTTTAGATTATTTTTGATGACTTGATTTTGAAGTTTATATGAATTAAGAAATCGTGTAATATTTTATCTACATCATGTTGATTGTGTAGTAAAATTCTTAATTTTTATAAAATTAATAGGGATTGAAAGAAGTCAATGTGACCTTATACTCTTTATGTACTAACAATGTTTGTCGTTTATATCACAAGTGGTTTCAAAGTTGAACAACATTTTAAACTTGTGTTTCTTGTGCTTTGATTTGATTTGGGTGTTTTCTTTTGGCAATTTTTGACAAAAAGGGGGAGAGAGGTGATGATATTGAAAACTTAAAAAAAAAATAAGGGAGAGATTTTGAACTTAGACGCATGAACAAAGGGGAAGAGATTTTGATATATTTTCTACTAACTTTGCTCGTGGAGAATGAAAACTTTTTGCAGGTCTTGGAAGACTTCAAGACTCCAAGTGTGTCTAAGTCATAGAGTTTGTTTAGGAGTTATAAAATTGTAATTTTGGATTTTCTTTGGATCTTTCACGCGAGAAGTTCATTGTTTTGGTGATGGCAATGAATTTCATTTTTTTTGGAGAGATAAGCATCGTGAGTGTTTTATGTAATTTTGGGTTTTGTCACGAAATTGCCAAAGGGGGAGATTGTTACGGATTTTATATTGGCATATTTCGTGAAGTGAGTCGGAGTCTTGAAGGTTCAAAGAAGAAAAGACGAAGATTGAAGACTCGAAGACTCAACGTATGAATTCACGATGCTTGGTAAGTTTAAATAATCTTGATGATGATTTATGATCATTTATAAGTGTTTGGAAGACATTAGAATCGATAAAAATTGATTTAAAATATAAAAAATTAGATTTTCAACTTCCAGGATCCGGACCCTGAGGTGAGGTCCGCAACCCGTACGCCTCCCTGGCTGTCACGCAGGGAGGGTCCGGACCCTGAGGGATGAGGTCCGGACCCTGAGGGCTGAGGTCCGTACCCCAGGCTGTTTCGCAGAACGGGTCCGGACCCTGTTGGCTGCGGTCCGGACAATGAAAAGCTGAAACGTTTCAGAGTCCAATCCGGACCCTGCAATCCAAGGTCCGGACCCCGACCCGTCGCGAATTTTTGGAAAGTTATTTTTTTTCAATCCTATTCTGATTCCAATGTCTCCCAAACCTATAAATAAGATGGTAGATTTCTTAAAATCATTTTTGCAATCCTTATTTGATTCCAAATCTTTTTAAAATCAGTTTTCAATCCTAGTCGAAATTGGATTGCTTCTAAACCTTTCTAAAATCTATTTTTAATCCTAATGGATTGCTTCTAAACCTATAAATAAGATGTGGGGGTGTCTCTAAAATATGGTTAAGCATAGATTATCTTTTAGAAACCATAGAAGCTTGTAGGTAACCGTTTTCCTCATCTTCTACATCAAGCTTCTCTCAAATTGATTCATGGTGCCCTAATTTCTAATATTCTTTTAGAATCAATTTGAGGATTGCTTAGAGATTATTCCCACAGATTTTTCATGTTCTTCTAAGCAAGGAATCATCATCAATCTTATTTGTTTTGCTCCGGACGGAGTGACGTCGTGGATTCGGCGTGATCAAGACGGTTCGTGGATTCGGATCGTTGGTGCTCGAGGATTCGAGTGGCGTCCGTGGATTCGGACGTGGGGCGTGGACAACCCGTTGGTGCGCGTGATCTGCTGAAGAGAAGGGAGAGGTTAAGTCCGTGGAGTCGGTAATCACCTTGTAATTCTTTACTCTTAGTGGATTGTGTTTTCGCGTGTTGGTCCCGTGGTTTTTTCTCCAAGGTGGAGTTTCCCACGTAAATTTCGGTGTGCTGATTTTATTTTTCGCATTATTTTATCGCATTGAGATTTGTGATTTTTGTTTATACATCTATTCACCCCCTCTAGGTGATTGATATACTCTAGATAGATCCTAGGGCTCCCCCGTATCTTACAGTATTACATCAGCCTTTTTCATTTCTTCTCATTTTCGCTCTAAAACTTCGTTTTTCATTCCGTTTTTTCTCCAAATCAAATCCAACACAACCGAAACTCTTCTACACATAAGAACACTTCCTAAGTTGTAGAATTATAGTTTATCCCTTACGGAATAATTATATTCCAATATACAATCGTATCTCAAAATTCTTCCAACTTTCCTCTAATCATTCCAACACTCTCGGGACACAACATGGACTCTCCAAATCCACTTCTAATCGTTCTGAAACCCACGAAACTCAATTCTAAACACGTTCAACTTACTTCTGAACTAAACGTTGTCCAAGTTGGCCAAAGTTCAAATGCTTCCGAATTGCGGTTCACTACATTCCTCCCTCCTTAAAAGGAGTTTCGTCCGCGAAACTAAGATCGCACCTCAAATCTATTTATCAACTAGATGAGGGTAACATTCTTTCATCGTGTCCTCTGGTTCCTGCTCACTCAGGAGTACACTCCATAATTCACAGGGTCTTATCTTTTCGACATTCCATAAGGAGTATGTCCCATTGCTTTTCCTTACCGGGTCAACATCCCATCATCTTCGCGATGTTTCCGCTCGAACACTTTGTTCGTAAACCCGATTTCACTTCACCGACAATGGCAGACTTGGCAATTGGTGACTTCACCAATCAGGCAAAAGATATGACCGAGCCTCTGCTTCTCAGGTCACTATCATAATTCTCTTGCACAAGACCAATGCTCTCATATTCCCAGAGCCGTCGGTCAAACCGCTTATCTCGGTTTATAATAGATGGTCCACCGACCAAAGCTCTCACATAGGCCTACTGTCTAAACCTGTCTCAACGTCGCGTAACGTCTTTTGCTCGCAAACGTAAATCCAATCATTACCTGGTGTAGTCCTCACTCAGGACTTTGCGCACATACTCCAACCAGGAGTAACCAACACCCCAAACCTCTACTGAGTCCTAGAGTTGGGTCACATCCACACTCTCGGTGTACTACCATTTATATGGTCTCACAGGTGGCATTCCACGTTCTCGGGTCATCGCTTGGACTACCGCCCCGACCATAAGTCTCTACCCTACCCTCAGGTCTCGGGCTGCTGTCACACACAGCTGACTGCGCCTGTCTATACGGCCCCAGGCTCCATAGTCCACACATGGTCCGGGCACGGATCGTCCCCAAGCAATACCCGATACCGTCGCTACACGTGTCCCACACGCTCTACCAAGCGACAACAGTCTCTATCGGCTCCTATGCACCCAGTGCGAGCCACTAGCTCTCAAGCGGTTCTTGGCCTCCTTCACACTTAGCAATGCCCAAGTGCTACTGCCAACAAACCCTCTCGGCTAACCAGAACCAATACTCCACGAGCACCTACACCCGAGCGTCCCATGCTACTCTACTCATTCATGCTAACCACAAGCACTAAGCTACCACGCTTATGCTCGCTTGCATTGCGAGTACCACAACCTACCTCAATTTGAGGTACAACAAGGCCCACTCGCCAAATCTTGATGATTATCTTATTAATTCCACAACCGTGGTTCCTCTACCGTCATCGATCCACCAGAACGATGTTCGGGGCCCGCGAACTATTAACACGTTCTCAAACGTCATATCTCGACTCTTGCAATTGGCTACTCACATTGCCCTAACTTCGAGAGTCAGTTCGCTTACAATCATTATTACCTCAAGCCGTCAACTAGGCGCAACACCCGCAATTTGCTGGTATTATCAAAATATCTAGTCGCTCCAGCGGCAATACATGCCTCCATGACACGAGCATGGCTGGGTATCTATTCTTACCCATATCCTTGGTCCTTACTACATTTATACTTGCATCGTAGCAACAGACCACAACAATTGCATGTAATGCTCATGTGTCACATTATGCTTTACGTGTGTTTTCAACAATTAAAACATACCTGCCACGACGCCGTCGATAGCAGTAGATTCCATCACCTAAGTCGCGTACCCATGGCCACTTGGCGCCCGACGCGAACCCTCAGGTTGCCCCGACATCGGCGCATGCTCTCTAGACCTTGTCGCAGATGGCATACCCATGGGCTGTCTCGAAGCGGAGAATGCTGTCGTAGCCGGAGGGGCTCGACTATCTCCCAAGGGACAGTCATATTTTGTGTGACCCGATTGTCCACATCGTATGCACCTTCCTTCTCGCTGCACGCACCGCCCGGCGCGCCCAATAGGGTCCGCCGCAAATAACGCATCCAGACGAGGATCGGGTGGTAGATGATTTCTGGGCTTGGGATTGTGATTGCGGTCGTTTCGGGCGGTGCTCGGAACTCGACTGTCCTCCCGAACCACCCGTTGATCGCTGTCTCCCCTTCTCGCCATAAGCCTCGCACCCTTCACGTACAGTGACTAGGCCTTGTTCCACCCACAAGGCTCGATCCAGCACCTCAGCAAAGGTTTGAAGTTTGAAGGGATGCACAACCTTTAAAAATCTCTGGTCGAAGTCCGCGCACAAAGCAATCGGCCTTATCCTTATCATCTCGCACCACGTAAGGGATGCAGTTGACAATGTGCGAGAATTTTCTTTCATATTCTATCACTGTGCGGTCTCCTTGCCTCATCTTCTTGAATCTTTCCTGAAGCTTTCTCTTTTCGCTATTAGGAAAATAGGCGGAGAATACCAGTCCCCGAAATTCCTCCCAAGTCACCGGAGGGAGACTAGAAGGTCGGTCTCGCCGGACTCCCTTCCACCACGCCTTTGCCGACCCTTGCAAGCAGTGTGTGGCAAAATGCACCTTGTCCCGCTCCAATGTGTACATGTCCTCAAACAGGGACTCCATAGAATCGATCCATGTTTCTACGGTCCACGGGTCCATTTCTTCCCCGTTGAAGGTAGGCAGATTGAATCCCTTGAACGTCATGAGGGCAGCTAAAGCCCGCTCCCTCTCCGCTTCCAATTCTGCAGAATCAGGGGCCCAGGCACCAGCATCTACTTGCGAGGTACCCGCTGCGGCTCCTGATGGTACACGACGTGCTATTTGCTCCACGATTTTATGGAGTCTTTTGATCTTCTCCTCCTGGCGCACGGCAGCCTCCTACTGTCGCTGTGCCGTCTCAGCTTGTTGTTGCACCACTCCAACGAGTGTGGCCAACTGTTCACGAAGCTCCGGGTCTCCACTTGCCCCAGATTGCACAGGGACCTCACTAGGTCCATCCCGCGTTGATCTCGTCGGAGATCGCCCACGTGACGCCATCGTATACTGAAACACGACAACTTCCGTCAAAATCCTCGACCTTCTAGGTCAAGTACAATAGTTCACGCAATCACGGACTCAAATCAGGCGAAAGTCACACAAGGGCGTCTATTCTCATCACTCGGTTTCATGTTGTCGGCCGCCAACATGAACACCCTCGGCTGAGAATAAACCACACCTTGAATCTACCTCTAACATCCTTTTTAGAGGCATACAACACACGACCCAATCAATTCACCTTTCGCCGCAAGTCACAAGTTCTCGTCTCTCACGAGCTTACAATCCTAGGGTCTTTTCCATCCTAGGGTTTCTTAGGTCCACCTAGACCGTTTCTACTATCTGATACCACCTTAATCTGTCACGCCCCGAAACCGCCAATTTGGTCGGTTCGGGCACGCACACAGACCCGCCGAACGGACAGAATTTTTTTCGTACATCCAAGGCGTCACAACCAGTACAATTCAAGAGGTTCCAAATAGAAACAGAATTCATACATAAATTGTATAAGGAAAGTATGATAAATTACTATGCTATTACAAGCATACACAATACATCCACATATTATTTTTTTGTCTTTATTCTCTTTCCAAATACAATCAAATTGTTATTACATTCCTTTCATTTCAATACCCCTAAGCTACGCAGTAGAGGGTACATCTATCCTGGTCACAGTGGTAGGACGCTAACTATCAGGTTACGTCCTTCCCTCGCGCCGCCGCGCCGCTCACGTGTGGACCTGAAAAATAGTGGGATGAGAACTATCTAAAATAGTTCGCAGTGGGTAAGGCCACCCAAGGGAGAAGCTCGACCCACCAGGTCCAAAGGAAGCATAAAAAGCATGGTTAGTACATATACATAACTTGCAAGCATATAACTCTACTATATGCAAAAAGAGTAAACATGCTTATGCTTCAACAAATGCGATAATGAAATCCATGCAATACATTTTTCACTGCTATTCCACTATCCATTTCATAATCAATCTGCTCCTAAGGTTCATTCACCTTAGCTAAGCCACACACGACGCACTCTCAAGTCAAACATCATTGGGCCACCGCCCCTCTAAGGTTTACTTACTTTAGTTCAAACTTTCTAGTTTGATTAGATGTTATGGATAATTGTGGGGAGATTATTGAGTTGCCTACTCCCTTCACTTGACTCACATATAAAGGGATTAAATCTTTGAAAAGATATGTGTGAGAGAGGTTTCTTGGAATTGTTGGTGTGGTTGACGACCGCCAACCTTGGTTACCCCGAAGGTGGGCTTTGTGCCTTGTAGTTATGTTTCTCTCTACGGATTGAGTTGCACTTTGGTGTAAATAGAAAGGTAGTATTGACCTTTCCGTAATTGAGAGAATGCAAGAGGAATCGCTAAATTGTGATTTGAAATTGATTGCCATGGCATTTGCTTGGAAAATGTGGCAATTGTATGCATTGTTAGTGGTGTGAAGTGCACCCAGATCTTATTGTTGGAGGTATCTCTACACTCAAGAAAATGAGTTGAAACTGTGAAAACAGGTTAGAGGCCGGTGTACTAGAGATATCGATGAGATGAGTATTTTGAAGTGATATCTATCCTTTGGATCGGATCACGAGAGTTAGCCTTGATCCCGACTGGTAAATGATGCAATCGAGATCAAGAGTGTTGCGGCGGATGAATTCCTAATGGACTGTTAAGAAGTGTCTTGACGGTGGAATCGACAGGTTGTACCTGTGATAGCAGGATTTTTGAGATATGCTATGTGAAGGCTATCTACTTGGTATGGATAGAGGATGATTGCCGGAGTTTCCGGAATTGGATTGTCTCGCTTCTAAGCTAGACGCGATGATTGTTGAAAAGTTGTGAATAGGAGTCACTATTCACCTGAGTTGGATTGAGAAAATTTTGCGCAAGTATACCTTGGAATATTATGCGATTGCATAGGGCGTCTAGCTCTATTATTTTGGAATTTGAGCCATTGGATGATTCTCGGTGAGAGATAGGATTTTAAGCATCTGAATCTGATGATCTAATAGAGATACTTGGCTAAGGGAATCCAAGAGATTTGTGTTTGGGGAATCTAAGTTTTAGATTCTTAGGATTGTTTGAGACCCTGAGGCAAATGGGCCTAGTGGCATGTCGAGTTGTTTTACTTCAAATCTGTTGAAGGTATATGAAGTGTGTGGACGCTCCGAGTGGGTATTTGAATTCTACCCCGATGGTGGATGTCGTATCATTAGAACTTTATGAAGAGCTAAACTTCAAGGAGCATTGTTGCAGACTGGACTTGTGGAATGTAGGAATATGGAATTGTCGTTATTCCTACTACAAGATGCTTTGGAGCAACACCTTGGACACGATGCTTGGCGTGAGAGCTGGAGGCTTCACTGCGAGGACGATGTTCTGTCTCCTCTGGACTTGTTGTCTATTTGTTGTTGTTGGTTGTTGATCCGTAGTTTCGCGGACGAAACTCCTTTTTAGGAGGGGAGTATGTAGTACACTGAACTTTAGCAAATTGCGGAGTTCTAGTGAGAGAATAGTGGCTTGTACTATTCTGGAGTTTTGAGTTGAGTTTGGTGAGCTTCGGAGTGTTTTCGGGACTTAGAAAGTGCGAAAACGGACTCCGGAAGTCGAAATCTGCAAAAGTGCAGATTTTGCTTTGCATACCGGTATCTGGTTTAGGTATACCGGAATCCAGTGAAGACTGGTTGTGCGCAGCTCTCGGCTTCTGCGGAATGCGGCAGCGGATACCGGAATGCGCTGTATACCGGTATCTGGTCTAGGCATACCGGAATCCCTTAGCGCAGACTGCTTGGCCGAGGCTCGGGTTGCGGGATTTTTGGTTGGATACCGGTATGCCCATACGCATACCGGTATACAATGCAGAAATTGCATTTTGAGCAGTTTTGCAATTTTGGCTCTTTGAGGGGCCTAAGTGGATTTTGTGCATTGGGTTTAAGTACCCTTTCACCCTCTTTCTCAGCCATTGTTGGCTGAGGCTTGGGAGATGAAGAAGGTGGGTTTTCTCTCTCTCTCTCTCTAGATTTTTCTCTTCTCCAACCTCTCTAGATCATGTTTTGATCTCTTTTCCTCCATTTTCTCCATGGAGGAGTGCTTCTAGGCCTTGTGGGGAGCTCGGGGCTGAGGAGAGGAGTTTGTTGGTGGGCCTAGCTTCAACCCTAGCTTGTGTAAGCCCGGTTGGAAGCTTGATTTGAGGTTAGTAAACTCTTTTACAACCTCTATTTGTGATTTTTGCTTGTGATTAGCATGTAAACCTAGTTTCTTGGAAATTAGGGTTTTGTTTAGGGTTTTGTGATTGTGAACCCTTGAGGTGGAATTGATGGGTGTAGAATGTTGTTGTAGGTTAGATTGGAAGATCTCTAACCTCCAATGGGACTTAGAACAAGTTTTACTTGCTCAAGGTAATTTCCACCCATTTACCTCATTGATTTTTGGTGGTTTTCGAATTTGCTTGTTCGATGCCCCTAACCCCTTGGAAAATTATCTTAGGGTATGAGAAGCTCGAGGGACAACTTCGTTTCGAAGTACTGCGAGGTTTCGACGGGTATCCGGTGGGTCTGACCTCACCGAAATGGGTGAACTCCCCCTATGTCTCCTATCTTGTTATAGGATTGATTAGATGCATAAATATGATAATTATGGCATGATGATAATTGTGATTGCATGAGACATGCTAGTTGTTTATGAAAAATGCATATTTCATATAGTATGGCATTATGAGAATATTATGCATGCTAGAGTATTTGCACTATTAGTGTAATGATGCATTAGGAAATGCTAAGTATGTTATGCATGCTAGAGATGAGCATCATATAAGACACTACTTGAGTGGTGGACTAGTGAACTCTCTTACATACTAGAGTATGCTTGTATAGAGAAAAGAGAGGATATGACAAGTGTATGTTGCACCTCAACTAGGTGAGCAATTGTGATGGGCAGTGTTGGCATTGGGCTCGACCTTTTGGTCGTGGATTGATTCCATGTTTAAGACATGAGGAAAGAGAATTCTATTTGCATTTGATAATTATAATTGGTTAAGCATGATAGCTTTATACTCTATGTAGTAGAGGTTGTTGTAGCTTATGCATGGCATGGATAGGGTCTTGTTGGCATCGTAGAATGTATTGTCATGGCATTGTAGAATGCATGAATTGTAGCATTGGAATAATGCATAGCATTTGTTGAATACATCGGTTTTGGTATTGAAAGGTGTT
Organism: Puya raimondii; assembly: GCA_016920855.1. Taxonomy (NCBI): domain Eukaryota; kingdom Viridiplantae; phylum Streptophyta; class Magnoliopsida; order Poales; family Bromeliaceae; genus Puya; species Puya raimondii. The sequence continues at coordinate 139,452,329 of JABWPP010000050.1, forward strand.
GGTTATAGCATTAGTATAATGCATTGGACATGGCATTGGGATAATGCATGGTTTATGAACTTAGTAAACTGAGATATGAGCATTTACATGTTAGAGACATGTGTATATTGGTAGGGACATACCAAAGGACAATTTGAGAACAATATGATATTGTTGACATTTAGCATATTGGCTATTGAATGTAGTAAACATAATATGACATGTTTGGACATAATGTGAAATTAAACATATGATATTATTATGGTTGATTGTTGCTTGTTGGCCACTATGCTTATTCACACATGCTTGTGAGGGTCGCTCCCTACAAGCCGGCACTCCGGAGTTGGCCTCGAGACAGTTGTTTCGCCCGTGTGTTAGAGAGAGCGCCGAAATGGAACCGCCGTGGGTAAGGCTCACCGAAGCGTGAGGTGTTGACTACCACGGAGCCATTAGGCTCGGCACAAGATGAACATCCCGCTATTGTATTATTTTATGACTACACAGTTATGATTTTATGTAAAGGTGAACTTTCATATAGAAAGAGGTTATTTTAACCGGAACGTGACATTTGACACCCTAATTAATTGATGCATATACATGTAGTGTATGGACATAGTATTGGGTGGTGACTTTGTGGCATTACATGTAGTGAACATAACATTCATATTGTTGGGAACAAGTTATATAGTTCATACATGTAGTAGAAAATTGGATATACATTACATACTTGTAGTTGGAGACAAGTCATACATGTAATAGTAAAACTTGACATATAGTGAGTTATGACATTAGGACATATGTAATGGATCATGGCATTAATTTGACATGCATGTAAACCATGAAATTAATTGTTGAGCATATGACAATAGAGCATGTTCATGTTCATGTAGATGGTTTAGCCATTGGAGGCATGATAGTTGTAGAACTATCTGTTAGCATTTAATATTTTTATGCTTTATGTTTCAGTTTAAACTATCTTGCCTCAGTTGACCTAGCGGTGTAATTCGCCACTCTCGGCGGCTTACCCACTGGGAACTATTGAATAATAGTTCTCATCCCCCTGGGGTTTGTTGTTTTTATTTCAGAGCCTTCCGCAGCAGGAGAGGCTTGGGATCGCGGCGAGGGGTTAGCAGCTAGCTAGAGCCTCTACGGTGTTGTTATTGTAGGCATACCATGGGTTTCCTTTCATCGTATTTTGAATGAAAGATGTATAGTTTTGTTGATGGTTGATTGATCTACTAGTCGATAAGATGTATAATGTTATTGTATATCTTGAGATTTTAGTTGTGTTGATTCTATTTTAGTTATAGACATATGCTCTCGCTCTGATTACCTTGTTAGGATGTATTCCTCTTTCTACTTGATTAATTGTTAGCATAGACGCCTTGTGTACATTGTGTTGTTTGAGGTACACGGCGGGTCTGTGCACGTGCCTGGTAGGCTCCCACGAGGGCCCGGGGCGTGACAAGTTATGAGTCACTTGCCGGGCGAGGAGGACCACACATACCCGCAAGTATAATCTGCTGCCGGGTGAGGATAACCACACATACCCGCAGCCACAATCACTTGCCAGGCGAGGAGAACCACACATACCTGCAAGTATTGGTCTAGGGATTCCGGAATCTATTCGAAAGTCTCAAGGGTTCATCTTTTACCCTATATTATCAACCTCTCTAGGTTTACATTCTCATGTCCAAGTGGTCATCCTACCACCTATTTTATCACCTAGGTTCCACAACGCTAGATCATATGTTTTTCCCACCTAGATTCACCCGACTCTAGGTTAATAACATTCCAATACAAGTGGTCTCTCTCTACCACTATGTTTCCAACCTATGTTTAATGACACTAGGTTCAATATCCTGTTTAAGTGATCTTCCTATCACTATGCCTCTCAACCTAGGTTCAACGACTCTAGGTTCACAGACATTACAAACCAAGTGGTCTTTCTACCACTATGTTATACAACCTAGGTTTACCCACTCTAGGTTCATCACCTGATCCAACCTATGTTTAATAACACTAGGTTTAATACCATCATATTCCAACCTATGTCCAATGACACTAGGTTTAATACCATCACATTCCAACCTATGTTCAATGACACTAGGTTTAATACCATCACATTCCAACCTATGTTCAATGACACTTTGTTTAATACCATCACATTCCAATCTATGTTCAATGACACTAGGTTTAACATGCATACATCACCTTTCAAGTATATATATATACATATTATGAAATACTCGAATTCTCTTACATGCAAGGTGTGCCCATGGCTCAAATCACTTGGATATACACCCAATAACAACATGCACATTACAGTTCTTTCTTATCCTAGTTGTCCATACCTAGGATTTCTAATTTTACATGGCCTATAGCCCTTGTTTAACTACATGTCAAGTTCTCTAGCGTATAGAGAAAATTAGCTCACCGCTATGTCCACACCTAGGCATACACATGTCCATTTGTATCTATGTGTTCTACATGCCTATAGTTCCAATCCATGGTAGTTAATGGTATTAACATCATATGATCTACACATTCATATTTACCACTTACCAATTAACCTACCATTACATGCATCAAGTAAAATAAATTATACTTTACTCTTTCGACATGGAAGTGACCTAATCACTTCAGTAAACACAAACCCATCTCACACTCTTCCGATTGCTTGTAGACACTTGCAATCGGGCTCTTTTCCTTGGCTTCAAGATTGGTCTTCAAGCTCCTTGCCCTAACACACATGAAGGATTCGTTAATCCGAGTCGAACTCATAACGATCCCATCTCTTGGAAGCACTCAAAATGGAGTTGTCCCACATGTTCTACTAACCCCCAACTAGGATTCTATGGGTTCAAACAATTTTTAAACCCCACCATAAGAGAAACCCTCTTTCAACCTAGGGTTTCCATAAATATGGCCAAACCCAAAAATCACATGCTAATCCCTGCAATTTATAGTCTAGATTAGCCAAGGGTTTGATAACAATCCATTTACAAGGCTTAAATCCAAAACCCTAACCTTAGATCCAAGGAACTCACCTTGGCCACGAGCTCCCCAAGCTTCTTCTTGCACCAAGAAGCTTCTTTCCCACCTTGAATTTCTTTTCCAAGCTTGAATCACTCTTTTCTCCAAGCTTTGGAGAGCTCTCTAGAGAGAGAAAGTAGAGGAGAGGGAGAGGAGAAGTAGAGGAAGAAGGGGGAAAATGAAGAAGATAAGCCCCCAACCTTCCCTCATAAGCCTATCACATGAAATGACAAAAATACCCCCATTCTGGAGTTTCTGGGTCCGTGTGGTCCGGACCTTGCATCCCGGGTCCGGAACCCATAAGCAATTTCAACATTTTCACAGCTGGGGTCCAGATCCCAATCCCAGGGTCCGGATCCGGACACTGTGAACAGTGTTTTCACCCTTTTTCATTTCTTCTCATTTTCGCTCTAAAATTCTATTTTTCATTCCGTTTTCTCTCCAAATCAAATCCAACACAACCGAAACTCTTCTACACATAAGAACACTTCCTAAGTTGGAGAATTATAGTTTATCCCTTACGGAATAATTATATTCCAACATACAATCGTATCTCAAAATTCTCCCAATTTTTCTCTAATCATTCCAACACTCTCGGGACACAACATGGACTCACCAAATCCACTTCTAATCGTTCTGAAACCCTCGGAACTCAATTCTAAACACGTTCAACTTACTTCTGAACTAAACTTTGTCCAACTTGGCCAAAGTTCAAATGCTTCCGAATTGCGGTTCATTACAGTTCAAATCAACTAAATTTTTGTTAGAAAATTCTTTAAACTATTTAAAACAAGATCTAGACTGTAGATCTTAAATACAAAAATTGTATCATAATTTTTTGAAAGATATTCATTTTTAGCCATTTATTTTTTGTTCACTTGATGGGCAAGAGAACAATATCGAAAAAGCATGAAATTCGATTTTCAGATAGTTTTAATGGTTTAAAATCATGTTTAACGGTGTCGATCGTTAATTTGAAAGCTCTATTATCGAAAATAAATCAGTAGTAAACTGATCCGTTTACTACCGATAGTATTCTATCAAAACTCTCTCTCTCTCTCTCTCTCTATATATATATATATATATAGCATTATTAGAATCCTATCGGTAGTAAACGGCTCGGTTTACTACCGATTTGTTTTCGATGATACAATTTTCTATTCAAGATCCAGAATCTAGATCTTATTTTAAATAGTTTAAAAAATTTTCTAACAAAAAAATCAGCCAATTTGGACTCTTCTATACCGTTAAACGAGCAAACGCATCATACTGGCCATTAAAATTTACAGATTTTGTGACCCTTTGATCGTTTGGTTAGTGATGTTGAAAACCCATGAAATTTAGTTTTTAGATAGTTTAAATAGTTTAGATTATGTTCAACGGTGCCGTTCGTCGATTTAGAAGCTCTATCATCGAAAATAAATAGGTAGTAAATCGAGCCGTTTACTACGGATAGTAGCCCAGTCAAGCTCTATATATATATATATATAACTAGGGCTACTATACTCTTATGAGTATAGATCCCTTTGTACTCATAAGTTTTCGGCTGTTGGATGAAACGATGTACGGTTAGGATGATAGTGGTCCCCTAGGGTTGAGTGGGTGGTTGGTTGAATAGTATGATCTAACGAATAAAAATGGTCAAAGGGGTAGATCTCAAAATTAAGCAATTAACTCTCTTAAACATTCTTTATACTCTACTGGACTTAAGAAGGATAAAGAACAAAAAAGCGAAAACAACGAAACAATAAAGAAAATCTCAGCAAAGAAATAAAAAAATGATACATCTACATATTCGGATCGGCCTCAGTAGTGAACTACTCTTCCACTTTTAGGCATCACACGACAGAATTGCCTACTTTAATCGACGGACATATAGTCAGCACCCTAAAACAATGGAGAAGGCCCGAAAAACTTTATCTAAGAAATGCCACCCAAAAAAGAGAAAACAATATGTAAGGAGACCTTGGTGGCAACTGGGGTCAGAGACCACATTAAGGCACGTGATTTGCCTATTTATACAAGACATTACCATCCTTACGATTCCTGCGGGGCTGCCTATTAGACCATTATTGCCTTAATGGGCCGTAAGCTAAAGGCCCCTATGAACTCAAGTAGATCAGACTGACCATTTGTGTATAGACCATGAAATATAAATTGGTATGAAATTAATAATAACACGTAATCTAAACTGTTATTTGGGTGTTGAAATAATTTATCCAGTATTACCTATAATCGACATAAATAAGTAATTTGGCTTTTGATATTTCACATACACGATGATTAATATTACTCCCGAAACTTAACTTAAAAGCAAGAAAAAAAGAAAAAAAAAGAGAAGAAAACTTGTGGTGAACCATTTGTGAAATAAACCATTTATTTATTTTACTTTACATTGAGACCCATCCACTTCTTTTTTCCTTTTGTTTTAAAAATTAAATTCATGACATATTTAAATTTATTTGGTCAAAATCACTTGAACTCAGAAAGAATCAACATATAAGGATTTGACAATAATAGAAAAAAAAAAACACATTCAAAGTTGAAGGCGATTCCGAAATGACCAAATGTTGAGGGGGCCTCCGTATATTTTTACCTATTTCTTTTTTTCCTCAACTTGGAAGTTTCCACAATAAATTAAAATAAAATTTAGACAGGAAAAAGAAAGGACTTCAGGCCGTGTAAGAATTGAAACCGGCCTGAGAAATCCTCGGTTCATGATCAGGTCGTCCACTGTGAAGCCCAAAACATGTAACGTCAGAGGCTTGGGCCTATACAGAGGCCTGCAATTAGTAACAGAACTAGTCCAGCCATACAAAGTAAGAAAACCGACCTGAGTTTATCCATGAGGCCAATAACCTTGAGTTTCATTTCGAGTGAGAAATGGCCCAGTCCATGTCATCATTGTATGATACGGTATCTGTAGTGTTGAAATGTCTTTTATTGTAAAAGAGTTTGGGAGGCCCGTTAGAGATGTAAAAGCTAAATTAAACAATGGGCCTCGGCTTCAGTATAATAATTTTTTTGTCACATCTATGGCACAGATTTGATCTCGGTTCATCAATCCATTCCACTTCAACATTCTGCATCCAACCATCATAGTCATTTTCAAACTAGGAAAAGGAATGGGCATTACACGGCAAGAAATGTAATATATGCATCCAATTGTTTCTTTTTTTAATGCATGTGTTTATTTTGGGATCAAAACAATTTACATTATGCTATATTTTAAAAGGTTTCCTTCATCACTATTAATGTGCTCTCCTCCACGTGAAAAAAAGGAACACCACATTATGAAATAATTACCATTATTGCGATCATACTGATTAAGTTTCATGCCACAAAAACTTCTAACTCAGTAATCATGCCATAGTACAAATTTGTATTTACAACATGAATTAATTTAAAGCTGTATTAGGATGCTGCTGAGCCTTATACATGGATCAGATCATATTCTTAGATAGATCAAGCCCAGCCTTATAAAAAAAAAAGTCAAACTTGTGATCATATTGGGCCTAGTCATCCTCTCCCATCAGATTTGCCCATACCCATTCTGGGCGCATTTTTCCATGGGGCCCGTTTTTCACCTATTTTCCCGAGTCGATGCGTAGACCCATTTAGTGAAATGGACCTTTTGAATAGATTAAATTGGTCATCTTTGCAGGCCGGGCTAAATCTGATGATCGAAAGTGCTCAGTTGCACAAACGGGCTTGGTCTTCAGTAAAAGTTCCTGCCACCGATTCTCGTAATAGGCCTGAGCAGGCCCACAATTCGCCTCACTCCTTGTTCTTTTTTATTTTCGTTAAAATCATATGATCGTAATGTTTCTCGTTAGTCACAAAATAAAAGCTCTTCGACATATCATCAAAATTAAAAGTTTTATTACTCGCGGAAAATAACAGAAAATAACTCGAGAAAGTGAACAAGATTTCAAAATTATGATGCATGGCTCTATAAATTATACATCAAATCCATATTAATCTACACATGCATAGTTAAACTCCTGCTTATAGCATAGACCACTTCTGAATTAAACAGTTTTATATATATTCTTTTATTACCATTTCTCCACCTATTTTTCCTGGGCAGTCGGCCCATTTTCTTAAACAGACCTTGTGCATGAATTGGCCCAACATTTTGGCTGCTGAGCTGAATCCAATATTTTATTATTAGGCCGACTGAAATTTCAACGGTTGAGCCTAGTGGTGAAATGCTATCTAAGCTAAATATCTTACCTAAACCCTAAACCCTAAACCCTAAACCTTGAACCCTGCATGGCTTGCAAGCTTGCTGCTCTGCAGCCCCGCAGCCCGCAGACCCGCAGCCCCACAAACCCGCTGCACCGCAGTCCTGCAGTCCAACCACAGACCCGTACGGCCCCGCTTACCCCCGCGGCCTGCAGCCCTGGAGGCCCGCAAGTTCCCACTTCCCGCAGCCCCGCGCGGCCCGCAGCTCCATCGAGCCGGCTGCCAATCGCGGCCTGCAGCCCCGAGCGGCCTGTAGCCCCGAGCGGCCCGCAGCCCGCAGCCTAACGCCGCCCGCAGCCTCGCGCGGCTCGTCGCCTCACGCGGCCTGCCGCCCCACGGGGCCCGCTGCCATACGAGGCCCGCCGACTCACGCGGCACGCCGCCCCACGCGGCCCGCCGCCCCACGGGGCCCGCCGCCACACGAGGCCCGCCGACCCACGCGGCCCGCCGCCCCACGCGGCCCGCCGCCCAGCGCGGCCCAGAGCTCCTGCGGCCCGCCGCCCAACGCGGCCCGCCGCCCCGCGCGTCCCGCAGGCCACTACGGCCGACAGTTCCCGGCCCTAAGCCCTGGGCGGCCCGCAGCCCGGCGCGGCCCGCAGACCCGAAGCCTTTAGCGGCCCGCAGACCCGAAGCTTTTCGCGTCCCGCAGGGTAGCTCGGCCCGCAGGCCCTAGCACCCACGGAGGCCCGCAGCCCCGAAGTCCGGCAGCCGAAGCGCCGCTGGTGGAAGTTCGGAAGCCCGCATATATACTAATAGAAGCCCATCTCGCGCGATGCGTGGGCCGCTCGTAGGCCCATTTAGCTATATATGTATGTATTGTACTGTACTTTGTATGTTATAGTATATTGTATAGTATACTTTGTATATTATAGTGTACTACACTCCCCCAACATTGATTTTTTTTTTTTTTGGTTTCTTGATTGAGATCCTTTTAGCTTTTGACTCTCTTTTTTTTCCCGAGGTCGAGTGATTTTGGTCAAAAAAATTTAAATGTATTAGAATCTAATATTAAAAAAATAAAAAAGAAGTGGAGAGGTCTCACTGAAAAGAAAATTAATTAAATGGTCTATTTAAAAAATGGCCAATACTGGAGGGGGCCTTCATGCATATTTACCGAGAAAAATAGGTTTGAGAACTAAAGTGGGTTATTGGGCCGCGTTGTTGTTGCGTTAGTGGGCCATCACCCCTCTTAGAAAGAAGGGGAAATACTCTGGAGCCTGAGTTAACTAAATGGACCCGCACGTTGAGCCCAGTAACAAATGGTTGAAATTGAATGCAAATTATTAAACAGTAACATCCTGAACCCTAAACTCTAAATCCTAAACCCTATCCTACTAAGGCAGGGCTTAAAAAAAATATTATATAATTCTTATGCTGAATAAATCATTTTCACAAGACCTTAGGCGCAATCTAAATATCGAAATAAGTTTTTCAATTCTAATTGACAAATAACTCAATCCTTGTGAAAAATATTTATATAATTGAAAGGTATAAATATAATTTTTGCTCATTGAGAGCCGTTTTGAAATGTCCATGCGAAGACTTTTACATACTTGAAAAATATAAATTTAATTTTTACTCATTAAATGATCTTAACATTTATAATTTGAGAGAAAATTTGTGTTATCTATATTATAGCCGCTTAACTCGCAAAAGGGAAAAAAAATATAAAAAATTTTAAAAAAATGGTGAGTGTTCTCCACATTTTCTATTACAACAAATAAAAAAGAAAAATTCAGTGAGATTTATCCAAATTTATCGATTTTTCATTGCTCAAAAGAAAAAGTGCCTAAACCAAAGAATAAAAAACAAAGCAAAAAAAGCTCCACAAGTGAAACTTTCCATTTTTGGGCTATTAACGAGAGTTACTATTTCCGACTTTACCTAAAATGGAAAATCCCGCAATTTAACCGAAAACAGAAAATAGGCCAGCCAGCGCTGGGCCTTACCCAGCCCATTAAGAGATTTGGGCCTATTAAGCCCACATATATACTAATCGAAGCCCATCTCGCGCCTTGCGTGGGCCGTTCCTAGGCCCATTTAGCTATATATGTATGTATTGTACTGTACTTTGTATGTTATAGTATATTGTATAGTATACTTTGTATATTATAGTGTACTACACTCCCCCAACATTGATTTTTTGTTTTTTTATTTTTTTTGGTTTCTTGATTGAGATCCTTTTAGCTTTTGACTCTCTTTTTTTTTCCGAGGTCGAGTGATTTTGGTCAAAAAAATTTAAAAGTATTAGAATCTAATATTAAAAAAAAATAAAAAATGGAGAGGTCTCACTGGAAAGAAAAATAATTAAATGGTTTATTTAAAAAATGGCCAATACTGGAGGGGGCCTTCATGCATATTTACCGAGAAAAATAGGTTTGAGAACTAAAGTGGGTTATTGGGCCGCGTTGTTGTTGCGTTAGTGGGCCATCACCCCTCTTAGAAAGAAGGGGAAATACTCTGGAGCCGGAGTTAACTAAATGGACCCGCACGTTGAGCCCAGTAACAAATGGTTGAAATTGAATGCAAATTATTAAATAGTAAGATCCTGAACCCCAAATCCTAAGGCCTAAACCCTATCCTACTAAGGCAGGGCTTAAAAAATATTATATAATTCTTATGCTGAATAAATCATTTTCACAAGACCTTAGGCGCAATCTAAATATCGAAATAAGTTTTTCAATTCTAATTGACAAATAACTCAATCCGTGTGAAAAATATTTATATAATTGGAAGGTATAAATATAGTTTTTGCTCATTTAGAGCCGTTTTGAAATGTCCATGCGAAAATTTTTACATACTTGAAAAGTATAAATTTAATTGTTGCTCATTAAATCATCTTAACATTTATAATTTGAGAGAAAACTTGCGTTATCTATATTATAGCCGTTAACTCACAAAAGGAAAAAAAATATAAAATATTTTAAAAAAATGGTGAGTGTTCTCCACATTTTCTATTACAACAAATAAAAAAAAAAAATCGGTGAGATTTCTCCAAATTTATCTATTTTTCATTGTTCAAAAGAAAAAGTGTCTTAACCAAAGAATAAAAAACAAAGCAAAAAAAGCTCTGCAAGTGAAACTTTCCATTTTGGGGCTATTAACGAGAGTTACTATTTCCCACTTTACCTAAAATAGAAAATCCCGCAATTTAACCGAAACAGAAAATAGGCCAGCCAGAGCTGGGCCTTACCCAGCCTATTAAGAAATTTGGGCCTTTTAAGCCCACCTATATACATCGAAACACATCTCGCGCCATGCGTGGGCCGTTCGTAGGCCCATTTAGCTATATATGTATGTATTGTACTGTACTTTGTATGTTATAGTATATTGTATAGTATACTTTGTATATTATAGTGTACTACACTCCCCCAACATTGATTTTTTATTTTTTTTGGGTTTCTTGACTGAGATCCTTTTAGCTTCTGACTCTTTTTTTTCCCTGAGGTCGAGTGATTTTGGTCAAAAAAAATTAAATGTATTAGAATCTAATATTAAAAAAAGAAAAAAGAAGTGGAGAGGTCTCACTGAAAAGAAAAATAATTAAATGGTCTATTTAAAAAATGGCCAATACTGGAGGGGGCCTTCATGCATATTTACCGAGAAAAATAGGTTTGAGAGCTAAAGTGGGTTATCGGGCCGCGTTGTTGTTGCGTTAGTGGGCCATCACCCCTCTTAGACCGAACGGGAAATACTCTGGAGCCGGAGTTAACTAAATGGACCCGCACGTTGAGCCCAGTAACACATGGGGGCCGAAGTGCAGTTTCCTTTAATGGGCCGGATCATGTTGGTTTTGGTAAAATCACGGAGGATTTCCATATTAGGTAAAGTTGGAAATAGCAACTCTCCTTAATAGCCCCCAAATGGAAAGTTTCAATTGCGGTCCGTAATTTGCCCCCCTTTTTTTCTGTATAACTCATGAAACATACTAAGTCCTTATAAAAATGACTTATTTGAAATAAAACTTATCTAATAAAATTATAAAAACAACTTATTTCACGTGAAAATTATTTAATAAACTTATAAATAAGCAATTTAGCTTTTGATTTTTCACCTACGAGATAATTAATTTCACTCACTTTTATTTCTATACAATCTGATTAAAAAGAAAAAAGAAAAAGAAAAAGGGAAAAAAAAGTTCACTCACTCACTTCTCATTTTGATATTGCTATATCAAAATTAAGTGATTATCTCTCTTTTATTATTCCTCCGAAATAAGAAAAAAAAGAAAAGAAAAAGAAAAAAAGGAAATTTCCATACGTTTTTATAAAAAAAAGGGAAAAAAATTTATGACCTCTATATATTTCCGGACTCACTAGTGAAACTTTCCATTTTGGGCAATTCACGAGAGCTACAATTTTCGACTTTACCTAAAATGGAAAGCCTAAATGGCCCAAAGAGAACCGTACTGGGACCAGGGCCGGCGCATTAAGGCCCATTTTATTTATACGGCATTACCATCTTAGATGTCGTCGGCTGTTATTGGACCATTTTGCATTAATGGGCGGGAGCAGGCCCATCTCCGATCATTAACCTTCCTTTTTCGGCAAAATTGGGGAACTTTCCTTTTTAGGTAAAGTCGGAAATAGCAACTCTCGTGAATCGCCCAAAATGGAAAGTTTCACTTGTGAGGCCCAATTTGCATTTTTCTTTTTTAAAACTTTTTCTTCTTCTTTTTTCTCGTTAAGGCAAGGCAAGGAATATATATATATATATATATATTATATATATATATATATATATATATATATATATATATATATATATATATATTTATTTATATATTTATTTATTTTATATTTATATATTTATATATTTTTATATATATTTTCCTATCTTGAACAATCCAAAATAGTTAAATTTGAAGAAAACTCACCAGTTTAATTTTTTTATTTTTTGTTAGAGTAATAAAAAATAGCTCAATATGGAGAACACTCGTCAGAATTTTTCTTTCATTTTATTTTTATTGAGTTAAAGAGGCTATATCACTTAACTAAGTCTTTCTTTTTCTTTTTCTTCTTTTTACTTTATTGGTATGAAATTAATAATACCATATACTTTAAACTGTTATTTGGGTGTTGAAATAATTTATCCAATATCATTTATAATCAATATAAAAATATTTTGTCGTAATTAAAAGCTCAGAATTGATGACATGTGTAGCATAAAATAGCATACTTCCTCCACCAAATTAAATTTTGGAAGAAGAGAACACGTGCAACATACTAAGTCCTTATAAAAATAAATTTGAATAAAGCTTACTAAATTTGACATAAATCTTATCAAATAAATTTATAAAAATAACTAATTTCACATGAAAAATATCTAATAAAATTATAAATAAGCAATTTGGCTTTTGATATTTCACTTATGAGATAATTAATTTTACTCCCAAATATTAACTTAAAAGCCAAATATAAGATCTATTTATAAATATTTGCTAACATTCCTGATATATGATGTGTGTAAATTTCTTGAGTAAATTAAAAAATTATATACTTTTTATAAAATATTTATGTATTTAAATGTGAACGAAAGAAACATGATTAGAAATGAAGCACACCAACCCTGATAGGAGGTTGAAAAGTTTTCATTCATTAAGGTGCGGGCCCATTTAATCATGTTATATGATTGGGCAATTTTTATGGGCTCAACGTGCAGGCCCATTTAATCAAATCCAATGCCATATTATTACTGGGCTAGGTTTAACTGCTTTCACGGTTAGGCTGGGCCCCACAGTATTTGCCCGTCTCTCTGAGAGGAGGTGTGATGGCCTATCACCCACCTCAGCCCAGAGACTCACTTTTTTTCCTCAGCAAAAATGCATGAAGGCCCACTCAAGTAGTGGCCATTTGTGATATAGACCATTTAATTATTTTACTTTATATTGAGACCCTCGACTTCTTTTTTCCTTTTTTTAAATAAAAATTTGAATTCATGATACATTGATACATGTAAATTATTATACTTTACATTGAGACCCCTCGACTCGTTTTAGGACATATTCCATTAAACATATGAATTAAAGCGTGTAATTTTAAATAGATACCTAAAATTTAAAAAATTTAATTTACCATCAAAATTTTCATTACTTTCTAATGTCCCCATTAATAAAAGGTATAAAGAAATGCTATTAAATTATACCAAAAAAGTACTTAGATCAAATTTAAATGCACTGTTAGAGTAAAATTGTAATATCAAAATTTTAAAAGTTCACTATCTTTTGTTTTTGTTCAATATGATTAAAATGAAAAAAGAAAAAGAAAAAGAGAAAGTAAACTTGTCGTGCACCTTTCCGTTTTGATTTTGCTATCTCAAAATTAAGCGATTATCTCTCTTTTATTATTCCTCCGAAATAAGAATAAAAATAAAAAAATTCCCATGCGTTTTTTTTAAAGAAAAGGAAATTTTTTTTATGACCTCTATATATTTCCGGCCTCTGTAGTGAAACTTTCCATTTTGGGTAATTCACGAGAGCTATTATTTTCCACTTTACCTAAAATGGAAAGCCCGTTAATTTTATCCAAAATGGCACAAAGAGAAAACAATGTGTAAGGAGAACCGTAGAGGGACTTGGCTCGGCCCGTGAAGGCCGAATTTATTTATACAGCATTACCATCCTAGATTTCGTGGGCTGCCATTTTGCCTTAATGGGTCCAAGCAGGCCCATCTCCGATCGTTAACCTTAGTAAGTCGGAAATAGTAACTCTCGGGAATCGACCTAAATGGAAACTTTCACTTGCTAGGCGCAATTTGCCCTCTTCTTTTTTTTTACTTTTTTTTTTTGTTAAGGCAAGGGATATTTCTTTTTTCTTTTTTTTTTATCTTGAGCAATCCAAAATAGTTAAATTTGTAGAAAACTTGTCAGTTTTTTTTTTTTTTTTGCTGGAGTAATAAAAAATAGCTTAATATTGAGAACACTCACCAGGATTTTTTTAAAATTTTATTTTTATTGAGTTAAAGAGGATATATCACTCAACTAAGACCTTCTTTTTTTTTCTTTTTCTTTTTTTTACTTTATCGGTATGAAATTAATGATACAAACGTACTCTACAGTGTTATTTGGGTATTGAAATAATTTATCCAAATTATCTATACTCGACTTACTAAGTCCTTATACAAATAACTTATTTGACATAAAGCTTATCTAATAAAATTATAAAAATAACTTATTTCACGTGACAATTATAAATAAGTTGGCTTTTGATATTTCACCTACGAGATAATTAATTTTACTCCAAAAAATTAACTTAAAAGCCAAATGTAATATCTATTTATAGATATTTGTTAACATTCCTCACATGTGATGTGTTAAATATTTATTGAGTAAACTAAAAAATTATATATTTTTTATAAAATATTTATGTATTTAAACGTGAATGAAAGACATATAAATACATGATTAGAAATGAAGCACACCAACCCTGATAGAAAGTTGAAAAGTTTCATTTATTAAGGTGCAGGCCCATTTAATCATGTTATATGCATGTGCATATTTTATTGGCTCAACGTGCAGGCCTGTTAAATCAAATCCAACGCCTTATTACTACTGGGCTAGGTTTGACTGCTTTCATGGTTGGGCTGGGCCCCACAGTATTTGCCCTTCTATCGAAGGGGAGGTGTGATGGCCCATTACCCAACAACAACTCAGCCCAATCACCCACTCCAGCCCAGAGACTCGTTTTTTTTTCCGGCAAAATGCATGATGGCCCACTCAAGAAGTGGCCATTTGTGATATAGACCATTTATTTATTTTACTTCACAATGAGACCCCTCGACTTCTTTTTTCCTTTTCTTTTAAAAATTAAATTCATGACACATTTAAATTTATTTGGTCAAAATCACTTGAACTCAGAAAGAATCAACATATAAGGAGATGACAATAATAGTAAGAAAAAAAAACACATTCAAAGTTGAAGGCGATTCCGAAATGACCAAATGTTGAGGGGCCTCCATGCATTTTTACTATTTCTTTTTTTTTTCAACTTGGAAGTTCCCACAATAAATTAAAATAAAATTTAGACAGGAAAAAGAAAGGACTTCGGGCCGTGTAAGAATTGAAACCGGCCTGAGCTATCCTCGGTTCATGATCAGGCCGTCCACTGTGAAGCCCGAAACCTGTAGCGTCCCAGGCTTGTGCCTATGCAGAGGCCTGCAATTAGTGACAGAACTAGTCCAGCCATTCAAAGTAAGAAAACCGACCTGAGTTTATCCATGAGGCCCATAACCTTCAGTTTCGTTTCGAGTGAGAAATGGCCCAGTCCATGTCATCATTGTATGACATGGTATCTGCAATGTCTCTTATTTTAAAAGAGTTTGGGAGGTCCATTAGAGTTGTAAAAGCTAAATTAAACAATGGGCCTCGGCTTCAGTATAATAAATTTTTTGTCACATCTATGGCACAGATTTGATCTCGGTTCATCAATCCATTCCACTTCAACATTCTGCATCCAACCATCATAGTCATTTTCAAACTAGGAAAAGGAGTGGGCATTACACGGCAAGAAATCTAATATATGCATCCAATTGTTTCCTCTTTGTAATGCATGTGTTCATTTTGGGCTCAAAATAATTTACATTATGCTATATTTTAAAAGGTTTCCTTCATCAAAATTAATGTGCTCTTCCTCCACATGAAAAAATGGAACACCACATTATGAAATAATTACCATTATTGCAATCGAATCGATTAAGTTTCATGCCACAAAAACTTCTAACTCAGTAATCATGCCATAGTACAAATTTGTATTTACAACATGAATTCATTTCTTTAAAGTGAATGATGTAAATCGCAATTGATCTTTGTCAAAAAAAAAAAAAAACTAATATGTCACATCATTGTTATATTATTTTTAGATTATATGTGGTATAAATTAGGTATTATTTTGTTAATTGATATTACAATTTTTCTTCTTCCTGGTCGTCACAAGAAATTTTCAAGAGGCGGCCTGCTACTATTTAAGCCCGGCTCAATTGTAATAGAATTTCAGATGCAGTCCTGTCTACATAGAAATCAGGCCAGGCAATGTTAGGTCGGATCTGTGCCAAGGGCCTAATACTCACTGAGCCCAGTGGGAAATGGACCTAGGAATGGAGAAAGCGTAGAATGAAATGGGCTCTGACAAATCGATATTTTATGTATCATTGAATGGAACCGGCCCGTCCTTCTTTCCGATTACTAAATTTGGGCCGGCTTCAGGCCCAGATTTAGTTTTATTGTTACTTTTTTTTGACATTTTTGGACCACAAAAGGCCAAACTGATTCTCTCATAAAATTGAAAAAGCATATATATATTCGGATTGGCGGTGGTACTTACTATTTAGCCGCCGCAAATTAAATATAAATTTACTATACTATCAGTATCTATTTTACTGGCATAAATTTTATAACTTAATATTTAAAAGACTAAGATTTTACTTACTTATTTTATTAATTTTTATACTATAATTGTTAATACTTTTTTTAAATTTTTTTAAATTTGTGAGGTGTAAAATTAATAATTTATTATAAAGTATATACGGATAATATTTGTTTGAAAAGATAAAATATTATATTTCAGAAAGATGGTCGAATTAGGGCCAAGCAAGCGCTTGGGTATGCTATCCTGGGGCGTGCGGAGGTTCTAGATAAAGAGCGAGAGAGAGAGAGGCGGGCGCTGCCTTTCCCTTTTCCTTTTCCTTTTCCTGTCCCGTTCCCTATCCCTTTTCCTAATTTGAGCTCCAAACAATTCCTTCCAAGTTCGCTCTCGATTCCATTCTTTGCCCGATCAAATCCAAATCCAAATCCAAATCCGAATCCGGATCCGGAGCGATGTCGGACAGCGGCGTGGTGACGGTGTACGGGAACGGGGCGGCGCTGCTGGAGCCGGCGAAGAAGTCGTCGACGTTCTCGGTGAAGGTGGGGCTGGCCCAGATGCTGCGCGGCGGGGTGATCATGGACGTGGTCAACGCGGAGCAGGCTCGGATCGCCGAGGAGGCCGGGGCCTGCGCCGTCATGGCCCTGGAGCGCGTGCCCGCCGACATCCGGGCGCAGGGCGGCGTGGCCCGCATGAGCGACCCTGCCCTCATCAAGGAGATCAAGCGGGCCGTGACCATCCCCGTGATGGCGAAGGCCCGCATCGGCCACTTCGTCGAGGCCCAGATCCTGGAGGCCATCGGGGTCGACTACGTGGACGAGAGCGAGGTGCTGACCCCGGCCGACGACGCCCACCACATCAACAAGCACAACTTCAGGGCGCCCTTCGTGTGCGGCTGCCGCGACCTCGGCGAGGCCCTGCGCAGGATCCGCGAGGGGGCCGCCATGATCCGCACCAAGGGCGAGGCCGGCACCGGGAACATCGTCGAGGCCGTGCGCCACGTGCGCTCCGTCATGGGCGACGTTCGCTCCCTCCGCAACATGGACGACGACGAGGTCTTCTCCTTCGCCAAGCGCATCGCCGCCCCCTACGACCTCGTCATGCAGACCAAGCAGCTCGGCAGGCTCCCCGTCGTCCACTTCGCCGCCGGAGGGGTCGCCACCCCGGCCGACGCCGCCCTCATGATGCAGCTCGGCTGCGACGGCGTCTTCGTCGGATCCGGCATCTTCAAGAGCGGCGACCCCGCCCGCAGGGCCAGGGCCATCGTCCAGGCTGTCACCCACTACAGCGACCCTGAGATCCTGGCCGACGTCAGCGCCGGCCTCGGGGAGGCCATGGTCGGCATCAACCTCAACGACTCCAAGGTCGAGAGGTTTGCCGCCCGCTCCGAGTAGCCCTTCCTCTTCCGCCCACCCGATCCTGAAGATTAATGCTGATCATCCAAGTGGAAGGTCCCCTTCCCCGCCCCCGTCCTTTTACAACTCTAGCCTATATCTAAAAGTCTCTCCTTTATTTGTCATAGCTAGTCTGGATTTGCTGGATTATTCTATGCGCCCTTGGGAGCAGCTAAAACGGTTTACGTTTATGTTATGAGTCACTGCATCTATCCATCTGGTCCTGCTCATACAATATTTTATCTTTATATTATTAGCGCAAATAATCTGCTCTCTTTATGCCTTGTCTTCTCGCCTTCTCTTCAAAATGTGTTCCAGTCCTAAATGAAAACGTGATGACGGTATTCTTATCATTTGGGATACGATGTACTGTTATCGCTTATTATTTGGCAGACATTTTACTGGAGATGAACTGTTGGCTTGTTTTTTTTTTTTTCTTCTTTTTCCTCACTAATGATCTTTGTCTTTTATGGTTAACTTATTATGTCTTTAGGAAGAAAAGTATAGTTGATGAAATTTATACCAGCGAAGATACTTTTCTGTTTTTTGAATGATGTATTGGGGAACATAAGATTGGATTCTGTAGATACTCCAATAGAAGTTGTATTTGTATTGTTGACAAATGACTTAAAAGAAGTTTGATCTGTGAAATTTATACAAGTGGAGAGATAATGTTCTCTCTTGTAATGATACTGATGAATATAAAGTTGGATTCTCTAGTTATTACGTAGAAAAGGTATATGCTGAATACAAATGAGACAATTGAGAATCTATTAAAGCAAAGATCATTGTTTTTAGATTGTACCTTTCTTTCTAATTATACCTTTAGGGGTTACTCTTTTTTAATATGTGTCTAACTCTAGGGTGATTAATCATCTCATGCTAAAAACTTCAGAATCTTACCTCTTTAATTGATCTTTGTGTTTTGTGTAGATTATTGTGATATATATGTCCCGGAAAATATCATTGCAACTCTAGGCTGATGTTGATTAAATTTTTTATTACTTGTTAGTTACAACATAATGTTGAAGGGAAAAAAGAAAAAATAGTAGAATGGACCTTGGGATCTATCTTGTGACTGTTTTTTCATTGTCCTCATCTATCAGCTAAAAGGCAGGTAATATAGTAATTGTGCTGCTAAACTTTTAAGTCTGATCTTAGCTAGTTTGTGGCTGGTAGACAAAGATTTCTTTCTTAACTGATGATTTCTGAGTTTGATATGTTGAAAGTTTTTTTTTTTTTTTCTTTGAGTAAAGCCCGTAGGCTGATATTTTGAAAGTTATTAAGCTTGGGATTGGCTATTACTATCTATTTGGGTTAATTTGTAGTAATTGTTTGGAAGTTCCATTCAACCAAAACTACTTTTGTGCCATGTTTGTGTTATGCGCCACAGCTGAACATTTCTTGAATGATTCTCTGTCCGATCTTTACGTGCTCCTCTTGCATAAAATTTTAACCTATCATTCCTTGGTAAATAAACATTATGTCTTATCATATGGAAATATAGGATTTCTGTCTCGCAATTTTTTTTTCTCCCCTCATTTGCATAGAAGCTCTGAAAGTTTTTTTTTTTTATAAAGAAAGGTAGCATGCTATTTGTTTTGTTTATTTTTTTTTGAAATAAACTTAGCTGGAAATATAAAGTAACTAGGTTTCGAACTTGAGACCTCAGTATCAATCATTAAATTTTTTACCACATGCGCTAGAGACCGTCTTTTACCGCTTGCGCTAGAGACAGTAGGCCATGCTCTGAAAGTTGGAACAAACTTTAATGAGGTGGCACCCGAACAATTTATATAGGGATCTCCGCAGACTCCATCATTTAACTAGCTTAAAATTTCAACAATGATTAACGAGGTGGCACCCGAACAATTTATATAGGGATCTCCGCAGACTCCATCATTTAACTAGCTTAAAATTTCAACAATGTTGTTAATCTAGATCTCACGGTGGGGTGCTATCGTGTAAAATCTGCTTCAACCTTTTACCAACTCATAAGCGTGCATACTGGTTTACCACCTATTCATTCACGTGCGACCATACAAATAAATATACACAAACATATACATGCGCGAGCGCATGAGATTTAGCAGGGGGTTTACATTACCTAGACACGTAATCCGACACTCCGCACGCATAAGCTCGAAAAGAGGCACCGGCCGAGAGGGCCCTCCACACAACCATCATAACCAAGTGCAGCTTTCACTGCAAGCAAAAATTTTTTGTACCAAAAATCTTCTTAACAAAATGATGTTAACTTCAGAACAGCTAATTACATCATACTGTTACTCTCTTTTTTCTTTCTTTATTGTTATTATTATTATTATTTTTAAGAATGGAGAGCTAGATTCTATCTCAAGCCAAAGTCCTCCCAATTAAGATTTAAGACTCCACCCCGGAAGTCCCCTCAGTCTTCCTAATACCCCTCAATCTTCCTCTAACCTGCCACTAGGATCCTGGTAGTTTGACATATATTGAACATATATCACTATTGCATTAATATAGCTATTCAATATGCCACACCATCAAACTTTTCAAGAACAATAGTATTAACTAGATTCCAGACACGGCCCACAACTCCATTTGACATAATTGAAAAGGCTTGTTTTGCAGCTTTTTGTCGATCTTCCAATGCCTTGGCATCACCCAACAGTAGTTTAAGTGTTTCCAGCAGTTCGTTTTTTCCTGCAACCTTTAAAACAAATGACAAGGATCATCTATTCAGAACAAGCGGTAACAACTCTAAGCTGTAAATTTTGAAAGAAACAACAAAATTATCATTACAAGCGCCACATAACCACTAGCTTCAGTATGCAGAGTTATGCGATTTAGAAATTTTCAAAAAGGAACGGTCAAACAAACATTTAACCAAGATTCATCATTTCAACAAGAATGATGCTTCCACGTAAGTGATCCAATTTAAAAGGACTTGTGTTGCAGTAGCTAGCCTAAGCAGGACAAAAAGAAACTGTTAAGATAGTAGTTTTCAACCAAGCAGGTTGTCATCTTGAGGAGAAAGTTTCAAGACCAGTATAAATTCAAAAACTAAATTGACATTCTTGACTTGGCCAGAGAAAAAATTTCGCAACCAAAATGATATCCATTCCGGTAGTAGTAGATTTTCTAGAGCTATGTTTCTAGTTATGCCACAAGACCATAGAAGGTTTAGGGTTTAAAAGTGATACGCATCACAAGATTTCTCACCTGTGAAACTGATAAAACATTTGATTTTCGCATCTCCCCTAACATATGGGAGAAGTGCCCAACATGGGGACCTAAAAAATAGACAAAGGATATCAAAACTATCATGCTTGACACAAATAGAAGCCTACAAAGAAATGGCTGTACTTGTAACCAAGCAAATGTGTACCAGTCAAGACAGCACAACCCATTGCAGCAGCCTCAGAAACATTATGACCAGCCAAACCAGGTAAAAAAGAACCTCCAATCACTGCTATCGGAGTGACCCTGTAAAGCATTCTTAATTCTCCTGCATCATATTATCATGTTATCAGCGATTGATCAACATTAAGACAGATCAAAAAAATAGAAAGGAGTCATCAAACAAACAGGCTCAATATGGCATAGCAGGTTTAATGCATTTTGTTAACATAGAAAAATATTTTGCCCAAAATTAATTAGCTGCCAATCATTTGAACAAATAGAGTTGTAATGATAAAAAGAGCCAAATTAGAAGATAGGATGAAATGTTCGTCTACCATTTCATAATATTTTTACAAAATCAAACAATAAAAGCAGAAGCAATAATCCATACCCAACGTATCAGCCACATAGACACTAGTAGTTGGGAAAATTGCTTCACTTCTGGACCTCAGTGAAACATTCACTTTTTGTTTTCTAAGTTCCTGCAAACAGAGAATTGCACATAAGCAAATGAAGATTGGGAATGTTTCTTTAGAATCGGACAAAATCCAAAACCTGAAGGAAAATCCAGAATGCAGCACGAAATGCATGTTATGCAATAAGCTGCGTACCACGTTATTAAAATGACAGTTAAAGCACAGTAAGAGAGGGTAAACAAATTCTAAATTTAAGCCCCTGAGCATGGAAAGTATACTAGAGTATGACAAAATTGCCTTAGCAGTGGAAGGCATGTCATTGAGCCCACTAGCACAATTATAATAGAAAATTCAACCATCTGAAACATTACAAGCTTATCGAGGACATTCTATATCATACTCATATATGTGCAGGACTTTACCCATTCTAGAAAGTTTTCACTTTGAACTACATGTTGCAATGATAATCTGAAAGGGTTGCATGTCAGGCAAGTTAAACTGACTAGCCTTTACGAACACACACACTGCTGAACTTATGTGACAGCTTGACTGGTCCAGACTTTCCCGTCTCAAAATTGATTGGTTTTAATCTCATAGCCACTTTATAAATAAGAAAGCAGAGTGAAAAATAAAAAACTATGCAGCATAGATGTTTCAAAGAACTACAAGTCAGCTAAATACATAAAAATTAGGCAAGACATTTGAAGAATAATAATAATAAAAAACTATTCTGTTACATACTAACGCAATCTTACCATGCAGCATAGATGTTTCAAGGAACTACAAGTTAGCTAAATACATAAAAATTAGGCAAGACATTTGAAGAATACTAAAAAAACTATTCTGTTACATACTGAGGCAATCTTCTGGCCATCCTGAGGATGTCTTGTCACAAGAATCATGAGTAATGTAGGGAATATCTTGATCAATTCATCGTGAGCCCAAAGCATGACTATGAAAAGAAATGAAGTACAACAAATTAAGTAAGAAGATCACAGTATACAACAACAATATGCACAAGAGAGGGAGCATATGCAAATAACTCAAGTCTTAGAACTCAAAATGTAAACATAAACTAACAATGAAGGAAACAAAAATACTATCAAATACCAATCCAAGGACATACAGAAAAAGAGGCCTTTTCATACAGATAAACTATAACCATTATTTCCAAACAAGAATTCAGAACCACTGGTTCAGGTTATCCCTTATTAGGTACTTAATATTCAACTCTCATCTTTCTATATAACTTACAAATATTAGATCAAATGATAGAAATGATCCCTTCTCCCTCCCTTTATCTCCTTCACCACCGTTACCATTATAGTCATCAGTGCTTCCAAACCCTCTAGCTTCCCTTCCACCTCCACTCCAATTACCTTGCTTTTAGTCTTGCATAGGAGTCTAATTTGGAGAACCTCATGGTTGTGGTGCTGGTGGCAGTATTAATGGAGAAGATGAGTCCATTGCTCATGAAAGAAAACCAAGGCAAGGCCAAAAATTGTTGACGGCAAATATAATTGCAGTGGAGGCAGTGTTCATGGTTATGATGGTGAAGGAGAAAATAAGACACGGTGATAGATGTAAAAGGGAGAGTGGTGGCAGCGGTGGCCTCGGTGTAGCTAGCAGCAGTATAATAGGTCTGATCCAGAGGAAGTAGATCCGATGGTTGCCGTCTTAATTAAAATAAGGAAATAAGGAGAAAGCTGTTGCTCTAAGTAGGAAGAGATGGTGGTAGCATTGCAAATATATTGCTTCTTGCTGTAGAGATACTGCAACGATGCATACTTGTGGTGGTAGTGCTTGAAGGGGAAGACAGCTAGAAAAATAGGTATTATTAATCATTGTAAGAAATAGAGGGGAAAAAAAAGAGAGAAAGAACTCACAAAGTGATGGACAACCCACAAAAGATACCTATCTATCTTTATTAAAGGAAGTCAATTTTAAGTACCTAACTACTATTTATAAAAGGCAACCTTCATGATGGTTTTCTGATAGAACCCCACACTCTGAAAGGTAAACAATTGCCAGAGATAATCAATCAACAAACTGCATAGAACATTATATGCAGAAAATGGTTCGTGTAAATTTTTTTTTTCATCAACAACCTCCATTTCCAAGCATAATCTGAAACTACTTAGGAATCATCCACGTAAAAGTAAATGAGGAAATCAAAGCTTTGTAAAATTTTACGTAAATGAGGAAAAGAGATGTTACCTTCTTCTTCGCCCTTATGTACAGATGCTGCCATCCAGATAGGCCTGTTGTTCATCTGCAGCTGCAGATTGTTTATCTCTCTTGCATCTTTCTCTGAAACATCTAAATCTCCGACAGCTGGACAATGGTCATGGTTTGTAAACTTCACTACTTTTTATACCTTCTTATAAAACACATATTAAAATAGCATTTGCAAGTTCCAAGACGATGTGATTAGAAAAATGCGCAAATTACAACAAAAAAAGTAGATAAAATGTTATATTCTTCAAATTTGAAACAATTTCAGTGCAGAAGTAAATAAAACATAGTTCGAAATACAATACCGTAACTCAGCATGTCAAGCATACCGTATTTTAGATCACCTGCAAAATGGATGATAGATGGTGATGCATGTAGCAACTGAAAACGAACAGCCTGAACAGTATTCTGCCGAAAAAGAAACAGTAAATCACGATGAATCAAATACTCTGAACAAAGAAAAGAGAGCACAAGGATGTACCAGCGAGACAATTAGAGAAAGTTTCGACAACATCAATGAGATTAAGGGGAGGGCTAGTGACCCAGACCAGCGCTTAAAAGATTTGAGTGACATTCGAGCATTTAACAATACCACTGCAATCTGGACAAAAAATGTAGGTTATTATTTCCAAAAGAACAGCTATTGGATGACATAGCAATATTAAAAAAAAATGATGAAAAACAAAAGTAAAGAAGAGTCATCGAAATGTATCAGATTAGTGATGACTAGGAGAAACAATAAAGTAAAGTGGACGTATATGCATCATGATCATACTAATGTATGCACCCCACCATTGTAAAAGGATGCAGGAATTAACAAAAGAAACCGAAAGCAACGAATGCGCAGAAAATAGAAGGAAATAGTGACACACATAACACCTGAGTAAATTTCCAAGTTAAGCTTAATGTCAGCCACAAGGAAAGCTAACCAACGAGATAGTGATTTTATCACATGAACACACTGATATTTGCACTTACATTTACTCATGTAAAGCTGTAAAGTTAGCACTTATGTCCACAGGAGTAGGTGACACTATCTATATTTAACGTGGTAATTTTTCGCAACTTAGAGCTCTGAAAGCCATCAGATTGATGAATATATGTGACAGATGCATCGATAATGTATCAAACCATATGGTAGGTTATGTCATTTATTGTCATAGATTGGACAAGTCCAAATTAACATCCTGTACATACTGGTTCTTCTTGAATGCTTTTCATCTTGAGTTTCAGAGCCATAGAGATGGATTTGTGTTTATTAAAGTTCGAGAGTCATTTAATGGAAGTAAACCTTAAATTATGAAAAGCTTTAGATAGCTTTTAGGGGTCTGTAAAGGGATCTTGGGAAGAAATTTCTCATGAGAAACAACCAACGTATTACTGATGCATTACAGGGAATTCACTTACTTTTGGTTGTCCTTTCAGCTTATCATTCTCTTCAGAGGTCTCTCCTTTCTTCACTAAGAGCATCTTTGGCCAGCTCGATCGGGATGGGTTTGCCTTGGCAGCGATGCACTCCGTCGGGATTTTCCGAAAGCACCAAATTGGTGCTTATTGTGACAGTGCATATTACAGTTTGTGCATCACAAACATGAGCGCACTTCACTTGCCAAATGGGGATGGACGTCTTGCTTAGTGCAAAGCCAATGGCAAAAACAAGGGCAAGTAGGCCAAAAATTGGACAAAAGATAGTTGTGGAATCAAAAACACTAAAAAACATTTATATTGTTTCACACACCTATCATTAGACCTTGCCATCTCAAGATGTTAATCTCAATTATAAGAAAGAGAGAAGATATAATACACGCGATTAAACTGTCTCTCCCCTTCCTTTCCTATTTAAGTTTATCAATAATAAAACTATGATAGATAGCACAGCTTGACAGAAAAAAGATCATTAATATCAACATAGGAACCAAACAGAAAGAATTGCTATAGCATAACTCACTCCTCTATCTGCTGCAGAAATAATGAGGTTTGGCCACAATTCACTTTCCATTAGGAGGACTGCATCAGGTTTCCAATAGCTAAGAAAATTTTCCATTGCCATAGGAGAGTCAAGAGGTGCAAGCTGTGGCAGAAAATAATGTCATGTAAAAAAGGGATCTTATTACGAGAATTACAAAAATTGTAACTTCGTAGGAATTGCCAACTTTCTTTAGAGTCCTTTTTGACTATTTGTCAACACAAGCATGGACAATTTGATGATAAATCTGTGCATCCAATGAAGAGAATAGGCCAGGCTAGTTTGCTTGAACCAAAAGAACACCTAGGTTGAGCACACAACTTATGCTGGAGGATCATGTGCAGCCTATGATAGTTTAAGCCTAATTTGTTAGGCTAAATTATAGAATGCCACTGCAATACCCTCGTTGGTTCTAACACCTCCAGCAGTTTATATTGATGTTGATCATCACATCTGACGTTCAAAATTTTTATTAGATGACCATTGGTCTCAGATGCATAACTTAATGAGAATGAGTTGGATAGATGATATAACATCTATACTATAATGAATTCGCCAATAAGCTGCCAAATGACATAAAGGTAATAAGGTTCTCTTTTCCTTTTTTTCTTTAAATTTGTTTTTGTTTTTTCTTTTTGCTTTCTCTTTTTCTTTGTTAAATCTACTGTGTTATTATGTGCCAAATTCATTCCAATAAGTTCTGCATATGAACTAACAACCCTTCCAAAATTCTGGACTAAATTAAGATGAGAGCAAAATTCAAACAATACATCAATCAAAAACTCATGAATGTCATATTACCAATAATTTATGAAACTCATGAATATTATTTTATTGGTAGCCAAGTCTAAAAAGAGTCTAAACAGTGTGCAGTCCTAGGATGAGTTTAAAAAGATTCTGGTTGAGTCAAGAGATTTCCACACCTAACCAGGTTTGCATAGAGATCTGACATAGGAATATATCCTGCTATTTATTATTTAACACCCAAACGTGCTTCATCCTCAAAATCCTACGGTGCACATGACAAGTGAAAGAACAGAAGTGAACATTTAGTTTTAACATGCAACAGAGTACAGCGTGAGAAGACAGAAGCACACCTGATATATGACGCAACTTGGAAGCTGATCTTTAATAACTTCACTATAAGAGCTCAAAACACATAGATGCAAAGCAGTAAGCCACTCAATTAATTTATAACGTAAATGCATTTAAGGGCCAGATGAGTACGACTTGGAGACAATTTGCCGCTAGTATTTATGATGATAAATAAATAAGTATGATCTTACAAGGCGGAAAGTGTGGTGGTGGTCATTAAAACAAGGAAATCGGGGCGGTGGCGGAGGCAGTGCTTGATGAGGGGAATGGTGGCCAATCCTTCGCCTAAGGAGACGGCGTGGAACCAGAGGACGCGGAGGCGGCCGCCCGATGCGGGAGGGAGGGGGCGGGGAGAGGAGGGGCGGCCGAAGCGCTCGGGCCATCGAGTGGGGTGCTCCAGCCCCCGCAGCCGCCGCCATCGCAGCAACAGATGCAACGCCGGCTCAGCCGCACGCCCCGCGGCCCTGTAGAGCCCGTACGCCGCGCGGCTCGCCATCGTACTCATTTTCATCCCTTCCTTTGACCTGCGAACTCGGAGGAAAACGAAGAAGAAGCGGGAAACATGGTGTCAACTGTAGGCCCCGGCGCACGGCCGCCGTCGCCGGGTGGATGGGTGCAGCCCGAGTCGCATGGGGCTCCGCCGTACAGCAGCGGAGAATGGGGCGAAGTTTCGAGCTCTACTGGCTCGGGCTCCAGTCTGGGACGATCGCGGTGACTTGAGACTTGAGAGGAAGAAGAAGAAAGGAGAGCGGGTTTTGGACTTCGGGATACTATACTATTGTACTAAAACTAATAATCGGATCATCCAACAACATATGTATTCGATGAATTACCGGTATACTCAAAAAATAAGTAATGATATAATATTTTCATATTAATTCATAAAAAAACAAATTTCACATTAATTTCATTAACAATTTTTAATATTAAATATTTAAAATAAATATTAAAGTTTTTAAATGAAGAATATATATGTTTTTATATTGTGTCTGCAAGTAGCATTTTATTTTGTAAATTATTTATACTCAGAACCTTTCTATGCCATCACATGGAAGAAGTGCCTTAGAAATATAGCTCGTTGGATTAGAAAGGTTCTCATAATAATACAATTTTATCGGCAGTATAGTATATATATAGTATAGTTGTATTATACTTGATTCTTATATGCATCCGAACGGGCCCCAATAGCGTGTCCGATTTGGCAATCCGATCCGGCTCGCGCGAAATCGGACTTGGGTTCTCTAGGCCCACAACTTTTGAGGAAACGGCATCCGAACGGGCCCAACAACGTGTACGATTTGGCAATCCGATCCGGCCCACACAAAATCCGACTTGGGTTATCGAGGCCCACGACTTCTGAGGAAACGGCTAGACGAAAGGGCGCTTGCCAAGTATTCATTCTTATGTTGTTTTGTGCTTTGTGGTGGTGGGAGCGCGAGAAGAGGTGAAGGATGGGGGACGAGAGGGTGAAGGAGGAGGCGCTGCAAATCTTGGGCCTCTTTCAAGTCGTTCCGCGCTTGGTCGTCTTCGATCTCGATTACACCCTCTGGCCTTTCTACTGGTGAGTTGATGAGTCGCTCCCTACGCTTATTTTGTTGTCCCTCTTTTCCTGTTCCATCTTCACACCTTCGCATTTCCTCCAATTCTTGATCTATCTGCTAAGAGCGCTCGTCTCGCCATTTAGATCATCTAATCCAAGGTTTGTTTTGATCTATTTGCATAGAGGGTTTTTGTTCTGAATTCTTTTGCGTTTCTTTTATTTTATTTTATTTTATTTTCTTTTTTTACTTTGATCGATTCCTCTTGTGGTGCTTCTCGTGGTCATGTTCTTCGCTTACACGGGAAATTTCGCGTTTCTAATTTTCGATCCCTCGGTGGTCACGGGGCTGATCTTTCTTGATGGATTAGCCAGAACCAATTATGTCAGCGGTCGATGATTTTAGCAGATTGAGTTTGATGTGGTATACTTCACCTCTTTCTCCGAAGAATTATGGCTGGCGGGTTGAGGGCGACGGTGAAGGGGTATTGACGGGGTTTGATAGCTGTTCATATGGCCTAACTGGTGTGCGCCATGTTCTTTGGAGCTAGGTACTAGAATGTATTTAGTAAAAGAACTCTAGCATACGTAGATCGCCGTCCAAGTTGATTTCAACTTCATGCCCACTCAGTGTAATGCTGTGAGCTCCGGCCATCATGGCTTTTGCGGCTGTGTCTCGGTGATGCGATCTCTTGACCTGAAGTGCACACTCCAAATGCTCAATTCGGCAACATCGTTGGTCCCGTCCAAATCTGCGATGTATGCTCTTATGCTGACTATTAGCTGGATGATGACAGATGTAAAATACATACTAAGGAATCTTCTGCAAGGTTTGAATCAGTAGTCGAACATGGATGATGGAATGGAAAATAATTTGAATTTATGCAGTTTGTTTGCATAATAGTTTTGTTCTAGTCTATTTTGGAGCTTAGAGTTGTATATGGTCAAAGCCCCTATAGCAACATATGATTTTCAAGTTAACCAAAATTGCATGCTTTGACAGCAATGCATAATTGCCGTATGACACGTAGGAAGTTGAGAGTTAAAACCTAGCTCGATATTGGGTTTGGAGGCTGGAAGCTTTGTAAAACTGATTGATGTAATATGTGAGATTGTTTTTAACACCTTTTCCCCTTACATTAGGGGCCCGTTTGGTTTACGGTTTGTAATATTCTGGTAATCCTCCATATTTTTTATTGAAAATATTATAATTATTATCATTCAACTCAAATTGGGTAGTTGTAAAAGGTGTTAGTGAAGTAGTGGAATCATTGTAGATTTTTAGATGGTAAGAATACTAGATTATTATGGATTAGGAGGCATTCTCATTTCCATGCTTGATGAGAATCATTGGTAGTATGCTAATAAGAATATACTAGTTCTTACCAACCTCCCAACCCAAGTGGCTTGCTAAGTTAGTAAAAAAATTGCCACTCAAAATATAAAATATATAACATTTCCGGAATATTACAAACCTTGAAACAAACGGCGCCTAGATTCATCTACAAGGCCATGCTCCAAAACTTATCCAGCCAATATAAGGCCGCTAAAGTACAAGTGTGAAATTTGAGAAAGGCTCCATGGAAGGATCAATAAAACATGAGGACCAAATGTTGAACAGTCTTGAACTTGACATGGAATTAACGTGTGTTGTGGTTGTATTTGCGTGTGTGGAACGTTACAGTATATAAACTTAAACCCGATCAAGAACCATAGTGGGGTGATTTTGGTTCATTTTCAGGAAAATCCAAAAAAATATTTAGCTCTTTGACACTTAATAAATCTATGAGAAAGAAGTAAATACACAGACATCCCGCAGATAAGAGCAAACACCAAGCCGCTGCAAATCTTCTATATCTGACAATCCTGCTTGGTGCCAAAGCACAACTACAGAAACCTGACCTCAGCTAGAAGCTCTATCGATCACAACTCCATCAAATATGCAGAATATTCCATGACAACCAGTAGATCAAAATAGGGGAGGAGGAAAAATACCTATTTCAGCGGAGAAACGAGAGACTGGACGAGAAGAATCAGCAATAAGATGTTTGTGGAGAAAACTTCTTGAAGAGGTCCAAAACATTGTAGGATGGATGTACATAGGACTATAGGGCTTAAATTGTTGCCTCACAGTTGGCATTGTCATTCATAGTTGCATCCAAAGCTTGGATAGGATATTAATAATTATGAAGAATGACTTCATGAATTTACATCTTCTACCATGAATTTTTTTTTTCCCCCCATTATTATGAGGTATATAATATGGGGCTATCTACAAACTGTGGATTTTAACTTATGCAAACTACCTTCTATTTTCATATTCATTTACACCATCACCCAAGTGTCTTCATATAAATATAGGGTTGGCTGGAGAACAACTCAGCTTTGATAACTCCTCCTAAGGAAATTTATCTAATGCAGTCAACCTGATGTCAGCTCACAAAAAATGGTACTACTATCGGGAGCAAAGAGAAGGTTTGCAGTAAAAACTATCGGGCTTAGTGATTTGTTTGTGTCACAATATGCAAGTCCGGAATATCTATTTCCAAAGTTTCAAACGTGTAAACATAGGAAATCTCCCTATGCTATTTTTTTTAAAACAAAAAATTCACAAAAAATTCACAAATGAAGGAAGAAGGTAAGAGCAGAGTACAACAATACGCTTAGGTTCCTTTTTCATGATCTACGGTTTTTTCTTTTGCTGTGGGATTGAATAGAATGAAACTCAATTTTGGGAAGTTTCCTCAAAGCGTTGTTTTTACTACCAGATGTCAAACTTACAGTAGTCAAATAGTGTTGAAATCTAAACCTAACTAGAATTAGGGAATAAAGAGGCCACCACGTGGCAATTTATGCTCAATTAAGTGGCAGCCCTCCACCCTTTGAACACAGGAAGAGTGACCATGGAAATCACCTTCATATTTACTTTTTAAGAATTGAAAACATCTCAATGGTGAGATAAAAATGTATAAACAAAATCTATTTATGTGATTAAATGATGCCAATAGAAAAGCAGATGCTTGTAGCACATAGCTTTACGATTCGCGTGAAATAATGAATTTGCAGGATAACTTTTTTTTACCAAAAAAACATATTATATGCGTGACACATTTATCTAGCTAATATTAAGAATTTAAGACTAATTTTGTTTGTGCAGAAGCAAACAAATTGTTGAACATTTAATGATGCAATTAATCTTTTTTGTTATGTTTTAAATATATATATGTTTTTTTTTTCTTTTCTGAATTTCGTATTTCATGCTATTTGGGAACTGCCATTCTACAGAATGTTAGCTGTACACAAATTGGACATCTGTCTTTGAGGTATCAGCTTGCTTTACAAATAAGATCTTTGACCTTAATGAATATATATATTCATCAGTCAGCTTTCCTATTTTCCTGTTTCTATCGATGAATAAGTTCATGCTTCCTTCTGTTTAATGATTATTATCTTTTCTTTTTGCAAATTGGTATGTTTGTATAGTGTCAACTTTTCACTTTTTAAGTTTGAGAAGGATTGTCTGACGATCAAATATTTGGTCTTGTTACCAGTGAATGCCGCTCTAAAAGGGAAATGCCAGTCCTTTACCCACATGCTAAGGGTATAGTACATGCGCTTAAGGCTAAAGGGATAGATGTGGCAATTGCCTCTCGATCGCCAACACCTGACATAGCTAAAGCTTTCCTTAATAAATTGGATCTGCAGTCCATGTTTGTAGCACAGGTGAGACAACGAAGAAGCCTATTCCATTCATATCTTGTAAACACTTGTTCATTTTGTATCTCTTGTTTCATAGACAAAAAATTTCATTCAGATGTGTTTTAGAAGAGTGTTCTGTATGTTTATGGGATACTTCTATTGAGCTTTTTAGTTATTTATTTAGTAAATATGTTTTTGGCAAGGTTACACGAAGAGTTAAAGTTACAAGTAAATGAAATTGTAGCAAGTTGATATGATAATCATGTGTATATCTTAATTCAATATACTGTAACTTGGCCTCTTTTTTCCAGGTTCTACTCTTCAAAAAAGTATTATGCGTGGTCACTAAAATGTCCAATTACTCTTTCCATCAATTCATTGTGGATTTCTTTATTCTGTTGCATTTTTTGTAAATAGCCACTTTTTGTCTAGGTAGATGCTAGACGGTCATAGCTATCAGTTCAAACCTGTGTAGGGGTTTATCTTTTAGTCAAATCATGTAATAGTAAAAGACTTAACTAGAAACTGTCTGTTGGAAATATTCGTTCACATGCCAATTCTCTTCACTCTCTCCATTGTCTTGGCTATCATCATTGTATTGGTTCTATATCTAAATGGCGTTCGCACATGATGTCCTCGACTCTAAGATGTGAAATCAGATTCCTGTTCTCTGGGCAAACAGTGCACAACATTGGCCTCAAAGGCCCGGCAATGGCACACTGTCATATGAGAGGCCCTAGAGACATAAAGGCACAACAACAAAATATCAGGAAGGATGTTATACATACTTGAGACCACCCATTGTGAGGATCAATGTCACTACCAACTAATCTAGCTGTCGCAAAGAAAACTCAAAGAGTTAATTCCTTATTTTTCTGATCTCTTGCTG
Organism: Puya raimondii; assembly: GCA_016920855.1. Lineage (NCBI taxonomy): Eukaryota > Viridiplantae > Streptophyta > Magnoliopsida > Poales > Bromeliaceae > Puya > Puya raimondii. The sequence continues at coordinate 139,485,563 of JABWPP010000050.1, forward strand.
AGGATCCAAATACATGAAAGAGGGTGATATGATGATTGCTATGTGCATTGCTTCATCGCCTCATCTAAATTTTCTTTGACTCTCAACATTTTACTAATTTAAATAGCATGCATTCAGATAAAAATTTAGAACTTGAGCGTCTGAGCATATATGGATCATGATGCATTGTTGACTTCCAAAATGTCATCTTTTCTCTTTTTGATTTATATTTCAATTTGATACGAACATTGACTTTCATGAAGAATTGTTCAACTACAATTCACATTTAATCAACAATTTCTTTATTTATTTTTGCATTAGTGATCTCAATTGGTGCTCTTTGAATAGACAATGTTACTTATTTTGGGTTGATACAGGAAATATTTTCCAGTTGGACTCACAAGACCGAGCACTTCGAGAGGATTCGTAGGAGGACCGGTGTGCATTATAAGTCAATGCTCTTCTTTGATGATGAGTATCGGAATATTGAGGCAGTAAGTTGTATTTGCTATTTTGTCTTCTCTGGCTCTGCTTTATGTGTCATTCATTATAGGATCATAAGAGACCCAACTAATTGTGAACTTCCTAGTCATTTCCGGCGTGCAGCCAGAACAGCAGATATGTTTGCCATTTACGAGATTAGTTTAGACAGGTGGCTAACAATGTGCATTCTGAAAAATTAACACCAAATATTGAATGAGAATTATATTTGACGTGCAAATATAACTATAACAAAACTTGGCATATTTGGTAGACATTAACTTCATTTTTTCAGTCTAAGGATGGAAAGCAAAGTGTTCCAAGTGAGAAATGCCTAGTTGTATATTTCTGCATCCTTTAGTCAACATATAATGAGCATGATTCTGTTGCAAATGGCTTGTATTGTTCTCCAATCTCCTACAAGCAGGAACCTCTTCTAGAGCTGTGTTTTATTCACTGTTTAGTTTCATATATCGCCATACAGAGTAATTTTTGCTTCAACCCAATCTAATCTGCCCAAAATTCATCTCATCTGTGTCCACGTTTCATATATCCTGATGGTGCAGGGAACTTTTGAAAATTTAATGCAAAAGATTACCATGTGAGCTGACAGAACCGGAATGTTTTTCCATATACATCTTCTTTTGTAAAAATTGCATCCAATGTCCAGTAGTTTTATGCAAGGAGTCCCCTTATGAAGCTCTTTTTCTTGCAACTCAGTCCTTTTGTGCTCCACCTTATCCCTTGTTTTGCTGTATTTTCAGGTGTCTAAAATGGGGGTAACATGTATTCTGGTGGATAACGGGGTAAATCTTGAAATGCTGAGGTTGGGCTTAAGAAATTTTGCTCATAACTTTTCATCACCCAAGACAAAGCAATCAGAATAGTGTGATATAAATTTTAATGGTAAACATAGTGCATGAAATGAGTGCTTTGCTGATTCATGGTCGTTAAGCACTCCATTATTTCCTCTGATTTATAAAATTAGTTGATCCTATTTTTATAATCGCTATTCACCTACTTTGTTAGCCAGGCTACTGTACGCACAATTCTGTGTGATTCAAGACATTTGTCTCTCAAGGTTTAAAAATTACTGTTTTTTGTGATGAAACTTTTCATGGAAATTGGGCTTGCTCAACTTACTGGGATGTAGCTTTGTATGGATGGTTCTGCTCATGTGAGCAATGGTAGTTAAGGAAGTATTTTTGTCATTTTGGATGATCGAAGGAGATGTCTTAATACATAGGCATTTAGAAGCCCTTTGTGATCTTGTCCCTTTCCCTCTTCTGGTGAGTTACATCATGTGCTCTATTTTTTTTTTCAGTTGGCAGCTCCAGCTAACGAGTAGTATATGGATTTTGTGTTCCCATGCTCAATCTCCCTTGTATGAACGTAGTATGTGGCCGTGTGCACGGCTGTGTGCGCATGTGCGTAGGTGCTGGGTGGGTGAGTGAGTGGGTGGGTGGGTGTGTATGCGTGCGGGGTCTGGTATACGAAGGGAGGTGCCATGCTCAATCTCCCTTGTATGAACGTAGTATGTGGCCGTGTGCACGGCTGTGTGCGTAGGTGCTGGGTGGGTGAGTGAGTGGGTGGGTGGGTGTGTATGCGTGCGGGGTCTGGTATACGAAGGGAGGTGGGTGGGTGGATGGGGCAGGTGGGGTAGATCTGGATGCGGGTGTGTTTGGGTGCGCAGGTGTGTGCGTATGACAAAGAAACTGCAGTATGCTTGAAAGTTGGTGGAAATGCATGCTTTTGTTTGTTATTATTAAAGTTGAGATACTCCTTGTAAATGAAATGTCGATTTCATTCCATTAACAAATGGTTCCTAGCGCAAGTGGCAAAGGGCTTGGTGGTTGGTACCCGAGGTTCCGAGTTCGAATCCTAGTTGATTCACATTTCTTGCTAAGTTTATTTCTAAAATAAACGAAGCGGGTAGCGTGCTACCTTTCTCTCAAAAAAAAAAAAACAAATGGCCTGTTGTGAAAAAGAAAATATTACGTGGGATGATGTGTTATAAGCTATTATTTATACCGGTGATAATATACAGTTATGATGATTTTCTTGAATATGTATTCACATCCTTATACATTCGTGTTTAGGCATTAAATCTTCCTCCTGTATAAGTTCCTTTTTCTTGCTACATATTCTCGTTAGTGGACTAGTTGTCGGATACTTATAGTCAGACAGGAATGATGATGGGTTATCAATCTGTCTCTTTAAATATCTTTACCGAGAAGATGGAATGAATCACTCTCTAATGCTGTGTCTACGATGGCTTTCATTTTTTCCCCCCCTCTCTGTTCTACTCGCTTCACCCTCTGTAAATTCTGTTTGTTTTCTGAAAAAAAAAAAGAACAACCTTTCAGTGGTGGTGGTGGGACCTGAATTCCCTCGCGACCAGCTGAACGGAGAAATGCATCTCAAATGTGGACGTAAACATGCAAAATGCATCTCAAATGTGGACGTAAACATGCGAACTCGAGGTCCATTGTGACCGATTATCCAAATGCCTGCTGATTGGACAGTTAAGATTTGAATGAACAGTAATATTAGTTGATGTGCAGAAAATTTCTGAATAAAAAGCTATAAAAATTCGCTCCCATCAGTTGCATAAGCGATGATGATTAGTTGTTTAATTTGAATAATACTAATGTATTGCTAAGAATGCCGTATTCATGAATTGCTTGCAGGCTTGTAATTTTTACGAGTCTACAGTCTACGTCAGCAGATGTACATCAAAAGTCTATTTATTAATTAAAGGACCCTTTGATTTTCCTCGCTAAATCATGGAGGGTGGGCTCGCCGAGTAGGTGGTCCCTTGGCCCCCTGGTGCTATCGCGGGGAGGGGAATCTTTGAAAGGAGAAGGGAAGAGAGCCCGTTCTTCTTCTTTTCCCACGCGACCACGCTTTACCATGAATGTGTCGGGCACTATATACGTGGTGGACGCACATGCCCCTGGCGGCGTCCTGTTTCGAGTTTCTAGTTTCTACACGAGAGGCGGGGCCTCCCGCCACCAAAGTGGAGATATCGGGACGGGTGGGGGGCTAGTCTGGTAATTCGCCCATCTGAAGGAAAAGACCCCTCTGCTCTTCTGTGCCGTGCCTGTGTCCGTGCCCCGTGCCCCGTGCCCGGCCAGTACTCTGTACGCACGCACTCTTTTACTCCCACTCCCTTCTTGTGTTTCAAGACAAGCTTTTCTCACTCCTTCACTCTGAGTCTGAGTCTGAGTCTGAGAGAGAGAGGGAGATGGAAGCGGTGGAGCAGCGAGGGGGTCCGGCGGAGTCGGCGGAGCTGGTGTCGGTGCCAGCGACGCCGAGGGGGGGAGGGGCGTCGACGCCGGAGACGGTGACGACGCCGTCGGGGCAGCGGTCGCCGCTGCCGGCGCGGCACGCGGCAGGAGGGCCGGCGGCGTCGACCAACTCCAAGTCGTCGTGGGCGCCGACGCCGGTGCACGCGGTGTCGCCGCGGTTCCTGAGCCCGATGTCGGTGTCGTCGGCGGTGGGGACGCCGGTGAAGCGCGTGCTGGTGAACCTGCGGGGTTACCTGGAGGAGGTGGGCCACCTCACGCGGCTGAACCCGCAGGACGCCTGGCTGCCCATCACCGAGTCCCGCAACGGCAACGCCCACTACGCCGCCTTTCACAACCTCAACGCCGGCATCGGCTTCCAGGCCCTCCTGCTCCCTGTCGCCTTTGCCTTTCTCGGATGGTCCTTTTTCTATTTACTCTCCCCTCCCTCCCTTTTCGGCCAAAAATTTCCTTCTTTTCCTGCTTCTTTCTTTTCTTTTTTTCTTCGCTTTTTTAAACTACTTACTATATCTCTTCTCTCTGTCTCCTAGCCTATCTTACTCTGTTGACTGGTGCTTCCTATTTTCGACTAACTTTACACCTCCCATACGGCCAGGCGACTAATTAACGTTTGCTTGAATTGCAAGTCTCCACATGAAGTTCAAAAACATCGATTATATTGATCGTCTGTATATGCCTTCTGTTGCAATCCACTGTTCAGCCTCCTTTTCCATTAATTTAACCCTAGGGAAATAAATTATATCTAGTCGGATACATGAAGGGAGAAGTTGGTCATCTCACTCAAAATATGATTCGCGTATGATTACGTGACTATCGGACACACACGGCCAATTTGACAGGAACTAGCGTCGTGTAGTGAATTGCAACGGAATCATTGTTTAGAATGATAAGTTTTAATGTTTATACTTCAGGCGGTGACTTGCAAGTCAAGCATAGTTTACGTGGTTCTGGGCCTTTTCTCCCTCTATACTAATACTGTTTATCAAATTTTCTTCCTGAAGTTTGATAAGAATTTTAACTCTATCCTTACAAGTTTCAATTTTAAAATTTCTTTTCCCAAAGTTCAAGCGCAATATAATTTGGTTCTCTGAGTTTCTATTAAGCAAATTCTAATGATGCTGCTTAAGATGGAGCATTTTTAAGGCAATTTAATTGTTATGCACAGCAAACTTTAAGGATTAAATTAATTTCCTTTATCAAAACTGTGAGAATGAAACTGAAATGGAGGTCGCACTTAACGAACTAAATGATCAGCTTTATTTTTTAAATCGTTGAATGCTTTTATTTTGAGAAATTTTACAGCCTACTTATTTTGTTATCAAACAGAATTCCTTCGTTTGTGTCATGTGCGGACGCACATATGCCAGGCGCTGCATGGGTTAGCCTAACTTAGATTAGTAAACTTAGATTAGTTAGTTGTTTTGGAAATTAGTTAGTTGTTTTGGAAATTAGTTAGTTGTTTTGGAAATTCCTAGAATCAAGGAGAGCCTTCTCCATTTAGGTAGGTTGTTTTGGAAATCCCTAGAATCAAGGAGAACCTTCTCCATTTAGGTTGGGCCATTGGCCATATATACTGGTAATCGCTGAACAATGAATTAAGCAAGAATTATATCTCTAATCTATCTCTCTTTCTGTTAAGCCTCCGGTCGAGGGGAATAACCTCACCGAAGAAGACGGCCGACGGCTACGAGCTACGTAGCCGCGGACCGGCCAGTCGAGGGTTCAACGCCCTTGACAACCTGGTATCAGAGCCACGTCGATCCTCTACCACCCGCTCCACCCATTCTTCCACATCCGCCGCCCACCAGCCTAGCCCTCCACCATCACCGCAGTCCTCCACCACTGCCGCTCCGCAGCCACCAGCCATGAGCAATCCCACCATCGCCGATGTGATGGAGATGTTGAAATCCCTCACCACGGAGATGACATCCATGAAGGCCGACATGACGGCTATGAAGGAGAAGTCGGGCCTCGTCGTCGGACAGCGGCGCCGGCGGCCGCTCGGAGGGGGCCGCGCGATCTTGATCGCCCCCCAAAATTCCACAAACTGGATTTTCCCCGCTACGACGGCAAGACCGATCCGATGCTCTTCATCAACAAGTGCGCATCCTATTTTCGCCAACAGCGCACCATGGCGGAGGAGCGCGTGTGGATGGCCTCGTTCAATTTGGAGGACGTCGCGCAACTCTGGTACATCCAACTCCAGGAGGACGAGGGCACGCCATCGTGGGGGCGATTCACGGAGCTCCTGACCTTGCGGTTTGGGCCTCCCCTCCGCTCGGCTCCGCTGTTCGAGCTCGCCGAGTGCCGGCGTACAGGGACCGTGGAGGAGTACTCCGATCGCTTCCAGGCCCTCCTGCCTCGCGCGGGCCGCCTTGATGAGGCTCAGCGCGTCCAGCTCTTCACCGGCGGACTCCTGCCGCCGCTCAGCCACGCCGTCCGCATCCACAACCCGGAGACACTCGCAGCCGCCATGAGCCTGGCGCGACAAGTGGAGTTGATGGCGATCGACCGCCCGGTGCAGCCTCCCCCTCGGGCGCCCCCGCGCGGCCTCCTTTCCGCCCCCCCCCCCGCGCCCCGGCCAGCGCTTCCGGTGCCACAGCAGCCGCTGGCGCTCCCTGCTCCTCCGGTGGCCGCCCAGCAGGGTCGCGACGAGGGCAACCAGAGGCACCTCACCCCGGACGAGATGGCGGAACGGCGCCGTCTGGGCCTCTGTTTTAATTGCAATGAAAAATATACCCGTGGCCATAACAGATTTTGCCGGCGCATCTTCTTCCTTGAAGGCGTGGAGATCGGGGACGCCATGGACGCCGCGGGCGACGCGGAGCACGACGCCGAGGCGCCCTGTTTTTCCCTGCAGGCCGTGGCTGGGGTTCCCATGGCGGGCACCATGCAGATCGCCGTGGCACTCGGCTCCGCGTCCCTCGTCGCCCTCCTCGACTCCGGCAGCACGCACAGCTTCATCTCGGCGGAGGCGGCGCGGCGCTCCGGTCTGCCCCTCCGCAAATGCCCCCCGCCTCACAGCCTTGCTCGCCAATGGCGAGCGGGTCACCTGCACCGGCGTCATCCGCGACGCGCCCCTGCTCATCGACGGCGATTCGTTCCCGGCCGACCTCTACGTCATGCCACTGGCCGGGTACGACGTCGTCCTCGGCACCCGGTGGCTCGGCGAGTTGGGGCTCATTGTTTGGGACCCCGGCCGCCGGCGCATGTCCTTCCAGCGCCGGGGGCGCTCCGTCTCCTGGACCGGCGTGGCCAGCCCCTCCGTGCCGGCCCTGGGCGCAACAACAGAGGTCGGTTCCCCTCCTTTCAGCTCGAGGACGAGCTGGCCTTCGAGGCGGGGAGAGATGTCATGTGCGGACGCACATATGCCAGGCGCTGCATGGGTTAGCCTAACTTAGATTAGTAAACTTAGATTAGTTAGTTGTTTTGGAAATTAGTTAGTTGTTTTGGAAATTAGTTAGTTGTTTTGGAAATTCCTAGAATCAAGGAGAGCCTTCTCCATTTAGGTAGGTTGTTTTGGAAATCCCTAGAATCAAGGAGAACCTTCTCCATTTAGGTTGGGCCATTGGCCATATATACTGGTAATCGCTGAACAATGAATTAAGCAAGAATTATATCTCTAATCTATCTCTCTTTCTGTTAAGCCTCCGGTCGAGGGGAATAACCTCACCGAAGAAGACGGCCGACGGCTACGAGCTACGTAGCCGCGGACCGGCCAGTCGAGGGTTCAACGCCCTTGACAGTTTGGTTCTTAACTTTGCAAGTATGATAATTGAGAACTCCCTGATAATCATCTTTTGATATGCTTTTCTATTCTTCTTTTTTGAATGAGCCACCCTGATCATCCTCAGGAGTTAGTATTTAGTGACTGTAGAGACCGGGTACTTCTAATGTTCTAACGTGGAGCCTTTTTTAACATAAAAGTATTTAGCGATAACAACTGCTAGGAAACCTTTTCTCTGATTCTTTCTTGTATGCTTTTGCGTGCTGATTTTAATGATTGGCAAATCTAATCTAATGTGCATCTAATTGTCGATTGTTTTAAGGTGTGAAATATTCTGAAAATTGAACCAAAGGCTAAGTACCAGAAAAAAGTGAAACTTAACCAAATTTGCTGAACTGCAGGAGTTGGGGATTAATCTCTCTCACTGTTGCTTATTGTTGGCAACTGTACACTCTTTGGATTCTAGTTAAGCTTCATGAAGCAGTGCCTGGCAGGAGATACAATAGATATGTGGAGCTAGCACAGGCTGCATTTGGTGAGACTGATTGCCTTCTCTTTTCTAGTACAAATTATTAGGATTCGCATTGCCAAGTCATTGCAATCTTGCATACACGGTCAAGTTTGTAAGCTCTTCAATGTTAGATTCAGATAATGCGAATAGAAGTCGTTTGAAGATTTTTAGAAGCCTTGTGGAAATGACTTTTTGTGTGTGCTCAAGGCTTATTCGTTTCTAATTTTCATCGCTATCATGCTATGAAGTATATGAGGCAAATCTTAGCACTATATGCTGCAGAAACTGCTGCAACAAAAATGCTGATTATAGCACAAATAAGACATCTGTTCCAAATGTGAAATCTGTGATAAGTATATGTTATGACATAGATGCAAACAAACACTGATCAATCAAAGCCTCCAAATTTTCCATTATGAGCCTGTTATGTGCTTTGAAAAACTTTCCTCCTTGGAGCATGAGAAGCAAACCAACAGAAGTATAGTTTGGAGACAAAGTTATGCTTATAGGTCATAGGCCTGGTTCATGAGTTCTAATCAATATTTTTTACATATTATTTTCAGGAGAAAGGTTTGGTGTTTGGCTAGCTCTTTTTCCAACAGTTTATCTATCAGCGGGCACTGCAACTGCATTGATCCTCATCGGAGGGGAAACTATGAAGCTCTTTTTTCAGATAGTCTGTGGGCCCCTTTGTTCATCAAACCCGCTGTCCACTGTTGAGTGGTATCTGGTATTTACTTCTTTGTGCATAGTTCTCTCTCAGCTTCCGAACCTCAATTCCATCGCCGGGCTTTCGCTTATTGGAGCTATAACAGCAATAACTTATTCTACCATGGCATGGGTGCTCTCCGTTAGCCAGAAAAGACCCCCTTCTATCTCTTATCAGCCACTCAGATCCCCTTCTTCTGTTGCATCATTGTTCTCCGTCTTGAATGCTCTTGGCATAATAGCATTTGCATTCAGAGGGCACAACCTTGCATTGGAAATACAGGTTCGGTCCGCCTATTCAACACGATCAATTAATTCTTTGACTTCTGAATTATATCTCTCAGTGCATTGGCATTGTAACAGGATGAGTTCGAGAGTGGTTGAGATCTTTCTCAAACTTTGTTTCTTGCTTTGGTTGCAATTAATTCCTGATATGAATTTTCCAGGCAACGATGCCATCAACTTTCAAGCATCCTGCACATGTGCCCATGTGGAGAGGAGCCAAGGTCGCATACTTTTTAGTTGCAATGTGCTTATTCCCTATTGCTATTGGAGGTTTTTGGGCTTACGGCAACATGGTATGCTTTGCTTACTGCTGTCAGATGCGTGAAAGCTCTACTTCTAACGGCACTGATATATTTATTGTACTTTTTTTGGGTCAAATGTAGATGCCGTCCGGAGGGATGCTGAATGCTCTTTACATGTTTCACAGCCGTGATATTCCCAGGGGATTGTTGGCAACAACTTTTCTTTTGGTTGTGTTCAACTGCCTGAGCAGTTTCCAAATATACTCGATGCCTGTATTTGACAGTTTCGAAGCAGGTTACACTAGCAGAACAAACCGCCCTTGCTCCATTTGGGTCCGATCTGGTTTCCGAGTCTTCTATGGTTTCATATCATTCTTTATCGGAGTAGCATTTCCTTTTCTCTCTAGCCTTGCTGGCCTACTCGGTGGCCTCACTCTACCTGTTACCTTTGCTTACCCCTGTTTTATGTGGATCCTTATAAAGAAACCTCAGAGATTCAGCTTCAGCTGGTATCTGAATTGGAGCCTTGGAGTTTTGGGCATAGCTTTCAGTATAGCCTTCACCATTGGAGGTGTTTGGAGCATGGTGAGCAGTGGGCTGAAGCTAAAATTCTTTAAGCCTAACTAAGTTTGACGTTTTGTTCGTGTGTATGCGTACACTCTTTCATTCTGTTATTTCCGAACTGTTTGCTTCATTGTCAATTTGAGAATCCTGGGACATGAATCATGTGGTAGCATGTATATTCTTCTTGCCTCAATTGATGCCATGCTTGATGCCGTGACATACCGCATTATGCACTTAGTCTCCGCCAATCTTGAAATCTGTGTGTGTGTGTTTTTTTTTCCGAACATTAAGCTTGTGCCTGCATGTCATTTATGTCTGGCTGGGTGCTACTACCTTTTCTTTCCTCTTACCGAGTCTCAGATGTAGAATATTGTATTTCGTTGTGTTATACTTACAGTGTGTATCATGGCAGTCTGTTTGTACTCAGCGTCGCGGATCTTGATTCAAAAAGATTTTGTCAGTGATATAACGTTTATAGATTCACTTTTCTTTTCTTTTCTCTTCTTCTTTTAATTTTTATTATTTTAAAGAATTCTGCCTCTGCTAGTACATACTTACATGATCTTAAAAATTGTGAAGAAAGTTGAAGATAACAAGCTTCTAAACAAAATATTATTCTCACAACCAACCGTAACTACCATAATTGATTTAAGACTAGATAGTTGATATTAGATATTTCAAGTTTAAAATCTAGCAGCTTCATATTTCTATCAAAGTTTTTTATTTTCATTACAAAATACATATGATTAATATAAAATTCTAAAATTAGCAGGTGGTGATCCTGTTATATTATTACAGCTACAATAAGGAGGTTAGAGATCCAATCACATAAAAGATTAAGGAGTTAATTATAATAATTAGAAAGAGGCTAGGAACCTAAAAAGCTAGAGACCTCCAACGTAATTTACCCCACCCCCCAGGCCCCCACCAAAAAAAATTCTACATTTTTAGCCTTCACTCTGCTGAAAAGATAAAAACATTATTAGCCTTCATTAATTATAAGTCGGAAAATTCGCGGCGCCGATACGTGGGTCGGTGAGCTCATCAGTAAGTAGGGTTTAAATGGTAATCGGTCATTTTGGCCACGACTCGACCGTTGGAAAAGACCGGCGCCTCTTAAGCTTCTTCTCTCCGTCTCTCGTGCCGAGAGAGAGAAAGAGAGAGAGAGAGAGAGAGCGGAGGTTCGTTCAAAGGAGGAGAGCAGGGGGGGTTCCCTCCAACAATGGTGAGCACCAGAAGCAGAGCAGCGGCCTCCTCTGCCGCGGCGCCGGCAATGGCGGATCCCAATAGCCTCCAGCGGAGGCGAGGAAGATCCCCGAAGAGGACGAGGAACACGAGCCCCTCGCAGACGACGACAGCGGCAGCGGCAGCGGCAGCGGCAGCGGGGTACGAGAGGTGTCGGGACGATAGAATAAAGGAGAACCTGGAGCGGATGCAGAAGCTGGGGATCCTCGACCTCTCCCTCAGCCTCCTCAAGAGCAGCAGCAGCAGCAGCAGCAGAAGCATCACCTCCCCCGAGAACCACGCTCCCTCTCCCGACTCTTACTACAAGCGGGCCCAAGACCTCAGCCAGAAGAAGCAGAAGCCGTCTCTCCCTCACCCTCTCCATCTCCCTCTCCCTCTCCCTCTCCCTCTCCCTACCAGGCGCTCCTCCAGGTACTGCATTGCCCCCCAATACCCCATATTGTTTGTTCCCTTTAATTCTGAGGGTTTCTTCCAGCATTTCCCGTCCGGAAAGTTCTCTCTTTTCAGGCATTAAAAGGTTGTGTGGGTTTTGGAAGGGTTTTCTGCTGTTCTCTTTTTCCTGTTTTCCTTACTATATGTTTTCCTGTACTATTTCTCTTCCTCTGCTGAATGAATGGAGAGGCCTCTAAGGCTTAACTTCGAATATCAGGAAACAAACAAGTTGTGAACACGCTTTCCTTCCCTTCCCTTCCCTTCCCTATCTGATCTCTGTTTGCTTAGCTTTCTTTTAGATTCTTTGGCTCATCTCCTGTTTGAACTTTGTCTAGGACAAGTACAATTTCTCAGCCCTTCGGTTGAGTTTACATTTTTGTTAGCTGTTCAGCAAAGATGAGTTTACTTTCTGAAAGATTGACGAAACCTCTTTTCCTTCTGTATGCGCCGTGCGTCTTAGGTTGCAAAATGTAACCCCCGTTAGCTATGCAGAAATCCGTCTGTCAAAGGGTGGCGATGTACTGAAAAATAGTTCGGTTTTGATTGAAGAAGGTTCGAAGGAAGAAGTTTATACGGAGGAGCATGAGAAGCTGCTAGGTACTTGTGGGATGACTTGGACTCTCTTTGTGGATGGGTATGACGAAGACGGAACTCGCATTTACGATCATATCAAAGGGAAGACATGCCACCAGTGCAGGCAAGCTTCTCGTTTTTCGACAAACTTCTTCGTCGCGTGCAATCCTAGCATTATTTATATATGGTTTTATGACAACTTGTGCATAATTGAATTCTTATTTCTTCCACAAACTGTCTAGATACTACCAAAAGCTTTGGCCTACTTTTTGTTTAGATTGATTAATCTTCACATAAGCGCACCTCTTGCCAGTGCAGGCAAAAAACTCTCGGCCATCGTACAAACTGCTGTAAATGCAAGCTGGTCCAGGGACAGTTTTGTGGAGATTGTTTATACATGAGGTGCGTATAATTTTATGATGTATGATGTTTTGAACTTTAGTAGTTGACATGCTAAGATAGAGTTACCTGTTGTTACTAGTGTTGAGTGTCATTTGTTTGAAATTTGCAATTCTTTGGTTCTTGAGCTACTCGGAAAAGCCTGACCAGTTCTCTTTGGTTGCTTCTAGGATCTTGCACCCTCTTCACCAACTACTCAAGGCAACACATCTTGTAAATTTGTACCTTAAGCCCATGTTTAATCACGAGTAACACCAGTCCTTAGATATTGAGTTCATCTTGTTCTATTACAAAAAGGGGTTCCTAGTAAGTGATAGTGGCTCTAAGGGAAACCGCTTGTGGGCGAAAGGCAAGATCAAGTTTTTCATTTGTTTGAACAAAGAAAAGCCAGTCAGACCTGTTCTTTGGTTTAGAGAATCTGTTGCGTGGTATGGTACTAACTTGAAAACCATCAAAATGGTCTAATGTTATGGACTCTCATCCATATGTCATTTGTGTCTTTAGATGGAATTACTTAACCATCATGTTCACTTCAAGATTTTATTTGCAGTCTATATAGATTGCAATGACGTGTAATAAACTACAAATCATTTTACATTATCACCAATTTTTCCCTAGATTATTACCAATAATAATCTTACTTTTGTAGATATGGCGAGAATGTTCTGGAAGCCAACAAAAATCTCAATTGGATTTGTCCAGTTTGTCGGGGAGTCTGCAACTGCAGCCTCTGTAGAGTCAAGAAAGGATGGACACCTACTGGCCCACTGTATAAAAAATTAAAAAAAAAAAAAAAAAAAAAAAAATCTGTTCATTTCTTCATCTTTGTTGAGGCAATTTTCTTTAATTACAAGTGCTTGCCATTTGGAATTTATTATTTTATTGCTAAAGATAGTATAATACTTGTGGTGTAGGCTCATTGTAACTATCAACCTGTTCTATTATGCAGGTGATGAGTCTAGGATACAAGTCTGTAGCACACTACCTCATTCAAACACGAAGAGCTCCAGCAAACTCAGGGAATGAAAATTCTGCGGAACCAGTTTCCTCAGAGAAGCTACTAACTTTTACTGAAGCAAAAGCTTCCTCCCAACCTGAAAACGCCCGTGCAGGTGACTTCGGTGACTTCACTTCAGCTTCTGTTGAGAATGGCAGTAATGGATGCAGAGATAAAAGCGGGATATTACACAATCCAGATGAGCGTACTGGTGATAATGCTGCAGATGAAAGAAGTGTAAAGTGTAGAATCGAGAGTAAGAAGGCGACACAACATGCTGTTACTTTGGGACCAACCTCAGACTGTATTGCGAGCAGGCTAAGGTCGAGGCAGAGCAAATCCTGAAGAAGTTTCTTCTTCGCTCTAATGACAGTGATTCTGGGATAGAGGATTCCTTTTTGAAGCAGTTAACAACTTACACATTGTTGTTGGCTCAATTACACTTTATGGTGCTACATCTTCAAATAGTTCTCAGTTTTTTGGATTATTCAAGGGTCAACATTTTAGGCATTTGTGTATTGCTATGGTTAGATCAAATGAAAATGCTTTTGTTTTGTGAACTGAATTTGTTAAGAAAGCACATTTAATGTCTTGAGTAAAGATTTTATTCGATACAATTCCTCTCTCGTGCGCATAATGTGCAATGTGATCAACTTTATACTATGGTTGTCAGCTCCTGTTAATAATAGAAGAATATCCGGTATGATTTTCCTTCACATTATGCTTTCCACATAACTTGTCTTTTGGCTTCAATTATTTCAGGGTATGAGAAACCGTAACCAAGATCGTTTGCTGCAATGTACTTCAAATTTTTTTTTTTCTTTCTCCCCTGCTTTTGCTGAGGCGTCAAAATTTCAATTTTTGCCGAAGTGCCTGAGTGTGATATAAAGAAGGGTAAGAAGTCAACATTGTCTTACTAATCAGATCGGAGGGGCAGTAACTTGTATGAACAGTTGTGGTTAATCAGGTATGACCTGAAAACAATTTTTTACCAAATATACCAAACAGCAGAGTCATTATGTAAATTTTCAAAGTGAAATAATCCAATCTGCTGTCGGTTTGGTTCCTTTCTGTCTGACTAAAAGTTGGATTTGAGAAACGTATAAAGTGAATCCACCAACTTAAATCTATTTAAGAAAAGAGGAATGCTGTGTTTCAGTTTTCCATCCAAAAGTTTGTTTTTGACATAACAAGTAATATCCATCAAAATATTATACTCAATTTCATAGGAAACGACAACCCTAGAATAGCCTTTTCGGACAATTTTAAGACCATGACCTTAATAAACTTGTCAATCATAAGTTTTTCTCTTAGAAATTCCACTGGAAATGCTGTTTACTGGACTCTGAATTTAACATAGATGGGAATGATTGTAAATATGCTTCAGCGGCATAAATTGCCCCAGTATCAGCACAATTCTGATATAATGCTGATAATAATGATTTATGGACAAACTCTGGTTGTTCGCATTACAGTTTATTAACAATTAGACATGATAAATAATCTCCAAATAATGTGAAAGCCACAATCTACGGTCTCTTTCTTCTCTTTTCCTTTTTCATCGCCTTCAGCTCTTGGAATAAGATTTCTACTCGAAGAGTCATCAAATGACTTGTTCAAAATTTCCAGAAGTATAATCAACCAATGCCATCATCGCCGTTTATTTCTTTTTGATAGTCTAATCTGCATGCTGCCTGGGCACACGCACTCCTGAAGGAAGTAATAGCTTCAAGGCAACACATCGATGTCAGGCAGTCTCAACAAAGGGGTCATTTGGTTGATGCAACTGCAAAATTGCTTGTAACTCATGCTTAGTAAGACTGGAAACATTAGTTCTGCAGTTAACTGCCTTGATACTGAGAAGATTGTCGCCTTATTGTAGTCTAGGTTTTGGATAATTCACAAAAGCTGACTTTGAACCTTTCAAAGGTGAAGCTATTTTCAAGGAATTGAGCCCATGGCTAAATGGCGATCTCCTCAGCATCGTCATGGCTGATGGTGGAAACTAAACATGGCTTATGGACGAACTGTAATTACATTCATCCAAATGTCTGCAAACTTTTGGCAGGCAGACAAACTCTCTCCTGAAGAATCAAAACATCCTCAGCATCCTGCAAGGTAAAGCATGGAAAGTTGCATCCCATCTTCAATATAAGGTTTAGCTAAATGTGTACCGCAGGCAGAAAGTACCTAATCTGAAAGAAGTTGAACACGAAAGAATCACAAGTGCAGTGGATATATATTGAGACTCCTTGGTTGTGGTGGATGTTTTGCCACTGGTATCAAGCTGCAGCCCAAAAAGGTAAAAAATCACATATAAAATGAAGAGACACGAAATAATTAAACTCGGTTCAACCCTCAAATAGAAGGCATTTATTATGCCCATTTGTCACATTATTTGTGCCTTCTACCAATAAAGCAGCTTCTGTAAGCACTAACTCTAGCGTGAAGCTTTAAGACTACACCAAGATAGGGTGCATTTTGACTTCCAATTTCACTGTCGGAATAGGCAAACGGTAAATGCACTACCAAACTTAGATCCACATTCATCTTCTTTATCATGGTGCAATTTGTCTATCAATAATGTGTTTGACAGGTAGTCAATCTCAGGACTCCGATTTGATGGTTTATAGGAGCAGGCCTAAAATTTGCATTGGCTGCCTGAGTTTGTATCAATAGTTGGACAAATTCAGTTCATCTAATCATAACCACGATATCAAAAGGATTCCTCTTTCACCTGAATATATGAAAGGGCTCATCATGCTGGGTCATCAGGTGTGATAAATGACGATGTGTAAACTGGCCTTTTAAATACATGGCCTACTGTCTGCGCAATCTAGTTACTTCAACACTAGCAATCAGGATGCTTGCTTCCGGATCTAAACTCTATGCTACACACAATGCAGGTGAGACGTTACAGCATATGGCATGACACAAAAAAAATATCTTCAGGCAGAAAAAGATGCTAAAAATCAGGAGAAACGATATGGTCAAGTAATAAAATAGCACACCAGAGAATTTGAAAGAGGCACTATGGGAGCCATTAATATAGCAAAAGTGTCGCCCAGGGCATAAGTGAATCAAGACACCGAATCAGTTCCTCAAGCAGCAGACTTTAACTTTACAGTCTTGCTCCCCTACATGAGTTTGTGAATTTCTCAAATAAAGTTGAACGACTCATTTGGAAAATGAAGGGTAGAAATTAAAGTAGGTACAGACTCTTACGCATTCTTGATTGTTTGGAAGGCTTCCAAAATCACTCTTCAGGAGTTCCAAGATCGGCAGTACATTCTTTCACTCTAGATCACTACAGTGGGTATAAGAAGAAAATACGAAGTAAGACCATAATGTTGTTTACTCGGAAAGGAATGAAATAAATAAGAAAGAACAAAAGGCCAATTATCTTGTTATCAAGAAAGCAATTTAATATATGATTGTAAGACAAGAAACTCACAAACAACTAGGGCAATTTAAAGAGACTTCATTGGCTATAGGGAGGAAAATCAAAACCAATCAAAAGGACAACAAGAAAATTAAACCTCAATTATTCCAAGAAAAGAAAATTTTAGCAAGGGTAAGCATAACTAACAAAATCGGTGTTTAAGGCAATTTAAAGAACGATAAAGATGGTTAAATTCTGTCTTGTCACTGATCACAAATAAAAGTCAACTTATGTTCCAGCAAACAGTACTCACTACATCACTTGCTTACAATATGAGAATATTCAACCTCTAATTCATTCCTAACAACAATTAGCAGCTTCAGCTGATTAACCTTTCCACATAAAGATATAATCCAATCTACAATGCTGTCTCCACTGTGTGCTTTGTTCTTGACTAGTAGCAATTATTTAAGATTATGCTTCAGAAATTACTTATGAATGCAAGTATATGAAGCAGGCGATGGATTTTTAGTAATTAAAAATTGTATATACATCCAATCTACTCAAAATAACATGTGCACCAGAAAAAAGTATGATCAATAACTTAAACCAAAAAAAAATATGTTAATTGTGTTCTAAAAATAACAGAATTAGATCTTACAGTTAACTTGATGTTGATAAGCAGTTCAATCTGTAACCTTCATCTCCAATCAGGATGGCATAAAGCTTTGATTTGCTCGGCTAATTAAGCATGTTCATTAGTCTCTGAGGAAGATATATCCATTTTAAATGACACTGGATCGTGAACGAAATCTACGACTTCTTCAGAACCCTGATTTCCTTTGTAGCACATCTGTACCATGAAAAGGTTGTTCTTCCAAGACACCATGCTCCTCTCTGCCCAAGTCTCATCATCTTTAGTTTCGACAAGACATCTCTCTACTACTTCATCACAGAGTGCAAGTGCCGCCTCCATATTTTCCTCTGTGTAATTCAGATCAATAAATGTGTTGTATATGTCATGCTCGGCAACAAAACCCTTTGCTCTCATCTCATCAAATAATCCCCTTGCCTCCATGAACTTCTTCTTTCTGAGGAGGCCCCTGATAAGAGCATTATAAGAACCCTCACTAAGACTGAAACCCTTGCTAATCATTTCGTTATGGAAATAGCATGCCTCCTTCATATTTCTTGCCTTGCAATGGCCCGTTAACAGAATATTGTAAGTGTTCTGATCAGGCGCTATGCCTCGAGAGCACATTCCCCTATAGATCTCCGTAGTGGCTTTCATATTCTTATCGATGGAGTAGTGCTTCATTAGAGAATTATATGTTGTAGCATTCGGCATGAAATTTTTATCTACCATCCAATCAAGCAGTCTCTTTCCATCTTCCAACATCCCTGACATGCACATCCCATGCATCAAGACATTAAAGGTGACAATACTTGGTCGGATACCTTTATCTAGCATTTCCTGGAGAAGACCGCGGGCCCGATCCATCTCACCTGACTTGCAATATGCGTCCATCAAGGTGGTATAAGTGTACACATCCGGCTCAAGTCCGGCTGCTTCCATCTCCACCATGGTCTTCATTGCCTGCTCTATGTTGCCGGCTTTACAGAGGCCATTGATGAGCGAGTTATAGGTACATACATTTAACTCCAGTCCCTTGCTACACATCTCATGCAACAGCTCGTTCGCAGCCTCCACGTCCCTCTGTTTGCAGAGGCCATCAGATAAAGAAGTGTACGTCACAACATTCGGAGTCAATCCTCGGCAAAGCATTTCAGTATGGGCACGAAAGGCGTCTGTCATCCTGCCGAGCTTGCAGTAACCATCGATAAGAGCAGTGTACACAATCTCATCTGGATTTAACCCCTCACTGAGCATTTCTTCAAACACATTATGCGCCTCAACCATCTTTCCGCTGCGGCACAGCCCATGGATCAGAGAAGTATAAGTGATGGCGTCAGGAACTAGTCCGCTCTCTCTCATTTCGTCCACCATCCCATAGACAGCAGATAGATTACCCATCTTACAGAACCCATCAATCATGGTAGTGTATACAACAGCGTCGGGAGCCACTCCACGGCGCACCATATCCCTTAGCACCCGCTCCGCCCCCACGACTCTCCCGGCCTTACAGAGGAGAGCCATTATACTGTTATAGGTGAAAGGATTCGGCTTCAGACCCTTGAGGGCCATCTCGTGCATGAGCTCCATCGCCTTGCGGAGCTCTCCGATGGAACAGTAGCCATTTATGAGAGTGCTGTAGCTGACGACGTCGGGCGGAACTCCGGCCTTTGGCTCCATATCGGAGAGGATCCTATGGGCGTCGCCCACATTGCCCACGCGGCACAGCCCGTGAATGACGATGTTGTACGACTTGGCGTTCCAGCGGAGGCCGCCGCCGCTGGATTGCGGGAAGTCGGCAAAGGCGGCGAGCATGTCGCCGACGGGGAGGCGGGCGAGGAGGGAATTGCAGGCGTCGGCGGAGACGACGACTCCGTAGGTGAGCAGGTGGTGGAAGAGGGCGCGCGCGTCGTCGAGGCGGCCGACGTCGACGGCGGCGAGGAGGAGGAGGTCGAAGACGGAGGGGTGGGAGCACCAGTGCTTGTAGGTGTAGATGACCTCGTCGATAAAGCGGCGGCCGCCATCGCGGAGGCCGTCGCGGAGGAGGCGGCGGGCGGCGCAGGGGGAGGGGGAGGCGGCGAGGTGGGCGGCGATGGCGATGGCCTCGGCGGTGGCGGGGGAGCGGTGGCGGGAGCGGAACCAGGCGAGGAGGGAGAGGAGGAGGGGGAGGTCGGAGCGGAGGAGGGGGAGGGCCCAGAGGAGGTGGTCGGGGCGGAGGCGGGGGGCGAAGGGGCGGAGGACGCGCGCGAGGGGGTCGGAGCGGCGCTGGCGGAGGGCGGCGGCGAGGTCGCGGACGAGGTCGGCGTCGCGGAGGGAGGGCTTCCTGGGGGAGTAGTCCGGGAAGGGGCGGATCGACGTGGCGATGGAGTCGACGAGGGCCGCCGATGAGGAGGAAGACGATGACGTCAAAGGCCTCCCGAGGAGGGCGAGGAACAAGGTGGCGACGCTGTGCTTGGTCCTCTTCTTCCTGGCGGCGGCGCGGAGGAGCATCAGACGACCATCAGCATTCAGGAGAGTGGGAAGAGGACTGACGCGACGTCTGACGGCGCGATTTCTCGCTGGCCGCGGCCCCTCTTCCCCCCAACCCGGAGTCGCGGATACTCAAGTGTCTTGGGCCTTTATCTCTGGACATATAGTCGGCCCAACGTCGTTGCTGCATTGACCCGTCAAGCGAATGGATCTCACGCACGCCACGAGGCCCACGTAGCCACCTAAGAGTGGGCCAACACGCTGGAATTCGGAAAGAGATCACCTGCGGCGGTCCATCAGACTTCGGAGGAGAGTGAAGGCTAAAATCACACACTCAGCTCAAAAGCCCAATCCTTAAATTGATTCGGTTCATCTTATCAAAGGTAAAGAGATATAGATCTCTAAGACCCAACAACAATTCGAGTTTCCTGTTTTAAATTCATCAGTCACCAATTATTTAGGATTTGTTTATAACCCAAATTCGCCGAGTTGCTCACTAATCACAAAAACAGTTTCGTCTTTTTTTTTTTTGCTCACAATTAATTTGTAAGCACTAGTTCTCTGACAATCATGATGGACGATCTAATTACGTAGATATCTTCGCTAAACCAATTGGTCATGCATTAACATAGTGCAGGTCAATATACGTCCTTAATTACCAGTTTTCCAATTGAGGTGTCATTTGTTAATCCATTCAATAATTAGCTAATTAAATGATCGAGTTAGTCTAGGAGTACTTTGAAACAAGCTAATATGTGCATACTTCACCTAGTAATTATGCGAAGGTTTAGGTTACAGACAATTGTAATACAGTACACTTGGATGGAAAGCATGCATGGTGAATTAATGAAAAGATTTAGGTAGCAAGTGTTTTCTAAGCTGTTGGAATATGATTAAGGACCTAAGGTACTTCGACTTATTTGAATAAGAGGGTATGACGTATGTGAATAGCTCCAATAAAGAATATGAAATATCAGAAAAAGGAACTTGTTTGATCACTTATTCACTTTCATTGGTTCAAATCAGAACGGATAGCAAATGTGAGAAGAGATTTAGCATGGTTTTTATGGGGCAATTGGGTTGGCTATGGATGGTGTTGGCTGCATGTGTGTTTTGTGGCCATGATCACGATAAGGAGCGAGTGGTCTGCAACCCTGCTTGCGGCGTCGCCCACGCTCACCCTCACACCTCTCCCCACACTTTAGCCTTGCGTGTTCTTCTTGTGTGTTCGCGGTCGAATTGCTAATTAACCTCTACTACCGATTCTTCTGCTACAAAATATACACGTTATCAACAACATGAGATCTGAGAAGAGGCGCTCGCGCAACTGTTCAAGGAGATAGTAGTATGCGCACGCTCTAAACTCAATCACAAAAATCTTCTAAGACAACGGCTCAATTAGCTATTTAATAACTTAATAATAAATATATGAAATGTGTACTTATTTTATAGTTTGATTGCATTCAGGTCATGTTTAGATGCATAAATATCTCATCCTATATGTATTTTCGATTTACTCAATCACAATTTTTATTTGGTAAGATATACTACCTTACTAAATTATTAATATCAAGACTTTTAAATGATAAAATTAAATTACTTATCAAAAAATAAGTTATGTAAGAATAAATTATTCGGATGTTAAAACTGGTATTAATGTGTGCTAAGATGAGAAATATGAGCAATATTTGGCCTGACGTGGTGGACTAGGCTCTCGCGATAATTTCTCCCGACTATCATAACCACCCACCTGTGTACTGCCACCAACACCAGCCAATGATAATTTTTCTGCTAATAAATAATATATTTCTACGTTTTCTTAACTGCTCAGCATATCGGAGTTTTGGCTAAGAAGTGGACCGAGTTCTGTCGAGCTGGGTGATGATTTTTTTGGGGGCGGTATTTTTTCGGGACTGAACTAATATTTGGTTGCTGGTGTGTTTGTGTCCGGATTTCTTTCTTTTGCTATCTTGTTTTTTTTTCTTTTTATTTTTTCCACCCTTTTGAGGCCTTGGCTGTCTCACCCTATGTAGCTAAATTCATAAGCTTAATGAATGAAGCAGATAGCGTGCTACCTTTCTCTCAAAAAAAAATAAAATATATATATATATATATATATATATATATATATAGTTTATGCCTGTTTTCTTTTAACAGATTAATCAATTTAATTAATAAATTTGCGCGTTGGTCCTTTTTTGTTTCCCCATCCCACCAACCTTACCCACTCCTACGCTCTCTTCACCCGAATCCCCCCGCGATTCTATTCGCAGCCAGGGAGTGAGAGGGGAAAAAAAAAAGAGAAAAAGAGAGGGAGAGAAAGGAAACGAAGATGGCAATGGCGACTGCCCTCCGCAGGCTCTCTTCCTCGGCCGTGAGGAGGCAGCCGCTCTCGCGGAGCTCTCTCTATTACATGGTTTGTCGATTATCCATCCTCCCTTTCTCAAATCACTATTCCCTCCTTTTCCTTCTCCTTTTCGTTTTTCATATTCTCCGCGAGGGAACAAATGATTCGCCTTTTTTTTGTGTGTTTTCCTGGAAATGAAACTCTTCAGTCTTCTCTGCCCGACGAAGCAGTGTACGAGAAAGAGAAATCTCGCATCGCCGTACGTGCTCTTCTTTCCATTTCCTTCCTTCTTTATGAATGCGTATATATATATATATATATATATATATATATATCCTGTTTGTTTCTGTGGAATCTTAGAAAATCTGATCCTCTTTTTGATCCGTTCTCTCTGGTTCATGCCGCAGTGGCCGAAGCAGCTGAATGCTCC
Organism: Puya raimondii; assembly: GCA_016920855.1. NCBI lineage: Eukaryota > Viridiplantae > Streptophyta > Magnoliopsida > Poales > Bromeliaceae > Puya > Puya raimondii. Next base: position 139,508,275 of record JABWPP010000050.1, read on the forward strand.
GTTGGAAGCGGTGGATCCGGAGATCGCCGACATCATTGAGCTCGAGAAAGCCAGGCAATGGAAGGTAGAAATATTCTCCTCTGGTTTTGGTTTCGGCAATGGTGTACGAAACAGCGGTTGAATTTGCTGATAGATCAGAGTAAAGCGTTTTCGACAGTGGTTCGACTGCTGACGAAAAAAAGTGGTTATTCTTATTCCTTTTCTTCGCCGCAGAGTGAAACATTAATCAAATCCTGTTGAGTCTAACTCTTGTTGAACAATCAACCAATTATATCTGTCGTCACTAAACATGTAGAAATTATTCTTGCTAATTATCAGATATAGTTTCCATATCTAGCTCATGTAAAGCAAAGTTTTGCTTAGAGAGGCCCTTTAATACGAGGTTTTATATCAAATTAATTATTTAATTGTGTGGTCTATGCCATTTTTTCGTAACTTCGGCAGAATTTTCTGAGAACGTAGATTTGGTAGCTAGTTGCGATAATATTGCTTTTCTACTTGCACCTGCTGTAGGCTATAACACATACCATGTATTTTCTTTGTTGTGGAAAGTACTACGATTGGTTGTCACTCAACAACAAAAAATTCTATGGCGCTATCTCTAGATACTTACTCTTTCTTTCCTATATGTTGTCTTAGGGACTCGAGCTAATCCCTTCGGAGAATTTTACATCAGTCTCTGTGATGCAAGCTGTAGGATCTATCATGACAAACAAATACAGCGAGGGGTATCCTGGTGCAAGATACTATGGTGGAAATGAGTAAGATGCAGCCTTTTGTCCCATTTTTACATTGTCTAAAGTGAAAGTAACAACAAAAACAAAAGGGAAGGAAAAAAGATGCATTTATCTGATGATTCAGTTTCTTTTAGTGAGCACTAAATCACCACATACGTCTGCTTAATTCAGGTACATTGACATGGCAGAATCCTTGTGTCAGAAGCGTGCACTAGAAGCTTTTCATTTAGACCCAGCCAAATGGGGAGGTAACATATACTTTTCAAAACGAATATTTTTTGCAACCATCCCCTATTATTGTCCCTCGCTTTACTATTTCTTCATTTTCTTTAGTAGTACCAATTTCACCACCTATATTATCACTGCATCTGTGTCAAGTTTCATCTTTTTAAGGATATGTTACTTTTCAAAAAGAAGAGGATATGTCAATATACGTGTTAAAATAAGTGCTTAGCATAGTCTTACTGCTTTATGTGCTTTCGTTTTTTAATGTTTTATCCAGTTCCCTTCATGCCAGTTACTGTATGGTACAAAGGCATATGTAGTTTTCTTAACTCGAAGCAACTTTGCTTTCGAGGCCTTTCCAAACTGGCAAAACTTTGACATCTCATATCCTATTTCTTACGGACATTAGACTGGAACCTGGAATTCTACACTTAGTTCTACAGAATACCTGAAAAACTGTTTGCTGCAATTGTTTTACTTGGGATCACCTAAATGAGTTGCCCAATGGGTCACTTTGTTCGCAGTGAATGTTCAATCGCTGTCTGGATCTCCTGCTAACTTTCAAGTATATACTGCACTTTTGAAGCCACACGAGAGAATCATGGCACTCGATCTTCCTCACGGTGGACATCTTTCTCATGGTTACCAGGTCTCCGTACTCCTGCAATAAACTCTTCAATCTAAATTTATTGCTCATCCTGAATAATGCTATTGGTGATTAGTAAGCACACCATTGCGTTTTCTCTTTTTTATTGTTGTCCTTGAAAAGGATTATTTGGGGTAATCATTATGTTATTCCATACTTGCATCCTTTCTTTTATCATAATAGTGATGCTAGGAGATAACAGAACTCTGCAATTTTTTAACAGTGCATGGTCATTAAGTCATTTTGTATCCTATGAATATTATTGTGTTTATTTTTAAGGGATTTGATTGTATAATGTTTGTCTGCTTTCTGATATAAGAAAGTTTCTCCGTTCTCTTTTCAGTCAGTCTTGATTGTATTATATAGCAGAACCAGGATAATGTGTAATCTTGAAAATTTTGAATTGCCTTCCAATTCTTATTTTCGAACAATTCCTTAAGCTATTAAAACCTCTCTCTAATTTCTGCATTATGGTGAATAGGAAATAATGCTTCCAAGTATCTTGATTTTGCAGACGGATACCAAGAAGATATCTGCTGTTTCTATATTTTTTGAGACAATGCCTTACCGGTTAAATGAGAGTACCGGCTACATAGATTATGATCAGGTTGGTAGAATTATTTGCTTTCTCTTATTCTGATCTTCTTTCAATCTTTTCTGACATTCTGCCACACTTTCTTACTGTACACACTTTTTTTAACCAGTTTGTGACTCATGTCAAAGTTTTCCTTTTCGAGAGGAAAATCTATCATGATATGGTTTACCTATCAGAACATGGCATATTGACTTCAAATTCTTGTTGAGACTAAAGATTTAATTGTTGCTACTATTGTTGTTCTAGGAATCAGATTTTGTTACTTCTGCTTGATAACTATTAAAAAGAACTGCTTTCCCTTCACCAATCTGTAAAATTCTGAACTTCTTTCTTACGTCAATCGTACAATAATTTGATCCATTGTATGCCATGCATAATACTTCTTTGAATGATTTTTCCCTTAGTTGCAACTTGGGAAGTAGTGTGCTTGTTATATTCTTAACCCATTCTTGCAATCCTCCTTATAGTTGGAGAAAAGTGCTGCTCTCTTCAGACCTAAACTGATAGTTGCTGGAGCTAGTGCATATGCCCGCCTCTATGACTATGCTCATATTCGTAAGGCAAGCTTTTCCTCATTCCTGGCAATTACTTCTTTATTGGTAAGTAGTAACTCTATTAGTTGGCATTAGTCATATATTTACTAGTTTGAGATGAGTGACAGGTGTGCGACAAGCAGAAAGCTATACTTTTGGCGGACATGGCACATATCAGCGGACTGGTTGCAGCTGGTGTAATTCCATCTCCTTTCGAGTATGCAGATGTAGTAACTACTACAACTCATAAGTCACTTCGCGGACCACGTGGAGCCATGATCTTTTTCAGGAAGGGAGTGAAAGAGATAAACAAACAAGGGAAAGAGGTCAGTCGATGTACTGTCACTTGATATCCAGCAGCTGTTCGACTGTTCCAACTACTCAGACTTAGCATGGGTTGTTATGACTGGGATTACGTTAACCAAAATAATACCTGTTGTTATGTTCTGAAGGTTTTGTATGACTTTGAAGATAAGATTAATGCTGCCGTCTTCCCTGGTCTTCAAGGTGGTCCTCATAATCATACAATTGCTGGATTAGCTGTTGCTCTGAAACAGGTTTGGCCCTGTTAATACCATTCTCGTGCATTGTTTTGTTATGAAAGAGGCAAGTAATAGATGATTCTACCAAAGCGAAGCAAAACGATAGAGAAAGCAGTCATGAATGTGGATTTATTAGGTTGTCTTCCCTGGTCCTCAAGGTGTAACTAATCCATACCCAAATCTGAAAAGGTCTGTACAGCAGGGCTGAAAACAAAAAAAATGCTTCCAATTTATGTTTTCTCCAAAACATGCCATATTGGGTTATGAAGTGAGCCCTATCCAAGAATTCAAGAATGAAGACACACCATTACAATTATTTTAAGTGACATATAAATTGAACAAAACTTCCAGTTTTCATCCATCCTACCCCAAGTTTTGGGACAAAGCAACTCAGAAATTCTGAGAATTCTCAATGGGTCATAAAGAGCATAAGAGGTCAAATGATTAAAGGTGAGGTAAGATGCCTCACTTCGCATCTTTTTTAAGTTTATCCATATCTAAGTATCACTAGACCAGAATTTACAATAATAACACAAACAATTGTGCAGCAACAGGAAATGAACAGCAATGTTCAGTAGTTAGAGAAAATGGAGGAAAGTTTTCTCAGTGATTTATGAAATTTTTATATGATTTCCTTAATTAAATGTTCCAGACAATTTTGGAGAATAGACTTATGAATCATTTGATAGAGAAATTAAACATAATTCAGAAATATTACAGTTGTTTAGTGATTTTTCCTGCATCGTACATTGAAATATTTGGGTTTTCTTCTTTGCTTGCGAATTACAGGCGACTACTCCAGAGTACAGAGCTTATCAAGAGCAAGTGCTTAGCAACTGTGCAAAATTTGCTCAGGTACAATGTTTAACATCATATTTATTTGCTTGAGTGCCTTTCCTATGCTGAATTGTTCGGATAATTATGTTAGGTTATAGGAACACTGAGGCTAAAGCATGAACAATTCTTTTTTCCCCTTGATGGCTACTTCTTACGTACATTTCATTCAAGATGCATTTTTCAGGGAACTCCTTGTTCATACCACTTGTTTGCAGTATTTGCCTACATTGATATATACACATAATATGTCTCGTTTATCTAGATCTTAATCCAACATGCATTGCTTTATCTTCTAGGAACTGCTTGACTCACAAATTTCATGTTGTACAGCGCTTGACTGCGAAAGGCTATGAACTTGTTTCTGGTGGAACAGAGAACCATCTAGTCTTGGTGAACTTGAAGAACAAGGTAACAAAGAAATATATACAATCCTGGTGGAAATTTTGTAATTGTTGTTCTCAATTTTTTCTTTAAGCTTTTGTTTTCTTTTTTTTTGAGATAAATGATCTCAAGTTCAGCTGTTGATCTTGTCAAACAGGTATTATGATTTAGATACTGCTTCTAGTGAATTCCTACATGTTATATATTTGTATGTCGTTTTTTGTTATACTTGAACTCCCTTGCACTTCGCTTCATGGTTGACGCAGATAAAGCTGTTGTGCAACTATTTGATGTCTTCTATTTACTGCTGGGCCTGTCCTGTGTATATCATGTGAAGGAACGCTCATTTTGCTTTCTCATATCTCTGTTCAGGGAATAGATGGGTCCAGGGTTGAAAAGGTGCTGGAACTGGTTCACATTGCAGCTAACAAGAACACTGTTCCTGGTGATGTGTCAGCCATGGTACCTGGAGGCATTAGGATGGGTACATCCTTTTCCTTCTCACCTTATGTTGTGATTTGTGAGAATAACTAGGTAGTTAATTTCTGAGTATTTCCTCTCTACTTATTCAGGGACCCCGGCTCTCACATCAAGAGGATTTGTTGAAGAGGACTTTGCAAAAGTTGCCGACTTTTTTGATAGTGCCGTTAACGTAGCATTGAAGATCAAGGCTGAAACCAAAGGTTGTATAATATTCTTTTCTCATAGAAGCTTCTGTATTTTCTTGTAAGCTTACTAAAAGCTGGACTACTATTTCTTGGTTTTCAAATCAGGAGGATCAAAGCTAAAGGACTTTCTAGCCACCATCCAAACAGACGCGAACATCCAATCTGAGATTGCAAAGCTACGTCAGGAAGTAGAGGAGTTTGCAAAGCAGTTCCCAACTATTGGATTTGACAAGGAGACTATGAAATACAAAAACTGAGAAATGAATCGTATTGCAGCAAGGTTTTATTAGGTACATATTTAATTACCAACCCGTATGTTTTCTCATATTTATCAACATTGGTGTCATTTTTATTTGTGCTTCTCAATTGAGAAACGGGGAAGTGAGAAAAAGAAAAGACATTATGCCTTAATTGTACTCCTGCTGCTGCCTGAATTCAAGCCACCTTCTAGCAAAATTTCTTGATTGCATACACTTACTGGTTTCTACTAATCGTAATGAAAAATAGTGATTTTAAACTACAAGAATGTTTCAGTGGATTGAGAGAAATAAACTTACAATTTAAGCTAAATTTGATTATGTACTTTGTGCAGCAAAAGAGAAGCTGTGGTGGCTTGCAAGTCCTACGCCTAGAAGTTCAAGGGGTGAAGTGAACTACGTTAAAGCTAAAACAAATGTACAATAAAGACTGCTATATTAAAATATGGAACCTTGTGATCTGATTTCTTGTTGAGCTCTAACTATGTATATACATTTGGATCTATCCTTAATCAGTACTGGAACTGTTTCAATGCCCTCTAAAGTTATAAAAATGCCGTTCAAGCTTATCGGCAGTTTTCAAGGCTTTCATATGGGTTTATTATTTACCATCATTACTTCTGACTTACAATTGATTAATAGTCTATTATAATGTATTATCGGTGGAAAGAAGTTCCAGTTCTGTGGATTATAGTACAGCAAGTTGAAATATAAGTATTATGCTTGTCGTAATTATTGATCTGTTTGCTTTTACTTGGGCCTTCTAGAGTTTGTGCTTCAGCCTACTCCACTAAATTGGTAGGCTTTTTTTTTTTTTTTTTTTTTTTTTTTTTTTTTTTTTTTTTTTTTTTTTTTTTTTTTTTTTTCTTTCTTCCTTTATTTATATATATATATATATAGTAGGGCTACTATACTCTTATGAGGCATAAATATATATACTGCCAGTGTATAGGAACAATTAATTTTCCTAAGATGAAGGCTTCCTTGAATCTGCTTGACTTGGACAACAATTAATCAGAATAGAGAAAAGAAAGGTATGAAATATTCAACGTTGTAGTTAGTTTTTGGACTCAACAGTTTTAGGCTATATCTAGTCCCGACAATTTGAGGCTAAATCGTGCAGCTCGTTGAAGAAGTTAAGGGAAACGATAAGGTTGCGGGTAATAACGTTTACACTGATGGACACAAGAACATTTACACTTGAGAGATGGGACCGCAAATTATTGTCGAGGACCAAACCGGTTCTTTCAAAATTAAAAATGAAACAAGGTTATAGAACCGTTGATTTTGTCACTTACTGGATCCGCGTGCCTAATTTCCAAGTTCGCTTATTATCACTGTGCTATTTTCTCAGTCAGTTAGCCGTGGCGAAAAACTTGTCCAACGGGCTAGGGAACTTTCTTGCGCTGCATGGAGACTTTTCTAGCAATTATCATTCTAAGATGTTGGTTTGTAAAGGTATTATGTGGATTAGAGTTGGATTCACGGAGGATTTGAAATCGAGTTCCAGTAAGATATTGGCGGCGTCAGTGGGGTCTCTACCCGACTTCAGTCCCTATTTTTTTAATCTTATTATTACATTAAATTCTTCTCTCCAAGAAAGAACAGAGGAAATAAAAGAGCAGAAAATAAGTACAACAGATTCGAAACAGGACTGGTTTTGCAACGCTATTAACGACTATGGTATCCGATTTTTAGGATCCAATCTGGTTTTGCAACGCTATTAACGGCTATGGTATCCGATTTTTAGGATCCAATCTGAGGTCTTCCGTTGGATTCAGCTTAGGCTGGCGGGCTCGTTTGTTTACTGAAGTTAACTGTGATGACATCTTATCAGACATTCCTGTGACAAAATGTATACTGAGTGAGTTAATTTTTCTCGTTTGCAGTTGCAGTAGATTTTCGTACAGAATTGTATTACATGCAGTGCCGTATGACCAGATTTCAGGTAAAAAGGGGCTTATTAGGCTTTAGCCTCTTTAAGCTCCAGATTTTAGAGCCTAATGCCTAATTGTAAGCGCCCGCAAATTATAATTTGTGCAACGCGAAGTGCCCTCAAATCACAATTAGTGCGCACCCGCCAGTTTGTTTTCTGCTAGTCAAGAGCGAAGGAAATCTGTCCGACTCTGCCAATAGAAAAATTCTAGAATGCACTGAATATATTTGATGACGTGGCGTAACAAACCAATCAAAAGCCTCCTTTTAGAGATATATGTCCCATCGTGATTATAAAAAATATTTATATTGTATTTTTTTTTTAAAAGAAAAGATATGATTGGCTTGTTATTGATGACGTGGTGTAGGCGGGACACTGTAGACTTCCTCCTGCCAATGGCGGCAGTATCACTGTTCTTGCTCCAAAGTTAGTTCAAGCTTATTTTCGCGTATTCGGTCCAAATTGGAGGCTACAGCGCGTTCTTTCTCGTCTTTATACGGGAATGTAGAGTAGATTATTATTATTATTATTATTATTTACATATAGGGAAAAGACGGTCCTCGTCTACGTAAGTAATTTGATTAGATTGATGGTGGCATGTAATTTAACCGGTAAACTACTTCCGCTGACTTTGACAGGGACAGCTCGGTCATTCGGCGCCCTCCTTCTCGGTCGACGAATTCCTTCATTTTCACTATTTGCTTTTTGTCCGCATACAAGAATATTTGTGTCTTCGTTTATCCTGTTGGATTCGTGGCAAAGACGAAGAAGAATAATAAGAAGGAGAAGAAGAGCTTGCACGGTCTAATTCCAAAATCTCCTGAGGCAATCTTTAATTATCTCAGGTTTTCTATCGAGGCCGATCTTCGCTGCTCGTGAGCAGAGCAGGTGATGACAGGAAAGGGAAGGCGCAGAAGAGAATTAACTAACGAGAGAGCCCCCAACTTTTGGATTTCCTCACGGCATGTGCATGGTCGGTAATAAATGAACGCATAACTCCGCTACGCAGCAGCGGCAGCAGCGGCAGCGACAGCTACGGAGCAACGGGAAACGACAGGTGACTGCAGTTGGGAGCGAATACATCCGAAAACCCACAAAACCCAAGAATTTTGAAGCCAAAGCAATCAGCAGCAGCAGAGGAGGAAGAAGAAGAAGAAGAAGAAGAATAAGAAGAGCAGGAAGGAGAAGATGCTGCTGCAATTGCTCCTCTTCCTTCGCCTCCTCGGCCTCGTCTCCGCCGCGGCGCAGCAAACCAATCCCGAGATCGGCAGCAACTGCAGCCAGACCTGCGGGCCCGCCACCGTCCCCTACCCCTTCGGCTTCTCCCCCGGCTGCCGGATCCCCCTCACCTGCTCCGACGCCGACTCCGGCGACATCCGGATCGGAGGGCTGGCCGTGCGCAACTTCTCCTCCGGCCGCCTCGTCGTCGACGTGCCCCCTTCCTGCAACCGCTCCCTCTCCGTCGCCCTCAGCGCCCTCTTCGGCCCCAACCACGCCCCCACGTCGCGCAACGCCCTCGTCCTCGCCAACTGCACCTCCTCCTCCCCCCCCTCCTCCGCCCCCACCCCCGCCCCCGCCTCCGCGTGCGCCGTCCCCGCCGCGCTGCTCCGTACGAACTGCGGCGGCGGCGTCTTTTGCAACTACTCGGGCGCCGGCGGTGGGGAGTCGCAGGGGTTCCTCGCGAAGCCGAGCGTGGCGGGCGCGGGGTGCCGCGTGCTGGTGACGTCGCTGGGCTACGAGCCGGCGGAGGAGAAGACGCGGCTGCCGGCGCTGGTGTTCGAGACGGCGGAGCTGGGCTGGTGGCTCGACGGCCCCTGCCGCTGCTCCGACCACGCCAACTGCACGCAACTCACCTCCCCAACCACGCAGAAGTCCGCCTTCTACTGCAGCTGCGCCGACGGATTCTACGGCGACGGCTTCTCCGACGGCCTTGGTTGCCGGAAAGGTCGGTCTTTAATTCTCATCTACTTTAGTTTAATCATCATTTTCTTTTCCTCATTAAGAAAGAAAAAAAGGGCAGTCAAACCACGGTGCACATTTCTTTTCGACAAAAAAAAAGAGAAGAAATTAAAATGGGAGTTTACTTGTATTCTTCATTGACTTTAGGCATCCATGGTTATTAAATTCATAAGAAATTGGGTTAGTAGGACTGTTCCATTGTATCTGCCTGTTTCATGTTTAGTTTATTTTTTTATAGTTTATATTAATTTCTGGGGCATTTCCAATAGACATTTTCGAAATTTTCAATATGGCTAGTGGTAATGTGGGATCCGTGTGGACAACGACAGTTATGATTTCATTCTCGATCGTAATGTTTATTTTAAAAAAAGAGAGGAGAAATGAAGTGAATTAACAAACATTTAAAATCAGTGATCTAATACCCTCAAGATAAGGGTAAGAAAAGTCTTGACATATACATATTCTTTTTTTGTCCTCGTATTGACAGCGTCGTCCTTCCGTATTGGACAAATCTTCTTGTGCTATTCTATGCTTTGTTCCACCTACTGGAGCTCTTCTTATGCTATTCTATGCTTTGTTCCACCTACTGGAGCTGTCGATGAAACTGATCTTTTCATCTGGCCAAAGCCCAACTACTACTACCCAACTGTTACCATGAATTCCTCACTAAAGTAGTAAATAAATCCTGCTGAGGCATATGATACTTTTAAAGCTAGTAGTCCCCAAGTGCTGCTGGGTCAACTATACCAACAAAAGATAATTTAATGCCTCTCATCTTGAGTACTTGCAACATTTAGGAATTAGTGGTGTGCATTAGTTGCTGAGGCAGCTGTAGAAACCTTTCAATACTTACCTTGGCTGCAATGCAAGTAGATGTAAGCAGGTCCTTGGCCTTTATTCGGCCTTCGCTCTCCGACTTTGACTCAGAAAGGTCCTTCCATAGACAAGATTTGGAAGAATGCGGCTGTTAGATTGGACCGCGGCTGTTAGATTGGACCGCACGAGAATTTCATCTCAGTTTGGAACAAATACTAATTATATTAAGATAGATGTGCCTGTCGATTAACGAGCTCAGTTTTAGCAACTAGTCTTAAACGGGTATCTTACTGATCCTGTTGTGGTTAATACGTTTTGTTTGTTTACTTTTCTTGGAGCAGTGGGCCTTCCTAAATGCAGCGCCTCCAAGTACGTCTCCGGAGGATGTGGTGGTCGGACCAGAGTGGGCCTTCTCGTTGGAGGTATAGTAATCTCCTTTTCCCTGCTGGTGATGCTATTCCTGATCGATTTCTATCTGGTAAATTTTTAGGTAATATGATATTAGAACAGGTCTATGGCCTCCTTAAAGGGATTCATCTAATCTCCACAATGCATGTACATGAAGGGGATCTTAACATTATTTCTAGATTGTTTCCTACAAGATTGGTATTTAGATTATGTAGAGTTTAGATCCGCTTATTGCTTGGACCCAATATATTATTAGTCTAGGCCAATCAACACTTTGTTTGAAATAATAATTGAGTACAAGAATATATACATAAAAACAGAAAGGCCCTTATTCAAGGCTATATTTGTCGACTGGCTCATTTTGAAAATAAAATTCATAGGACCTGTCCTACATAGGACCCCCTCTTAAGCTGCCATCTGGCGCTATGTGGAGACCACAACTGCAGGGGTGATCCAAGGGCCGTCCGATCAGCCATGTGACATTGCAGGATACGCCTCGCATACGATAAATATGTGGCGCATTCTACAGAATTTTTGTCCGGCCCATTCCATGGATAGATAGCATGGAAGAACAAGTGCAAGGAATAATTTCTCCAGATTCTAGTTTGAAGAACTGGCTTAAGAAATAACCTTGTTTTTGCTTTTATATTGGGTGAAACCGGACTGATTGGCATGTAATTAAAAGTTCAAATCTGCTGGCTGAGCAGTCCATTCAAAAAGCCGCTTTTGCAGGTCAAAGGAACTCCCAATCTTAACCAGAGAAGAGCAATGTGAACTAACATTTTTTCTTTCATACCAACCGGCACTAATATATAATTTAACCTACCAAACTCTGTCCGTCTGTGTGGGTATTTATAATTTAGTAGAAAAAATGCTGACCTATTCATCGCCTTTTTCTTTTTCTTTCTTTTCATCATGTGCAAGTAAATTGGTAAGAGAAGTACAGTTTAGCAACTGCATCTTTATTGAATCAAAAAGGTTTAGTTTATTTAATATACTACTTGTGACGTAATATACTATTTGTGATCTATTGCTATTTGAGAATATTCAACAAATACGAATGCTATTCTTCTTAATAAACAAACAACTGGTCAGTTACTTAGCGATCGTTATTCTCGTACCCGGAATCACTCAACTTGGTAAATTTATATCCTCTGCTATCTATTGATTTTGCCAAATATTCGTTTTCCACAATTCGCAAAATGCTTGAGAATCCATCTAAGTCCAATATATTTATGTATGTACGGCAGGGATGTTGGCCGGAGCCGCTATTATGGCAGTCCTGGCTGGGGTTTGCCACCTTATTCGGCGGCGTTCGTCTTCTTTACGAAAGCGGAAGAGCACCAAACGCCTTCTTTCCGAAGCATCCTGCACTGTCCCTCTCTTCCCATACAAGGACATCGAGAAAGCCACCGATGGCTTTTCAGAAGAGCAGAGGCTGGGCACCGGCGCGTACGGAACTGTTTATGCAGGGAGGCTCAGCAACAACAAGCTAGTGGCCATAAAGAAGATCAAGCAGCGAGACAGTAGCGACAGCATGGAGCAAGTGATGAACGAGATCAAGCTCCTCTCGTCGGTGAGCCACCCAAACCTGGTTCGCCTACTCGGCTGTTGCATCGAGCGAGGGGAGCAGATCCTGGTCTACGAGTTCATGCCCAATGGCACTCTGGCTCAGCACCTGCAGAGGGAACGTGGGCGCCCTCCCCTCCCTTGGACTGTCCGCCTCACCATTGCCATGGATACCGCCAAGGCCATTGCCTACCTCCACTCTGCGATCCACCCGCCGATATACCACCGGGACATCAAGTCCAGCAACATACTGTTGGATTACAACTACAATTCCAAGGTCGCAGACTTTGGGCTTTCTAGGATGGGCATGATGACCGATCAGTCTTCGCACATCTCCACGGCACCGCAGGGGACTCCTGGCTATGTGGACCCTCAGTACCACCAAAACTTCCACCTCTCCGACAAGAGCGATGTCTACAGCTTCGGGGTGGTGCTGGTGGAGATTATAACGGCTATGAAGGTGGTGGATTTCAACCGAGTGCAGAGCGAGGTGAACCTTGCGGTGCTTGCTATCGATAAGATTGGCAAGGGACGCATCGATGAGATGATAGACCCATATCTGGAGCCGCATAGAGATGCTTGGACCCTCTCCTCGATACATAAAGTAGCGGAGCTGGCATTTAGGTGCCTGGCATTCCACAGGGACATGAGGCCCTCAATGAAAGAGGTAGTCGAAGAACTGGAGCAGATACGGCTCAGCGGTTGGGCTCCGTCATCGGACGACAACATGTTCATGTCCACCACGTCGTCGCTCTGTTCCTCGCTGTCCAACTGCACGGACAAGTCGTGCAGGGTTCCCTCGAAGAGCAAGAAGCTGGTTTTGGTGAATACAGTGGCGGCAGAGGTGAAGGCGGATTCGCCTGTCTCTGTGCAGGATCCTTGGTTCAGCGAGCAAAGCTCGCCGTCCACGAACAGTTTGTTATATAATGTTGTCCACTGACGACCATAATTATATACAGAGAAGTCTTCTAGTGGTGAATCTTGTACACATGCAAATATAGTTTCGAAGGTACGTAAATAGTGAACACATTCATACTACTTATTTTTTTCTAAAATTATTGCTATCATATAATGCAGTGACTGTCACCTTCTATCAACATCCCATTATTGGTTGTCATTATAAACTTTATAACCGTCTGATATTTCTACGGTAAAAATAATTTGGTATTATACGATAATTTAGGCCATCGCATCTCATCAGTTGGATAACAAATAAAATATCTGTTATATTTATTAACGAAGTTATTCTTTCCATATCTACGATGCCGCACGCTTTAATACCTCATGTTTTCACGTTTTCGCCGCACGCTCTAATTTCGCACTGTTTTTAAAAATTCTCTACGATTTTTCATCATGATTTTCATCGCTAAACCTCTTAATTTTCCTCTACCAACGCATCTCGCCTTCTCTCTCATTCTCCCTCTCCGCCAATTCCCTATCATTTTCCTCTGCCTCCCCGACGCAGCATCTCCCTCCTCGCCGCAGGCACTCCTTTTGTCGCACCCGTGGCTTTCTCGTGTTTTGTGGTGGTCTGGCCGGAGGTATCTCGTCGCACTCTCCCTCTTTGTTGCGGGCAAGAATGTTTTTTTTGAGAGAAGGGTAGCACGCTACCTGCTTCATTCATTAAGTAAATAAATTTAATTACACAGTATGAGACAGTCAGGGCCTCAGTAAAATAAAAAGTCAACGAAAAAAGGGATACAAAAGGATAGCAGAGTAAATGTAGAAGTAAGCGTAAAAAACGAAGGGTATGAACAGGTGCCAACATCAACTAGCTCTACAGAAGTTGGCCCACTCTTTCACCAGTACCCCAACATGATGAGCCGCTGAGATGGCATTCATAGGTAGGTTCCAAAAAATAACATTGTTTCGTTCGTCCCAGATCGTCCACCACATGACCGCCACGACTATCGATCTGAGCCCTCGAAATGTCCGCCTGTGGTGCCCTCCCAGACAGCTCCTCCCAAGACGATAATGACAAGAATGTCATATAGTTCAGGATAATTAAAGTTGAGGGGCTTATATTAGAATGCCACATAGTTCAGGATAATTAATATTGGAGTCATTTTTACTAGAGCAAATTATGTCTTATCTGATTTAAAATAAATTTATATTTTGAAAAATATGTTGCTAAATTTTTTTTATATGCAACGTACATTACACGTTAATAGCTATTTCAAATTAATATAAATTTGTGTATCATATTTACCCAAAAGTTGTCAATAAAAATTTAATTTAAAAAGATAAATTTATCTATTATATTTTATTAGAAAATATCTGTCATATTTCAAATCAAATTTAAATAATTATTGCCGACGATAATTATATATTTTTATTTTTATTTTATAAAATTTGAGTTTAGAGAGTGAATTCAATTTAAGTTTGGATATAAAATTTAAATTAAAAATTTAAAAAAAATTAATTAGAGTGGATCAAAATTAAATTTTAAAATTTGAATTAAAGGTAAATTAAAATTTTGATACTTTTAGTTTAAAACAAACACTTAAATTTCGGATCGTCGGATTTCGAAAAACATATCGAAATATTCAATATATAGTTAATTTTAACTCTGAATTTAAGATAAAATAAGATTAAAAATATATATATATATATTTGAAATTAAATTCAAATTTTATTGTAGAGTGAAATAAAAAAAATTAATATAACAACTAAATATTATAGATAATATTGAAATAATCTAAAAGATTTACTGAAAATAAAAAGATATGAAATATTTCGGAGATCGATTACCCTTTAGAGAAGAAAGAAACTAAAAATTTATTTCGTTATGTTACTTATTTTGTATAAGAAAAAAGAGACATTAAAATATTTTTTTGTCAAAAAATTGATTTATCGACGTATCAAATTCAAAATAAAAAGTATTTAAAAATTATGAACTTTGAATAAAAATATTTTGAGAGCAAGTCATATATTTCGTTCAATATATATATATATATCGTTCAATATATATATATATATCGTTCAATATATAAATACATACATACATATGCTCACCGCCCCATAAGCATCACCTCCCAGTTTTCTAATGAAAATTCCACGAAAATAATTATTTTGCGGGAAAATAGATGATATCGCTGGGGCGGTGAGCTCACCGGTAGTGACCAGATTCTCCAAGCCACTGTCGTGACCAGCCCATCAAAAATATAAGCCCGGCCCAAATTGGGCCCAAATCTGGGTACGAAACGGGCCGGATCCATTGACTACTGGACTCAATATATGGGCTTTTACCAGGCCCAAGTACCTAATTGATAGGTCTCTTTTTGGATTAGTTTGTGTATTAAGTATAGTTTCAACTTTTTTGTTTTGGCTAAATTTTTAAATAAAAAAATATTTAAGAATTATGAATTTTTAATAAAAATATTTTGAGAATCACTCATATATAAAAATTTCAACATTTCTATATATAAAAAAATATATAGAAATATTGAAATTTCAATTAGGATATAATAGATATTTTTAATAGAATATATAACAAATAAATATATATGTTTTAAGAAAATTTAAATTTTTATTGTAAGTTTTTGATAATATGATACATAAATTTTTATTGATTCGAGATAACTATTAAAATAATTATGACATACATTTGCAGATATACTCAACTAGTGTGTATGGGTTTGCATATATATATATATATATATATATATATATAACGAATTTTATGAATCATTCTCAAAATATTTTTATTCAAAATTCATAATTCTTAAATATTTTCTTATTTTAAAATTTAAGCCAGGACAGAAAAAATTGAAACTTCATATATATGTATATAACAAATTTTATTAGCCATTCTTAAAATAATTATGAATTTTGAAATAAAAATATTTTGAGAATGACACATAAAGTTCGATACATATACACGCAAATGCATGTCATAATTATTTTAATAGTTATCTCAAAAATCAAAAAAAATTTATGTATTATATTTATCAAAAACTTACAAAAAAAAAAAATTAAATTCTTTTAAAAAATAAATTATCTGGTGTATTCTATATATATATATATATATATATATATATATATATATATATATATATATATATATATATATATATATAAATATAATATCTTAATTGAAATTTCAATGGCTGTTGTCCACCATATAAATGAATATTCTATATATTTTTCAAATTATGACGAATTCGAAATTTGAGCATGTATTTTAAACTAAAAGTATCAAAATTTTAATTCTCATTTAATTTAAAATTTAAATTTTGATCCACTTTAATTAAAATTTTTAGTTCTTAATTCAAATTTGACGTCAAAAATAAAATTTACTTCATGATTTAAAATTAATTTTTAATTTAATTTAAAAATTATAAATTTAAATTTAAATTTAAATTTTTGTTCGTAAATATTTAAGTAATTTTGAAATAAATTAAGTTTGAAATATAGATTGGTAGATTTATTAAAGATATGAAATATTTCTAAGATTATCCTTCAGAGAAAAAATAATTAAAAAAAAATTCGTTATGTTACTTATTTTGCGTAAGAAAAAAGAAAAAAGAAAATATTTTTTCGTCAAATTTTTTTTTTTGTCGACATACCCCAATTCAAAAATAATAAAAATAAAAATTATGCGCTTTGAATAAAAATATTTTGAGAGTGACGCAGTATATATAAAATATACGCGTACATACGGTCACCGTCCCATGAGCGTCACCTCCCAGTTTTCGGATGAAAACTCCACAAAAAAAATTATTTTGCGGCAAAATATATGATACTGTAGGGGCGGTGAGCTCACTGGTGGTGAGCAGATTCTCCAAGCCACTGTCTTGATCTGCCCATAAAAAATATAGCCCGGCCCAATTTGAGCCCAAATCTGGGTGCGAAACGGCCCGAATCCATTGACTACTGGACTCATACATGGGCTTTTACCAGGCCCAAGTTCCTAATTGATAGGTCTCCTTTTGGATTAGTTTGTTTATTAAGTACAGTTTCAACTTTTTTGTTTTGGCTAAAATTTTAAATTAAAAATAATATTTAAGAATTAAAAATTTCGGTAGATTTATTAAAGATATGAGATATTTCTAAGATTATTTCTTAGAGAAAAAAGAATTAAAAGTTTATTTTGTTATGTCACTTATTTTGTGTAAGAAAAAAATCAAAAAAAAAATTTTGCCAAAATTTTTTCGTCGACATGCCCCAATTCAAAATAAAAAACATTTAAAAATTATGAACTTTGAATAAAAATAATTTGAGCCAAAATTTTTTCGTCGACATGCCCCAATTCAAAATAAAAAACATTTAAAAATTATGAACTTTGAATAAAAATAATTTGAGAGTGACTCAAAAAGTTGGTCTAATATATATGTATTTATAGATAAAATATATACATACATACGCTTACCGTCCCATGGGAGTCACCTCCCAGTTTTCTGATGAAAACTCCACGAAAAAAATAATTTTGCGGCAAAACACATGATATCGCGGGGGAGGTGAGGTTACCGGTGGTGACCAGACTCTCCAAGCCACTGATAGCCGGCCCAATTTGGGCCCAAGTATGGATGCGAAAGGGGCCGAGTCCATTGACTAGTGGAGTCCATACATGTGCTTTTACCCGGCCCAAGTACATAATTCATGGGTCTCTTTTTGGATTAGTTTGTTTATCAAGTAGAGCTTCAACTTTTTTGTTTTGGCTTAAATTTTAAAATATGAAAATATTTAAATCTAATTATAAGTTTTTATTGAAAATTCATAATTCATAATTCATAATTTTCTTATTTAAAAATTTAAACCAAAACGAAAAGGTTGAAACTTTATATATATATATATAACGAATTTTCTGAGTCATTCTTAAAATATTTATATATTCAATATTCATAATTCTTATATATTTTTTTATTTCAAAATTTATGCCAAAACAAAAAAGTTGAAACTTTACCTAATAAACAAAATAATCCAAAACGAGACCTATCAATTAGGTACTTGGGCCGGGAAAAGCCCATGTATGGAGTCCAGTAGTCAATGGACTCGGCCCCTTTTGCATCGAGATTTGGGCCCAAATTGGTCGGGGCTATATTTCGACGGGTCGATCAAAACAGTGGCTTGGAGAGTATGGTCACCACCGGTGAGCTCACCTCCCCAGCGATATCAATTATTTTGCCGCAAAATTAATTTTTTGTGTGGAGTTTTCATCAGCAAAGCGGGAGGTGACTCCTATGGGGCGGTGACCGTATGTAGTACATATTTTATCTATACATGCATATATATTGAACGAACTTTTTGAGTCACTCTCAGATTATTTTTATTCAAAGTTCATAAATTTTAAATAAGTGACATTTTGAATTTTTTTTTTGTTACGCAAAATAAGTAATATAACGAAATAAATTTTTAATTCTTTTTTCTTTTAAGGGATAATCTTAGAAATACTTCATATCTTTAATAAATCTATCAATACACCCCCCTCCCCCAACACACACACACACACACACACACACACACACACACACATAAATTTTAATCTTATTTATTTTTAATTTTTTATTTCATCTTAAATTCATAGTTGATATTTAATTATACGATTTAAATATAAATTTATAAATTTATAAATTAAAGTTTTAATATTTTAGTTTAAAATATATACTTAAATTTTGAATTCGCCGATTTCGAAAACTTTACAAAAAATATTTAATGTATATATATTGACACTCTTCTCCATGGTCGGCACCCTCATGGGTCCCATTTTGTACGTTAGTATGAAAATAAAGATTCTTCTTGCTTTAAGAACGCTTTCCTAAAGCAAATTTTCTCTCCCCTACGTACTACAATGTGTCTAAGCACGTGCAAGTCATGGATCATGCATGCATGGCGTCAATAATATATCCAACCTACTCCCTTAGCCTTTCTTCTTCTTTCTTTTTTTGTTTTTTTGCATCCTTACCTGAGTACTTTTTCACCAGTGAACGTCGGCAATTACTATGCTAAAGATTTCTCACATTTTAGGCTCAGTAGGTAATGGTTTTTGTATTTTTTGTATTTTTTGTTTTGAAGCATGTTAAGACTCTGCTCTTCTAACTTTGAAGTTAAAATCCTAGCTAGGGAGAAAATTAATTACCTTCAGTTGCCAATTAAAGCGTTTGTATCCAGACGTGTACTCGAGTCAGTCTTAGCATAATCTAAACCTGAATTGAGCCATCCATCACCACAGTTGGATCGAATTGTGCCTGAACCGTAACCTAACGGTTGGTTGGATTGAATTCGGATATAATTCTTTTGGCAGTCAGTTAGTTGCATGGAATCCAAATGAGCTAACTAGCTAGTATGCCTAATATGAGCCTATGTTCAGACCGCGCTTCTCGTTTGCAAGAGAAAGCTCCGATTCGAAGCTTTTTCAAATTTCTCTTTTATATAACTGATCGTGCACGAAAACACACAGAGAACTGTAAGAACTAAATAGTAAGGTATAGATATCAAATCGTAAGAGCTGAGCTAATTACCACACAATTGGATAGATAGAATCGAGTGGAGTTTGCGCAAACCTGGGCTAGATTCACCGTGCTCGAAATTGTTGGGCCCACACTCTTTTTTGATTTGTCCCATTTGAGTACCTAGGACATTTGATAGGGGAATTTGAATTGACGTAGTTGTGGTTCAGTTAAAATTTCAATTCGGTGAGAATAAAAATTAATATTGGTCTCGGCAATAACTAGTGTAATGTTGGAGAGATTTAACGTCTAGTTGTAGATAAGATTTTAGTTCTTTTCTATAAAAGTGAGTTCCGACTATTTCAAAAAAGAATTTTTTTTTCGAAACTTAATTAAGTCCATGGTTGCCTGCTAGATCTTCTCAATATCTTTATTTGAATTTTATAGTTAATTAAGTTAAATATTGTTATCTTTTATTACTCAATTAGCTATTAGCAGTCTTTTTAATCCAAATTTATTCGCTATAAATTAGTTTAAACTATTAAATTTAATTAAACTATCAATCAGTGGGATAAAGTTTTTAAGATTCCCAAAAAAAAAAATCAAAAGTTGAATGGATCTCAATCAGAAGAAAGCCAGTACATTACAATACAGAAAAACTAAACGATCAGCAGTCGATCACCATTTTATTTTAATTTTTAATTTGTTACTGTGTTCTTCATGTCACTCGAATTTACAAAGGCTTCCGTTTCAAACCGTCCAAACTCCGAAGGTTAGGCACAATAATGCCACTGAGAGACAGAGAACATTTAGGCAGATGCATTAAAAACTTGTGTTTTTAACCACCAACACCCATTCTCATTTCCTTGGCCGCTAGGCAGGGATGGACAGGGCCTCATTGTTAGAACTGGAATGAATGAACGGCTTACTTTCGGCCGCAGAGAAGGCAGAGGAGGATCAGGGGAGGAGGAGGTGGTGATGGAAGGAGTAGAGCTCGGAGAGCATGTGGCCGCGGGCGAGGAGATGGGAGCTGATGAAACTTTGTCTGAGACTAAATTACACTATTTGAGATAAATTTATTATAAATAGAACAATTTTGTTTCAAATAGTGCAACTTATTTTCTATTAGTGTAACTTTCGTCTCAAACAGTGCAATTAATTTTTTTTCTCTCTTTTTTTTCTCTCAAATAGTACAATTTAGTCTTAAGCAGTGCAATTTAATTAGTCAAAAAATAATGCAACTTCTTTTTATATGATGCTATTTTTGTCTCAAACAGTGCAACTTTGGTCTCAAATAGTGCAACTTCGTCTTCTTCTGCTTTCTTCTTTGTTTTTGATTTTTCTGGAGAAAAAAAATATTTTTTTCCTTACTTTCTCTATGTTATTATTTTTTTTTACCCTGTGCATCCTTTTTTGTTATCGCATCTCCTCCCTCGCCTTTTGCTGCAGCCGCCGCCTCCGCCCCGACGCGCTATCCCTCTCCGTCGTCCTCAAAACCTCTCGTCGCCGTCGTCGTTACTCTCCGCGGCCCTATATTCCGCCGCATCGCAATCTGTGCCATATCCGAGCCGGCGTCGGCGGAGGTGCGGGCAAGTAAGAGAGGAGCATGTCGTTGACGTCGCGGTGGTGGAGGAGGAGAAAAGAGAGAAAGTGGGAGGAGAAAGAGAGGAAGAAACGGCGAGCAGGAAGAAGACGAACCGTACGGAAAAAGATGAGCATGAAAAAAGAGAGAGAGAGAGAAAAAAAATAAGAGTATTTTGATCGATTTATTAATAATTCGAACTGAATCTGTAAAATCCAAAAATACAGACTACTTTTGCAAAATTTCAAAACCGATTAATTTTTTAGACAAATTGGCCCAATAAATATGATCCACAAATTTATGTTAATTTAAAAAAAAATTATTAAAATAATTATTACGTATATTTGCATGTATACACAAATAATCTACATCTATTTATACTATATATATATATAAATACGTAATTTAAAT
Source organism: Puya raimondii (assembly GCA_016920855.1). NCBI lineage: Eukaryota > Viridiplantae > Streptophyta > Magnoliopsida > Poales > Bromeliaceae > Puya > Puya raimondii. The sequence goes on from JABWPP010000050.1 coordinate 139,529,765, forward strand.
TTGGATACGTTGACAGACACATCATGCTCGGCTATTACCTAGTTTTCTAATTTCTACGGTCTACAGTTTTACTACTTGGCCCGACCCTATACATGCTCGTGGCTAAACAAGCTGTTAACAGGGACGGAGTCATGTGGGGGCTGACAGTGGCCATGACCCACCCAAGATTTTTAGAATTACAAGAAAGTCCATTAGTAAATTATTGAAAAAATTAAAATATTTTAAACTTTGGAGACCAAAATGAAATTTTTTTGGAAAAAATGGTTGCCTTGTGGGCCACGCATCATGGGCTGGCCGCCCGCGCCTCCTCCCACACCACACGTGAACATGAAACTCTCTCTCTCTCTCTCAACCAATCAATTGCTCTAAGTCTCAAGCGCTCTCTCTCTCTCTCCCTCCCCCTCCCCCTCCCCCAAGGCTAAAGAGGCTATAAAAAGACTATTTTAATTTTATAGAAAAAAAAATGCTTAAAAGAGTACCGAAATTTATTATTGACTTAAATACAGATATAAATTTTTTTAGTTATTATTAACAAGTATAAGCGTTCCATGAAACATTTCACCTATTATTAACAAGCACTCTGTAATGCTATAATCTATTTAAAGTTTGAATATTTTGATATTTTCTTAATTTTTTACAAATTAAATTCATTTAAAAGAAAAAAATTAAAAATTTTCTGGGTTCTTCCAATGGCAACTATTGAATTTTAGTATTTGAGAATATTAAGTATTATAGTAGATCCAAAATTTTAATTTTTTTTCTGTATTTTTGTACTTCAAATTTTTATTATATATAATTTACTTTATTAATTTTTTTTAAAGATCAATATATTTTGCATAATGTATTTTTGGCCCCCTTGAATTAAAATTCTAGCTCCGTCCCTGCTGTTAAGTATGGGATGGGATATATATATTCAAGAAATCACAGTAATTGTGGCCCCCTTGAATTAACGTCCCTGCTGTTAAGTATGGGATGGGATATATATATTCAAGAAATCACAGTAATTGTCTTCGTTAGTAATTTTTTTTTAAGAGAAAGATAGTATGCTACCCGTTTCGTTTATTTTTTTACAAATAAATTTAATTGGAAATATGAATCAACTAGAATTTGAGCTTGGGACCTTGAGTATCAACCACAAAATCCTTTGCTACTTGTGCTAGGGACGGTCGGTGTCTTCGTCTTTAATTAGCAACGGAAAAGGGGGGACGATCCGGTCTCCGGACGGTCGGTGTCTTCGTCAGTAATTAGCAACGGAAAAGGGGACGATCCGGTCTCCGGTAAAACGCACGTGGAAACACGCGGCCACTTTGGTACTCGCAAGGTCCTTCCGCGAAGTATTATCCATGACATCGAAGTCAATTACATTACAATAAGTTATTAATATTAATAGTATAATATATAATTACTTCGCAATGTATACGATCTAGATATAGATCTATTATTATAAGAGAAATACTACTGATATATCTAAAAAGAGAATATACATCTCTACATCTCATGCCTCTTATTCAAGAGTATGGGCACTCTTTTTAAATTTTTAATATTAAAAAAATAATAAGTGTAAGATTTATACTCATCTTTTGGTATACTAGTAGCATTGCTATGCTAATATTAAAGAAATGCTAAATCCACAATGGAAAAAGAGTTATAATTCTATGACCTTTCATCCAAGCGTGAATAGAGTTTAGTAATTTTTTTTTTTTTGCTTAGCAAAAAAAAATTTATAAGACTAGTGAAGAAAAATTAGCCTTTGAATAAAAGAGTTGTAGAATTACAATCTATTTTAAATTATAAATCTAGCATTGCTTTTAAAATTAATCAAATATTATGTTTGGATCATACATATACGCTACATTTAGCAATAAGAAATGCCTCTTACACCGAAAATTAGAATGTAAATTTTACATCAATCCATCCAAAAACTTTAAAATTTTTTTTAAAATTTTAATATTTAAAAGCTTACCAACTGATTGATTGTGAAGGAAAGCATCCTATGCTTACAATTTATACATATTTTTTTGTGCATATAGATAATATTACTCTCTCAATATACATATATTCTAAGTCCAACGCAATCTTAGGAGCAAATAGTTTTCCATTAATTGCATTGGAACCATCAAATTCACATGGAAGAAAGGACTGAAATTCACATGGAAGAAAGGACTGATTCAATAATGAAAAAGAAAATTTTCTTTTTGGAGAGAGAATTGGGCCATCAAATTCACATGGAAGAAAGGACTGATTCCATAATGATTTTTTTTTTTTTTTGAGAGAGAGAATTGGGCCATCAAATTCACATGGAAGAAAGGACTAATTTCATAATAAATTTTTTTTTATAAGAGAAAAATAACATGCTACTCACTTCGTTCATATTTTTAGAAATAAATTTAGCTGAAAATGTAAAGCAACAATCGGTGAAAAAAAGTAGAAAAAAAATTATAATCTCTACAAATTCTTATCCAAGGATTGTATAATATGCTAGCTCTTTGTTAATTTTTAGAAAACAATAATAATAATAATAATAAGATAACTAGAAGAAAAAAAAAAAAAAGAGTAAATTGTACTATTACAACTTAAAATGGGTGGCAGATCTACAATTGCCCTTCACATGAGAGGAATAGTAGAAAATAAGAAGGTAGCTAGCTAACTAGCTATATATAGAGCTAGTCTTTCTCCCTTGGATTGATCAGAAGATCGATCGATCATGGCGAGCACCAAGATGCAGCACGCAGCTGCCGGAGCAGTGACGGCGATGGACTTCCCCGATCACGATGACGATAATAAGATTCTTCCCATGAAGCCGATCCCGGGCAGCTACGGCACGCCGGTGATCACGCCGATCAAGGACCGGCTGGACTTCTACTACTTCCAGGGGCAGGACAAGTACTTCCAGTCGCGCGCCGACAAGTACGAGTCGACGGTGGTGCGGATCAACGTGCCTCCGGGCCCCACCATGGCCTCCGACCCCCGCGTCATCGCCCTCCTCGACGCCAAGACCTTCCCCGTCCTCTTCGACGTCTCCAAGGTCGAGAAGAAGGACGTCTTCACCGGCACCTACATGCCCTCCACCTTCCTCACCGGCGGCTACCGCGTCTGCTCCTACCTCGACCCCTCCGAGCCCAACCACACCAAGATCAAGCAGCTCCTCTTCATCCTCCTCGCCTCCCGCAAGGACCAGGTATATATATTTTTTTATTACGCACGCTTAAAAGCTTAAGCTGTCAGAAAACGGTCCGGCCGCTGGTGCAGCAGAATCCTTACTTAACTAACGCAAGGTATAAATTAATTAATATATATTGCTAATTAATAGGTGATCCCGACGTTCCGCACCAACTTCGGGGCCCTCTTCGCCACGATGGAGTCGCAGATAGCCTCCTCCGGCAAGTCCGACTTCAATGCGCTCAACGACGCCACCTCCTTCGACTTCCTCGGCGACGCCTACTTCGGCGTGGTCCCCTCCAACACCGTCCTCGGCTCCACCGGGCCCACTAAGGCCAGCAAGTGGCTGCTCTTCCAGCTGGCCCCGCTCACGACCCTCGGCCTCCCCATGATCGTCGAGGAGCTCCTCCTCCACACCTTCCCCCTCCCCCCCCTGTTCGCCCGCTCCGACTACAAGGCGCTCTACGACTACTTCAGCTCCGCGGCAGCATCGGCGCTCGACACGGCGGAGACGCAGCTGGGGCTCTCCCGCGACGAGGCCTGCCACAACCTGCTCTTCGCCACCGTGTTCAACAGCTACGGAGGTACTTAATTATATGTTATATTATTTATTCTGATTATAGAATATATATTAATTTTACATGACATCAGAGCGCGCGCAATGGCCTCGACGCAAGCAGTGCAGGAAGGATATATAGATAGATGTCCTTTAACCTAACATATATAACTGGCTTGATCGATTAATTTCGTTGTTTTCGATCGGCATGCAGGAATGAAGGTGCTGCTTCCGGGGATCCTGAGCTGGCTGGCGACCGCGGACCCGAAGCTGCACGCGAGGCTGGTGGCGGAGATCCGAGGGGCGGTGGCGAAGGCCGGGGGGAAGGTGACGCTGGACGCGGTGCAGAGCATGGAGCTGACGCTGTCGGTGGTGTACGAGGCGCTGCGCATGGACCCGCCCGTGAAGTTCCAGTACGGGCACGCGAAGAAGGACCTGGTGATCGAGGGCTACGACGCGAAGTACGCGGTGAAGAAGGGGGAGATGCTGTTCGGGTACCAGCCGATGGCGACGAGGGACGCGAAGGTGTTCGGGGCGACGGCGGGGCAGTTCGTGGGCGACCGCTTCGTGGGGTCGGAGGGGAAGAAGCTGCTCGAGTACGTGGTGTGGTCGAACGGGCCGGAGACGGAGAGCCCGTCGGTGTCGAACAAGCAGTGCCCCGGGAAGGACCTGGTGGTGCTGGTGGGCCGCCTCCTCGTCGTCGACTTCTTCCTCCGCTACGACACCTTCACGGCCGACGTCGGCCAGGAGCTGCTCGGGGCCAAGGTCGTCGTCACCTCGCTGACCAAGGCCACCTCCTAGTCCTACTCCCACTCCCACTCCCACCCACCACCACCTTTCCTTTATTAATTAATATTCCGGCCTTTTATTACTTAATAATTTGCTTTGCTTGGTTAATTATGCACGGATGTTTGCCGGGTGGATCGGGCTAGCTAGCTAGAGGAATATATATATATATATATATATATATGTGCTTGCACTTTTTCTGTGACGTTATTGACTTGGTGAATAAAGAAGCAAGTGCTTCTTTTATTTTACTTTTGTTTCTCACCAACTACATCGTTTAATAGTAATTAATTACTAGCCACATGCTAGAGGATAATATATATTAATCACCGGCAGATCTAGCTGCATATGTTTAATCTTGTGAGCGAATCTAATACTGCACATAATTTAAGAATGGAGGCAAAAGTTTGGCATTTTGTGGTGAGATTTTATCGATCATTCATTTAGTTTCTTAATTATTCATACAATTTCGCACATTGACCAATAGTAGAGGCTGATCCAATGGAGAACCAACACATCCAAAGATTTAGACGATCATTTGAGTTTTTAGTAATGATATTAAAAGATAAAAGTGTGAAAACATAAGTCCTCTAAGGATAAAGATTTAAAATTTACATCTGTATTTAGATATACGGTCGCATTGGTCCAATATGGTCCTAGATCCACGTGTCGACAAAAGGTTAGGAGTAGGTGGATTTGCATACGCATGCAACTCGCAAATTAGTTGCATATATAATATTTAAAGAAGAGAGAAAAAGTTGTTATCTACTCTGATCAAGATTAAGTCTAATTAATGAATTAACTAGCCACATAGTTTTAACTTAATTGGAATCAGGAGGGCCTACTCGGAAACTCTTATAAGTTTTTATAGTATATTTTTTTACTCTAGAACATTTTCTCTAATACAGCATTACCCCAGTGTAGAAATACTTCATTTCTAGATTGTTTGGATATATAGCTATTAAATTATTTGCCGGAAAGTTGAAAACTAGCAGTTATGTTATTTGAATTAAAATAATAATAATAATAATAATACATATCACTTGACTCAATATTTGCCTACATTAATTTGCAATTTTGGCAATAAACATTAATTACCTATATGCAATTCATCTAAAATTAACCACATAATACATCTAAAACAGTTTTGATAAAAAAAGAACTAGTCTAAAATAAATCATATAATACATCTAAAATAGTTAAAAAAAAGCCACTCCACGGAGAGAGAGAGAGAGAGAGAGAGAGAGAGAGAGAGAGAGAGAGAGAGAGAGAGAGAGAGGTGAGAGGATAGCATTATCTATATATTTTTTCTTTTTTCAGAGATAAAAGCTCATACTTATTTTATTCCAAAATTACAAATTTTAGGATTTAATCTATGTATTTTAAAACTGTATAAAAGACATCCAAATATCATCTTGTAGAAAGTTGCTTTAAAATATTCTTTTTTTTTAATACTCTATTTTTAAAAACAACACTCCCAAACATGGCCTCAATCATGTCATGTGAATTATGCAAGGAGAAGAAGTCATCTGGCGTACCAGGGCCAAGCAACACTGGTTAAGAGAGGGGGATGGAAATACCAAATTCTTTCACTCTGTAGCAAACGGACGAAAACGAGCTAATAGGATTGGAACTATTGTGGATGATAATGACACCTTCCGTAGTGAAGAAGATAAAAAGTACTATTTCTACCGTAAATTTACGGAGATGTTCTCCCCTGGTGAGACGGCACCGGAGGACTTTGGTGACTGGAGGGGATTATTCAACACAAGACGCTTAACCGTGCAAAACGTTGCGCATCTGACCACTCCTTTTAGTGCACACGAAATTAAGCTTGCGGTATTCCAACTTGGGAGAGATAAGGCTCCTGGTCCAGACGGATTCCCCTTGAGCTTTTACCAATTTTTTTGGGAGACACTCAAGGTGGACATAATGAACTTATTCCACGAGATGTTTGAGGGTAATTTGTTGACTGGCCCCATCGACTATGCTTACATCTGTCTCATCCACAAGAAAGAAGGGGCTGCAAAGGCTAACGATTTTCGACCAATAAGTCTATTAAATGGGATCCAGAAGATTATCGCAAAGGTTTTGGCCAACCGACTAGAGTCGGTCATGAACGAATTGATCTCCCCCTCTCAAACGGCTTTCCTAAAAGGGAGAAATATCACCGATGCTTACGTCGCAGCCCGGGAGATATTCGGATGGGGATGTAAGAGGGGGATCGAAGGTGTCGGCGTAAAATTAGATTTTGAAAAAGCTTACGATAGGATTTACTGGCCGTTCCTCTTTAGAATCCTGGAATGGTGGGGATTTGACAAAAAGTGGTGCGACTGGATAAAACTTTGTGTGTGCCATGGAAAAGTGGCTATCCTAGTCAACGGCGAGCCTACCAAATGGATAAAGACTAAGCGAGGGGTAAGACAGGGTGACCCTCTATCCCTTTTTCTATTTCTTCTGGTGGCAGAGTGCCTCGCCCGTATGACAAACGAAGCTGTTGCAAATAACCTTATTAAAGGTCTCGGACCATCTGAGGAAAGCAAGATTGCTCTAATCCAATTCGCAGATGACACGTTCGTGTTCTGTGAGGCTAAGAAAAGTTTAATGAGAAATCTAAAACATATTTGGAATCTATTTGAATGGGCATCGGGTTTGAAGGTCAATAAGGAGAAGTCTGAACTTTTCTATATGGGTCAGGTGGCAAGTAAAGCATCGAGACTTGCTAACCTACTTGCTTGCAGAGTCGGCACTCTCCCTACCAAGTACTTAGGACTACCTTTATCTGTCAGACCGCCCTCTAAAGAGGACTGGAGAGGGATTATACTTAAAATACAAAGAAAAATTGATGGATGGCAGGCTAAACTCCTCTCGAGAGGTGGTAGACTAATACTGGTGAATTCAGTGCTAACCAACATCCCTTTATACTTTTGGTCAGTATTCAAGGCACCCAAATGGGTGATCAAGCGTATCGAGGCACTTCGTAGGGATTTTTTCTGGAAGGGACATACAGATACCAGTGGAAGAGGATGTCTGGTAGCATGGAAGAACGTATGTAGGCGTAAGATTGAAGGCGGTCTTGGCATCCTGGATTTAGCCACTATGAACCAAGCTTTACTTGCGAAGTGGTGGTGGAAATTTTTTACAGGGCCGCAGTTACAGTGGAACAAGATCATCCACGCCTTATTCTATCGTAGAAGAAAACCGTTGAGGGAGGGGCGCTTCTTTATACCCACTTCAAACTGGTGGAAGGGTATCCTAAGTATCCGGGAAATCTACAGATGGGGAGCTTCGTATAAAATAGGAAACGGTCGAAACATCGATCTGTGGTCGGATCGTTGGTGTGGGGAAGTCGCACTGCAAACACTATTTCCGGAAGTGTACGAGATGGTAGCAAGTAAAAACATCAGAATTTGTGACTGTTTGACGACTGATGGCTGGAAGTGGAACATGATCTTAAGAAGTAACAGCGTTTACGGCGATGGAGAGGAGCCGAATTACTCAGCTTTCAAAGCAAAGCTTTCCGAATTTAAATTGGGGACAGGTCCAGACATTGCGCTTTGGCGATGGAGCCTGGATAATCGCTTTACGGTAAAATCGACTTACTCGATGCTGGTCGACGGGGGTGTGAGGGACTACAGAGCCAACAGAATATGGAAACTCGCTATACCCTTGAAAGTAAAAGTATTTTGTTGGCTCGTACTCAAGAAACGGACCCTTACAGCTGATAACTTGAAGAAAAGAGGATGGACCGGAAACACAACTTGTATGCTATGTGGGGTCGACGAGGAGACGGTCGACCACTTATTCGCACAGTGCATCTTTTTCAGATTCTTGGTGGTGAAGACCCTGGAGGGTGTCCAACTCAGGGATCTGAAAAAAGAGGTGAATTTGGTCTGGGATAAATGGACGACAAGTAGTAGATTACAACCACTGCGACGTAATCTTATCAACTTAATAGCCTGCTGGTGGATAACTTGGGAGACGAGAAATGGCGTTATCTTTAGGAAGGGTCCATCGGACCCACTCAGAGCAGTTTATAAAACCAAGCAGCTCAGGAGACTGTGGGACCAAATCCTACCAGTTAATCAGAATTAGACTTTTTTTTTTTTTTTTTCGTCGCCACTTTGTAGGCCTAAAGTTGCCTCACCCCTGTAGCCTAATTCATCAATTTAATGAATGAAGCGGGTAGCGTGCTACCTTTTCCTCAAAAAAAAAAAAAAAATAAAAAAAAAATAAAATTATGCAAGGATGCTCAGCTCCATGGTGGGCACCCTCAACCCCTTTAATTTGTACGTTAGGATGAAAATAAAGATTCTTTTAGTTTTAGAGAGCTTTCGTAGAGCAAATTTTCTCTCCGTACGTACCAAAATATGTCTAAGCAAGCACGTGCATTTCATGGAACATGCATGGCTTCAATAATCCCACCTACTCCCTTAGCTTTTTTTTCTTTTTTTTTTGGCATCCTTAGCTGAGTACTTTTTCAGCATCCTAGTACTGCATCCTCACCTGTGAACGTCGGCAATTACTATGGTAAAGATTTCTTACTTTTTAGGCTCAGTACATAATGGTTTTTGTTTTGTTTTTGTTTGTTTTTTTTTTGGAAGCATGTTAAGACTCTGCTCTTCTAACTTTGAAGTTAAAATTAAAATCCTAGCTAGGGAGAAAATTAATTAACTTCACTTGCCAATTAAAGCGTTTGTACCAAGACTTGTACTCGAGTCAATCTTAGTATAATCTAAACCAGAATTGGGCCACCCATCGCCACAGTTGGATCGAATCGTGCCTAACGGTTGGTTGGATCGAATTCGGATACAATTTTTCTGGCAATTAGTTAGTTGCATGGAATCCAAATGAGCTAGCTAGCTAGCATGCCTAATCCGAGCCTATGTTCAGACCGCGCTGCTCATCTGCAAAGAGAAAGCTTTGATTCGAAGCTTTTTCAAATTTCTCTTTTATACGACTGACTGCGCACGAAAACACACTTATAACTGTAATAACTAAATAGTAAGGTATAGATATCAAGTCGTAAAAGCTGAGCAAACCACACAATCGGTGGAGTTTGCACAAACCTGGGCTTGATTCACCTGGCTCGAAATTGTTGGGCCCACACTCTTTTTTGTATTTGGCCCATTTGAGTACCTAGGACATTTGAATTGACGTAGTTGTGGTTCAGTTAAAATTTCAATTTGGTGAGAATAAAAATATTAATATTGGTCTCGCCATTAACTAGTGTAATGTTGGAGAGATTAACGTCTAGTTGTCGATAAGATTTTAGTTCTTTTCTATAAAAAGTGACTTCAGACTATTTGAAACAAGATTTTTTTTTTGAAAATTAATTAAGTCCATGGCTACCTGCCGGATTTTCACAATATCTTTATTTGAATTTTATAGTTAATTAAATTAAAATTTTGTTAAATTTTATTACTCAAGCTATTAGCTATAAATTAGTTTAAACTATTAAATTTAATTAAACTATCAATCAGTGTGATAAAGTTTTTAAGATTCTCTAAAAAAAAACCAAACGATCAGCAGTCGGTCACCATTTTATTTTAGTTTTTAATTTGTTAATGTGTCCTTCATCTCGCTAGAATTTACAAAGGGCTTTCGTTTCAAACCGTCCAAATTCCAAAGTGTACGCACAATAATGCCAGAGAGAGACAGAGACCATTTACGCATATGCACTAAAAACTTGTGTTTTAACCGCCACCACCCGTTTTTATTTCCTTGGCCGCTACGCAGGGATGGACAGGGCCTCATTTTTTCGAACTGGAATGAATGAACGGCTAACTTTCGCCCGCCGACCAACTTGCAAGAGTAGGAATTCGCACAAGTATGAAAAAGATTCCCAGATCTGCACGCGTGTTCAGCCTACGCTAATCGTATGTATGATTCATGATGCGTCCGAATTATGAAAAATCTATTTTAATCTGAATGTTTTCTATCTAAAACTCAATATCATATTAAACAGCAAATTTAGAAAGTGCTAATAAAAAAGAATGGGGTGTTGTGCGTTCAAGTTGTTCTCTCTTAAGGGAATGGAAATGGAAAATAGAATTAAATTGTATTGGAAAGAAAAAATAAAATGACGAATCATCAAAAAATATTTTATTTATTATTGAATTTGAGAGAGTTTTGATTAAGGAAGAGGAGAAGGATGAAACACGAGAAGAGTAAGATGTTTGTTATTGAGGATTTTGAGTTATTTATTTTGAAACTGGCCGTCGTAGGATTCAAAATTGAATTGTGACATAAATGAATTAAGCTATTTTAATTTCAAAGTAAAATAAAAATCGAAATTCGGTTAACCATAACTGAATCAGTAAATTCCATTTTAATTTTGAAGTCCAAAATATGTTGACTAAACAAGCCCTAAATTCCTAGCCGTCCAATAGTAATACTAACCAACCTACCTACCTATAGCGCCAAATCCCGCCAAAACTGCGTGTACGTACCCACGATGCTATATGCGCAGAATCTTTTGCTGTTCCTACCTCTCCCCGCGCTTTTTCCTCCGACCTTCACTTTTCCCCCTCATTTAATTGTACTCTTCTTGATCTCCTTATTCTTCCTTTTTTCTTTTGCATGTGTTTATATATATGCATACTATATAACCTCCAAAAAGCGCAAACAAAAATAAAGTGTGAAGGAAGAAGATCTCTTCTAGAGCTTCTCTTAAGGAAGAGCAGTATATAGAGGAAGACGTAGAGAGATAATAACTAGAATGGCGGGGGCAACTAGATTGTTTCGGGCCGCCCGAGCTCGCCAATCAGATCATCTTCCCTCTTCTTCTTCTTCTTCTTCTTCTTCTTCTTCTCCTGCTTCAACTCCTCATCGAAGTCTCCCGTCTTTTCGACTTCCATGCAGTGGCGGTACTGCAGAGAAGCGCCTAAGACTCAACCACGAAGCGACGACGAAGAGGACGGCGGCTTCTGCGGACGCCGCCGTGCATGTTGCGCCCGACGAGAAGCAGAAGCAGCCTCCTCCGCCTCCTCTTCCCTTCCATCTTTCATCTTATTTGGCCAAGGAGCTAAACGGGACTGTGCTAAAGCTGTTTGGTCCTGCACTGGCAAATAAACGTAACTGGGCAACGCTTTGCCAGATTCTTCTTGAGAAGGTTATAATTAACTTTTTTCTTAAAAGAATTATTATCTTCTTATCATGAGTTTCTCCTCTTGCATGCTTTGTTATTAATTACTAATTAACTTCTAATTTCTTTTCTTCCGTTAGGGGATTGTTGGATGCCAATCCTTCTCACTCATCGCAGTTGCCGGATCCCTCGTTGGCTCAATCTTGTGTTTTGTCGAGGTAATAAGTTAACTTCTACGTTCTAATAGAAAAAAATAGTAATAAAAAAAGAACAAATTTATTAGTAACTGTTGTTTTTTTTTCTTCTGAAAATTAAAATGTTCTTGCTTCTGCTGTAATGGAATGCAGGGCTGCTTCTTTGTTCTCGAATCCTTCCTCGAGTATTTCCACGCGATATCGAAAGGAGCAGAAGACCGAGGAGAGATCATAAAACTGCTTATTGAAGCAATGGGTACAACTTCAAGTTTCATTCCACATGCAATTAAACTGCGTTCGCTTTTCGAAACCGCGCTCTTAATAATTAGTTACTTGTCCATTCCTTGAATATGCTTGATTCATGCTGTTAATTTGAATTTCCTCAGACATGTTTCTTGTTGGAACTGCTCTGCTCACCTTTGGGATGGGACTGTATGTCATGTTGGCCGCTTCAAGTGGGAAGAATCAGAAGAACAGAGAATGCTATCCTGTTTCAGAATCCAACTTTGGCCCATTCAATCTAAAGGTCGGGATTAATGTTCCAATTTTCTACTTGAATCTAGTGTGAAAAACATCAACCTTGTATTACAAACCTGACAACAGTTAACTTTGTTCTTCTTCAGAAGCTTAAAGAAGGTACGGCGATGCAGTCGATATCAGAAGCAAAATCGAAGCTCGGCCACGCCATAATGCTGATTCTTCAGGCAGGGGTGTTGGACAAGTTCAAGAATGTGCCCTTGATTAGCGGGCTCGACCTAGCGTGCTTCGCAGGAGCATTGTTCGTCTCCTCTGCTTCTGTTTTCCTCCTCTCGAAGCTCACAACGCCGCGAAGCACGAATATCTCTGTTTAATTCTTTTTGTAGGTCCAAGATTATTTTTTTATTTTTATTTTTTTTCAAATTTTACTCCAGCATCAATCTTTATAGATACCCCATGTATAGTTACTTGCAGAATGACAGAATGAATTTATCAGAAAATAATGGTGAAGTTGTTCATACAGATACTGAGCTTAAGCATGCGCATCTCTTGCACTAACAGTGAGGTTAAATGGGGTATCAAACAAATTTATTAATAAATCACTGATTCAGGAGTCAGTTCTCAATGATAAATACAACCATCTTAAGAATGCAAAATTGATGTCACATATTAAGTACATTATCTGCAATCAGTGTAGCAAGCCCTGAGAGAAGGGAAAAACATTTGCCTTCGATGCCTATGCCTACCTTAAAATCTTTGAGCAAGACCGCTAGAAAAACTGAAGGCAAAACAGACTGAAAGTTAATTGTAGTTTCACATCAGTCGCCACCGAATATATTTCTTTAGTTTTATGAACTAAAGAACCTATTTCTCTCAGACATCTGCTTCAAAATCTAATGAGATAATACAAAGGATAGACAGTTCCTGCCGACCAAATTGACTGTATTGCATGTACCTCAATGGAAACCTCATTTAGGGAAAATCAAGAACTAAAAAGAAAGAAAGAAAGAATTAAAAGAATTAAAGAATTCCTAGTGCTACCTGCAGGTACTGCATGAGCTTCTTGGAAAGTGATATACCTGCATCAGTTCAGACGAGAAGATTGGCTTTGTATGTAAGGCCGTTCATAACCAAGTATATCAAATAGCAAGCCAAGTGAAAAGGAACTTACATCAATCAATGAAAAACAAACTAAGCTTATCCAACCTTGAGGATGATGAAAAACCTGAAGCATCTCCTACATTGTACTAAGGAGTTCTCTCATCTCGGCCACCGAGAGGACGGTCTCATTTGGATATATTTTTGCTACCAGTTTAAGAAAAGTTCCATATTTGTCCAAAAACTCTTTCTGCAAGACCCCAATTGAAACAAATTCAAATGTTTTACCACCAAATTTATTCGTGATTTGCACTAATCTTATCAACATCTGAATCAGTTGATTTTGCTTTTTAGAGAAATTACCAATGAGATTAATTTAAAACATGGTAAGAGCAGAAATAGTGCACCCAAGTGCAGATACACAAACAGGGCAGCAAGAACAAAACAGGTTCATATAAACAAAACGAAAATAAGAAAATAATATCTATGTGCTGAAACTATTAAATCAACACATTATTCTAGTGGCGAATACACCATAGAAAAGGATAGCTGCATCTCTGTGGAAACATTACCTATAATACAATAATATGAGTTGAAAGAGAGTAATAAATTGAAAAAACGCCAGTTTTGCCTCTCTTTTTTTAAAATCAAACAGAGAAAAGAACTCTCTCTCTCTCTCTCAATATAAATTTATTTGGTTCATGTAGTCGAATAAGATATTATCTATATTCTATTGGCATGTTTTGATCAGAGCAAATGATAAAACAGACCTTGCATTTTTCCCATAAGGAAGGCAACAACTCTTCTGCAGTTAAATTCTTCTGTAGTTTCCTATACATTGCACTTACAGTCTTGTCAAGCTGTAAAAATAAATAAATAAATAAAAGGCCATAAGTGCAGCGAAAACATAAAAAATGAAGATAATATTCTCATCATCTCAAAGTGACAGCTAATGAAATAGTTTGAAGCGCACTTAAGACAGAAAGATGAGACTAAAATAAATACTGCAGCTTACTCCTGATAAGCTGGATTTTAACGTCTTTCGAAGTTCCATCTTTGACATTCCAATTTGGAAAGGGATCTGCAAATTTGATCATTAGAAAAGATTAGGCATAACAGAAAGTACAAATAGATGCAGTTTGAGCTTTTGTCTCCAACATTTAGTCAAGCATAGCATAGAAAGATGACTAGTGGACGGAGCAGGTCATATGGGGAGTAACATCATTAGACAATGAAGCAAGAGATTGTTAAAATTGCACACCATATTGTAAACTACAAGAAAAGATGCATTAGCAGGTCGTTTTGGCCCTGTTCAAGATTGTCTCACCTCCTCAGGAGCCATTGTGAACATCAATTCCTCAATTTTTCTTGCGAACTGGAATAACTTCTCAAAGTGCTGCAATAAGTAACACTGTTATAAAAAAACATCTTGGCACACATGCACACATGCACACATGCATGAGCATGTGAGTGCACATATACACATCCACACATGCATATGCTGATATACCCATCCAACTACCACACATTAGCACTAAAAAACATATATATGTATGATGTCCTCAGTGGGCTTGCCATATCAAGATAACAGGTTCGAGTCAAGCCACTACATAAAAAAAAAAGTACTAACACAAAACCATCTCCAAAATTCTGACACAAGAACCCTGAAACTTGTAAGCTTTCTAGATGCTGGAGATTCATTGTGATTCATCCAAATCATTGACTAACACATTGCTTCATATGAAATGATCACTAGAACAAACCATTCCTTGGGAACTATAAGATATGGATGCATATAAGGAAAACTTTCATTTCTTTCTGGATACATGTAAGACAATGTGAATTGGATGCAAAAGCAAAATTTAATTATAAAATCTGGAGATGAGACTTTTTTAAAAGCACTGAAGTGGATAGAGACCAAATATCATATATATATATATATATATATATATATATATATATATATATATATATATATATATATATATATATATATATATATATAATGATCTTCGTGTGCGTTAAGTTGACATAAAAAAGAAATTTGAGATGACAGGAAAAAAAAAATGAATTGCTGGGGGATATGCTGTAGGAGCATCAGTACTCCGGACAAGATCTAGCTTATATATGGTTTACAGGAGTGTTTTTGTTTTGTCTTGTTCATTACTTAGTAAAGAAAACCTTTCCCCGATATCAATAGTGCATCTCATGAAAGAATAATTACTTGATTAGGGGAAGAAATATGTGCATCTTATGAAAGAATAACTACTAGATTAGGGGAAGAAATATATAGATAGAGATAAAGAAGTCCTTACAATGTAGATGACCATATTAATATGGCGCAAGCAAGCTTGTTCATAGGATTCACTTGCTTGATGGTAGAACTTAGCAAGTGTCGGCACTACATTAGCTAAATCATAGAGACTGAAGAAAAAAGAATGTATCAGGAGAGCAGACTTGTTTCTTCAGATTACATGAATAATGAATAATCTGTCAGTGAAGGTCAGTTTTTCACAACCTGTGCTGAAAAGCTGCATAATTCTCCAAAAGCACGATATCGGCATACTTTGGCTCCACCTGTGCAACCCTCTCCAAGGTAACGAACATTATGCTGACCTATTTCAAATTTTACAAATTATCATTTAGTAAATTTGAGAGAAACGTTCAATAAAACATCACGTAAATAACTTAGCTACCAATAAGGAGAAGATGCTAGGTTAATGCCCATTATTTAAACTCGCAGACCTGGTATTCTGAAATAATGTTGAAGTACCCAAAAAAAAAAAAATACAAGCTTATAATTGTCATAAGTTTATTTTCAAAAAAAAAGAAAAGGGCCTGGTATTACTGGTATTAAGTGGTGTGTCCAACTGGGTAAAGTGGAGCTCACAATTTTTGTATACGCTTGATCGACCAAATCCCTAGATTGCCCTTGTATATACTGTTCCATACGTGTTGCCAGCGTAGCAAACCTACGAAGAATAATAGATTGCAGATTTATGCTAGAGCATTGTAAATTAAAGCTAACGAAGGGAATAATACGGCCTTAGTACATTTCTATAAACTAAACGAAAAATTCAAAGGAAAAATACCTCAAAGTGGGAAGAGCTTATGTATCTTACTTTCTAGAGAACAAAACAAAACACCAAAAACAGCTGTTAAAATCAAAATTGCATTACATCTGATCTGATAATCCATATGCAATAGAACTTCCTCTTTCTTCCATGTTTGATTTTGCCATTTAATGTTCTACAACCTAAATTCCTACTTTTTTTGATATCTTATGTCTCTATTCCATCATCTGTGTTATTTTGACCGCATTGATTTACAAGTTATATACCAAAAAAAATATTTTTTTTTTCAGGTAATACATATACAAAGTGACAAAATTTATAAATACAATTTCCAACTACATGCATCCAACAAACTATTTATGTTGCAGTATTTTCTATCACATCCAACCAAACAAAATACATATAGTTGTAGCTGCTGCATTTTTAACTACATGGATCTTCAATTGTACGATATTTACAATTACATCCAACCAAACAGCCCCAAAGTTGCAATGATATTGAACAAAATACTCGGTTTCAAATATCAAACTATGATCTTTATAATAGCATCAGAGAACTGGTGTTGAAAAAAATCAACCATACAAACAAACACACATCGACAGTTTCAAAGAAAAGGAGTTGCAAACCTTGGTATATATGGTAGAACTCCCATTTGTCGCACATTCTTTTCATATTTCTCAATCTGATAACAAGCATCATCAACAAACTACATGAAAAAGGAAAAAAAGGAAACAAAAGTTAGTCAGATGTCTGTCGCATGCAATTCCAAAGTGTCTAGGACAAGCAAAAAATCATGTTGCAAAACAAACCCTGCCGAAGAGCATAGAAATTCTGGTCTCCAGGTCATCAAGCAACACACGAACAAATCCTGCTACATCAGCTTTTTGAGTAGAAAGGTAGCGGTCTGTGATACCATGCATTGATATGCAACAAAGCGAATCAATTTTGCATGCCCAATCTACCACAGAATAGAAGTCTTCCTGCGATAGTAAGTTAGAATAATAAGTAAATAAGTGAACTCCCACAGTGAGCCTAATGTTGATGTTCTAAAATTTGTCATGAAATATCTATATATAGCACGTAATTTGATGTTGGAAAATGACGTAAAGAATCATCTCATAGTCTAGCTGAATATAGTAATATTGCAGACTTGGGGTTTCTAACTAATCAATACTACCTCTTTCATATGTCTGGCAAAACAACTCACTATTATACTTGCATTATGTAAGGATAACGGCATTTATAGTTTAGGCATAAAGCTTTCATATGAAAAAGCTTTACCGTTAATAAGATAAACAGCCTCCTACGTTTAGGCATAATGCTCTCGTATGAAAAAGCTTAATATCATACACACTACAGACTTAGAAATGTGAAGAATAAAAGCAACAAAATTAGTAAAGATTTCACCAGCAAGCATATTACGCATTTACGGTATGACATGATTCAAATCCAGAGTCAGCTGTAATGCATAAGAAAATTTCTTACAACTATAGAAAACTAACCTGGATTCCGTCAAGCAACTCTCGAAGACATTCATTTAGAATTTCCAATTCATTTGAATTATTATCTGCAGGAAGAATCACAAGAATTTGATATTACTTCAAATTTGTACACATAATGCAGAAGAAAGGGCATAGTACCAAAATTTATCTTAACAACACAGGCAAGAATATTACTGTGCTTGATATCACTTCCAGTCTGAGCAGCTAGATTTGTTTCTGTGCCATCAGATCCAGATTTGTTACTGCCGAAGGAATCAGATGGAGCAAGTGCAGAAACTTCAAAACACATGAAGCGTGCAAAGAAAGAGCTCTGAAATGAAAATAACAGTTAAAATACTTCTGGTATATGGTATGCCCGTGTTAGATGCAACATATGGAAGAATAAAATAAAATTACCTCATCTACGAGAAGAGGAATAAATACTGTGAGCATCTTTGAGTATGCTTCAGAAGCTGAAGAACTATCAGCACTATTAGGTGTTGGACTTGAACCTGGAGGGCCCTCAAGCCAAACAGTAGAACTCTTTGATACCTTTGTAGTAGCACGAAGTTCATTAGAAAATTCACGGGCCTGTGAAACACAAAGCCCAAATAAAGTAAATAGATATAGTGCAAATTCATAATTTATTTCATTACTGCTATTACATAATCAAAGCGATCCTCTTAAACAAACAGAACCGACTATCCCACTATCTTTAACAGCTGACTGAGACATTATGTTTAACAGCATTCCCAATTTCAGCTGACAGAATGCCTTGAATCAAATTGAAAAAAATGCTGAAGAAGTGACAATCAAAATATAGTAAAGGGGCTGATTCAAAATGGCCACTTCATCCTCGGGGGCAAAATATTTTCAATCCTATTTTTGTACCAAAGAAAGAAAGTTCCTTAGGATGGTTTCTTGCATGAATATAGACAGCAAATTGCAAAGCTTAGAAGCACAACCGAATCCCAGATTCGCTCACTTTTCTTTAAGAACAAATTAATGACCTAAGGAGTAATGCCCGGACTGAATAAATCATATTATTGACGTCAAAGAATGCACATTTGTGCAATTCTGCATGATAGTTAATCTTCTCTTCTAGAAATCGTCATTACTGGTCAACAGCTTATATTATCTTTCTTTTTTTTTGAGAGAAAGGTAGCACGCTACCCGCTTTGTTTTATTTCGTTTAGAAATAAACTTAGCTGGAAATGTGAATCAACTAGGATTCAAACTCGGGACCTCGGGTACCAACCATCAAGCCCTTTGCCACTTGCGCTAGGGACGGTCGGTAACAGCTTATATTATCATGATCTTATTTAAGCAGAAACGATTAGAAATTCAAAGGAAAAAATATATATATATATTGATCAAACTTTGAAGTGTAATTTCACTCCTGACCTCTCGACGGAGTAGCAGGTTAAGAGAATGGCAGTAAGCTTTCCTCAGTGGTCCCAGACAATTCTTGTCAAGAGTCTGAAAGATTTGCAAGTCATAATCATGAAAAAGCAATACGAACTTAAAGCTAATGCTCACTCCTTGACTTTCTCAAAGAAGAATGGACCTTTATGTGCTGCAGAAGTCGTGCATATATCCTGCACTTGTATCTAAGATCAGCATGGTCAGGCCTCTTCAGTTGTCCTCGCTGAAAAGCATAATTAGGTAAAAATCCTGAAACTTCTCGTTTGCAATGATTAGCAGATAATGAAACTATGTCATTACCTGAGAAAAATAACTCTTGTCATTTATCATAAAATCAATTAAACTAGGAAAGTAATTTCTTAGAAATTCTGATGCTCGCCGAACAAATGTACACTTCAGCAACACAAATTCGGCACGTTTTTCCTTGACCTGTAAAGATATTAATAATAACTTCATCCAAACTCCAGATGCAAAGCAACAGCAACGAATGACTTAAGGTAAAATGTAATATGTAAATACAGTGCGACAAATGAATGGTTCATTAAGATTCCACTAGGAAACTGGGAAGTTGCAGAAATTAATGATCTTTACTCTATTGTTATAGATTAGACTTCATGTTAACAGTAAACAAAAGGATAAGAATGAAGTGCAATGAAATTACTGTCAATATATATTAGTTCTTTGCCACATAATATATAGATCATATATGATTATAGGCTTTATCCAGATCCTCTGTATCCTAAGGTTGGTATTATTTACTATACAGTCATCAAGAAACTAGATTTTATAGCTTCCATCAGCCCAGTAAATTTGTCAAATTTGATGCCACTTATGCACAGAGAAATTATTATACAAGCAAAAGGAAAAGGCATACAGCTCGTAATTTTGCATAGCATGGCTCCACATTTGGCACTTCGATATTCTTTATCGCACCAGTTAACCACTCACAGGATTCAATGTTCTTAATCATATTTGCTTCATCAAATGAACCTCCAGTTAGAGCTGCTTCGAACTATCATCAACTCAATGGTATCAACAATTGGAAAATAATTATTAAGAAAATTCAATCAAAATAGCATCATAAGAGGAAGGTATATGACATTAAACGAGTGGCGGGCACACCTCTGAAGGTATTTGTAAGCGCTCAAGTAACTTATCGAGCTCCTCAATAAGCACTTTGTTACTTACCGATTGCAACTCCAACTTATTGTTACGAGATTCTATCTGCGACAAACCAAGTATCAGATATTCTGAGTGATATTTGAGGCTTTAAATTTCAGATAACGAA
Source organism: Puya raimondii (assembly GCA_016920855.1). Taxonomy (NCBI): domain Eukaryota; kingdom Viridiplantae; phylum Streptophyta; class Magnoliopsida; order Poales; family Bromeliaceae; genus Puya; species Puya raimondii. The sequence goes on from JABWPP010000050.1 coordinate 139,550,390, forward strand.
TAAAAATGTAACGATTTCTTGGCTTGAAAATAATGGAAAGTAGAAAGGGTAAAGAGTGTAAACTGTACAGGAAAAAGATATAAAATATTGTGTTGGTTTCTCGCATGATTGTGCTGTGGGAATACTTCTCAAATCTTTTCATCACCTTGACAGATGAAGATTAAATATGCTCTTAATGGCGAAAGTTTGCTATGTAGTATCGGTAGGCTGTCAATGCCATACCGATTCAATGTCTTCTCTCATATGTCTAAGCTTCACATTGAAAATGCCAAGCCACTCATCCATATCTTCCACACATATACTAGCTGCTTCTAGACCCTGAAGTACCTGCATAGTTTGGAATTTGCAACTATTACGAGTAAGCAATAACTGTACAATTTTAAAGAGAAGGCAAGTAAGTTCATTGATATTATTATATATTCAGCTGGAATAGACACTTTTGGAACTGATTTGATTTTTCAATAGCTATTTGATTTTTCAGTAACTCAATATTTATTTTTTTAAAAATCTGAACTATAATATAGAGATAAGGTTAGGGTCCAATGAAGCACCTCAAAGGGTTGCAGCAAAGTTATAAACCAGAACAAAATTGTAACTGTTAGAAATTAGCAAATAAAATCTCATGACTGGCATATGCTGTGAAATGTTATGGAGTTTTACTCTCACATGGCCCCTTCACCTTGTGGAGACTAGGATATACTTTCTGGAGATTGTTTTCTCTTGATTAGCCTAGATCGCGTATAAAGTGATAATGCACTACCTCACTATTTTCCTGGAATTCAGTTTTTAGGTGTTAGACTTGCTAGTTCACGATATTAGCTGATCAGTAAGTTGTACTCAATAAAAGAAGAAAAGCATACAATCAAAACAAAATAGAAAAGTGCAACAGTGCATAACAATAGAACTTCATCGTTACTAGCTATTTGGGTCACTTTATTTCTTCTTGATATTTACTGCCATAGATTGCATGTTCTAGATGCCAGAAATTCTGAATACTTTGTATTAAAAAAAAAAAAATCAATGAAATTATAATTTGTCACATATTGAACATCATCATGTTGAACATCTTGTATGAAGCGAAGACTAGGTAAAAAGAACCTCTTCTACTATAGGCTCGCTTTCCAACAGGGCATGGACATTTGCAGCTTCCAGAGCTAGAAGCTCCCGCTTCAATCTTTTTGAAAATGCCTCTGCTTCACCAATGCCCATAACATACCTGCAGCAATACAAAATTACTGTACTGCATTTAAGTTATTAAAATATATATATATATTAACGAACATATCAAAAAGAAAAAGTAGATGAAAATGAAAGTCTGGGGCAAGGTATCTTCACTTTTATCCTTGTTTCATCTATCTTTTGATGCAGATAAATTTTTAACATTTTGAATTTAATAATGCTTCATATAGTGGATATTATGCATTGCGAGTTCAGACATAGCAACATGCATTCCTAAGACAATGCAAATTTTATATGTAACATTTATTATGTGACTTGTATTGATATCGTCAATATTCTTGATGGTTCCAAGAATGAACTATCTTTAAAATTATATATTTCTGTGTGAAAGAATACAAAGAGAAAGAAAATAACAGAAATACTAGGTGACAGAGTACGTATGTGGATAACAAACATAAAAAATGTCTCAGCTTGCTGCCAACCAATATTTTTCAGTTGAAAATTGTCAAGCATAATAGAAGCCAAAAGAGCAATAGAACTAAACCTTTGTTAAAATGCAGAATGGAACCCATTTCGTGCTACATACATAAAGTAACATAAAAAATTTAATAAATCGCTAAGTTTTTATGTGAAATTGTGAATACATATCAATTCACCACAAACACCAGCAATTCAACGATAGAATGAAGTGTGCATAATAGCAGACCAGTTTAAACGAGAATTTCACAGATAGAACAAAACATAAAACGTGAAGTTAGAAAACTAGCATACGTGCCAAGAAGGGCCTCCATGTCCTCTTCTTCAGCTTGTGAAACAAGATCTCTTTCTACAGTAACTTGTGAATCATTCTCTGTCATAACAGATGTTGCCGGTCCATCTTTAGTGGCCACTTGACTAGTTTTTGCAGGAGTATTTTCCTAAACCAGATTAAGAAACATTTAAGTTAGTTTCACTATTAAGATACTAATGAGTGTTAGCTATATAATTTAGTCCATGAGATTTGGGTCAGACACCATTGGACCAATTTGGTCCTTGCTCTTTAGAATCTACTATTATGGCTATATATAGTTTGATAAGTGGATCAATGTAATCAATCCATCACTCAAAAATCAACTAATGAAACTAGTTTAGTTCGTATAACTATGTGGATAAAGCCCTCAACATGGCAATCTATTTCATCTTGAGGTTTTTCCTCATCATTAGAAGCTTTGCACTTTTCCTTTTTGGACATTATCTAACGGGTACATTGCAAAGGATGTGTAGCATGTGATTATAGAAAATATAGAAAGTATAGAGATGAAAGGACGTAAAGTTCAAACCAGCATGCAACTAGGTAGTGTGGTTATAATTAAGCGGAATGAAGGGCCCAGAATATGGATCTTAATGTGGTTCACTATATTTGGTTACCCTAGCAATACTCTGCCCTTAGGTGAAATTAGCCATCAGTATCTTAGGTCTGAACTCTTGATGAGGTGTGATAATTATTGTCCTTTGGTGCCCACAATATAACAACTCACTCTGGCCTTGTCAACCTTTCTCAACTGTAATAGCTCTGTCTTCTCAATGTATTCTTCTCAGGTAAGCCCTTTAGTGTAGTACTTGTTCAATGGAACATCAATTATAATTTCTTACCTAGTCCAATATTAACTCTAAATTTGGGTCGAACCCCAAATTTGTAGCCCCTTTTGCAAACCACTTGTAAGGGATACAGCGAAAAATTGTGAGTGACTGCAGAAAAAGAATTTCCTTTTAAATGCACCTTTGCCCATAGAGCCATCTCGACAATGTCTATACCAACAACTTTAGGGATACCGCCTAATATCTCCTTGCACATGTTTAAAATGCACATAAGAATCCGGTTCCTACAAGTTGACAATGGTAAGTGAAACCAAAAACCACATTGTTAGTAAGAACACATGTGAATCTTCAGTAATGACCTCGGAACATTTCCTATTATTACCTGTCATCTTTGTTGCGCATTGTCCATTGAGGAGGTGCAACACTTTGCATTCGAAGGTTATCAAATCCCTAAAAGAAACAAAATGATCTGCTTAAGGATCAAAAACAAAATAGCATGTAGGAAAAATATAATAGATTCTGTTGTTCTCTTCTTATGCGAAATCAAAACGAAACATTTTGACAAGTTGGAAACAAACAGGTAGAGTAAGATAAAAGAGTATACCAGCATAAAGGTACAACCACTGGGATCATTTTGAATAACCTCCACTTTTGAAAGATGCTTTAGTTTGTAAATCTTCGCCGGCTACAATACAGAACAAGCGAATAAGAAACACCTTCGGGAACTTCTTAATACCTTTTCGTTATTGTCTACATTAGCAATTGGCAAAATGTAAATCACAAAGATTGTAAAAGCATCAACATGTCGAAACCCGCAAAGACCACTTTCATTTCATTTCATCTAAAGAGCTTTCTTATTGCACAGTACTGTACAATTGGGTAAGGGAGAACAGTAATTGCCATGGGAGTCCTAAAAGGTCGCATAAAGACGCAAAAGAATTAAAAGATATTAAAAGTGTACCACTTGCATAATGAGGTTTAAGGATGTAACATGAGTAGCAGAATCAAAATGATCTGTGTGCGTAACACGATGAAGATAGCATTTAAGCATTTAGTTACCTCAAGAATTCCTCCATTAGAATATTTCAGAACTCGAAGGAAAGCTTTAGTCCTCTGGCCTTTTGATTTGGCTGCATGCATGAGTTACTTGCTGTTACATTATATGCCGCATAAAGAACATTTGAAAATGCACAATGACTTGTATTCGAGCTGCTGATTCAACTAAGCTAATCAATTGAGCGGAAAGAGCCGAATTTATGGCGAGAAAGCTTTGATACATAAGCGCTAGCTCCGACTGTAGTTTTTCAACGAGTAACAGCAACTACAATTCTTTCGACGAAATAACTCAGCAATTGCTACCTACTTAACCATCACACATATGACATCAAGCACTTTTCATATGCATTAAGTCGAGCATGCGCGAAAGATTAGGCAAACAAAAGTTAAGCACATTTCACATGCATTAACCTTTGAAATTCAGATTTCACCAGCTAATAATACATTTATGCAATGCACCTCTAAACAAGTTGATGTGTGTGCGTGTGTCTATATGTGAATCAAGCAATTAGAAGAAAGGGCAATGTAGCTAGCTAGCTATGAGATGAGAGAGGGAGAGGGGTATAGAGAGAGAGATGCAGACTGGAGAGGGCGAGGACTCTGGGCTTGGCCATCTGGTGGCGGCCGAGCTTGCCGGCCTTGCCCCAGACGCCGCGGCTCTTGGCGACGCGGATGCACAGCACGACCTTCTGCTTCCCCCCGCCCCCGTCGATCGCCGCCTCGCACGCCCGCCGCAGCTCCACGTCGTCCGCGCTCGACCTCGCCATCCCCTCCGCCGCCTCCTCCTCCTCCTCGATCGATCGATCACCCTCTCCTTCCTCCTCTGATCCTCCCTCCTCCTCCTCCTCTTACAACAAATGATCGACGATGTTGATGAAATTGATACGGGAATTAATGTTAATAATAATTAATAATAATGTATGTATGATGATTTGGGATGGTCGTCGGATCGTGTCGATCCACCCATTAATGCCGTTTCAGTTGGCGAGAGCAACGGCCGTCGGGCCATCTGTGGCTCCTCTGCTCTGCTATTCTTCCGCACTCTCCGTGTTGGATACGACTCGAAATTGATAATCGAATTCAGTTTCGGACTTTGACTCGCCGACGGCTTCGCGGTGCGGTCAAATTAAAAGTTAAATTGTGGAGAAAAATGAATGTCTGTGGTGGGTATAGATCAGATCCGAAATTCGTTAAGAAATTTTTTTCTCTTTTTCGTTTTTGTCCTAGAGGCGACACGATGACGGTTGTACGCTCTGAACATTGTATTTCCTTTTTCGTTCTATAGTGAAGCTCTCTCCTCCCTCGCCCGTGATTTTTTTCTGCAAACTTTTTCTCACATAAATCTGTGTGTTCTTTTGTTCCTGCTTGTGGTTTGTTTAATTCGTGTTCGCCGTTGTTTGTTTCTGTTTGTGCGCTCGTCGTAACACTCCGGACCAAATATTTACCAAAAAAATAAAAGAAACTTCTTCCATATGTTCATTAAAAAAAAAATTAAATTTTCATATTTAACTTTTTTTAATAAATCAAGTGATATATAATTCTTCTCCTTTTTTTAAACTCTTGCTATTTAGGACTGTTTAATGAACAAGTAATAACATTTTAAAACTTTTTATATGATTTTTTATGTGTAGACTCTTAAAATGTAGTGCAGTACTACGTTATATATCTTGGATTAGATTTTAATTTCAAATATTTGAAATATATTACTTACAAAATATTGGATGTAGTCCATAAGACACACTAATACACCCGGTGTAGGCTTCTACCGGATCATCTGACTAAGAGAAATTACTTTATTTTTTTTGAGAAAAAGATAGCACGCTATCCGTTTCATTTATTTAGCAAATAAATTTAGCTACAGGGGTTGAGACAACACGGCCTCGGAGAATATTAAAGGCAACAAAAACAACAAAGACAAATAAAAACAAAAAGAAAAAAATCGTAGAAAAATTGATAATTCTGCTATTCGCTAAAAATCAAGTCACTAAGAGCTGCAAAATTCAGCCCAATTTCTGCTTACGTCTCGGATTCGTTAAAAAAAAGTGGAATGATTGGTTCCTAAAAAAAAAAAAAAAAAAAAAAATTACTTTGTTGCTTGTATGAAGGTAGGGGGGTTACTCTTAAACTCAATCGTCAACATCTTCAAAGAAAATTTTATAACACTATTGTATGTAGCTAGAATGTTGCCTACAACATACATGCCAAAAAAAAAAAAATACACCTTTTCCAAAATATATTATTCAAGCATAAAAAATTGTGATAGTTACCAAAAATTATTATAATTTTTACGTATAGTTTACAATTATTCATTTTGGTCCATGCAATATTGATACGTACGCACGCATTGGCGATTGGCCCATGCCGGTGGGTAGGTCCCTCCGAATCTAAAGTGGAGTATGTATATATATATAAATGTATGGTCCTGAGAATGGGGTTGCACGTGGATGCGACACCACCTAATTAAGAGATCTACTAATGGTGTTGGCATGGCATACGAAGGTTCAATGGACTCTTCCTCCTCCTCCTCCTCCTCCTCCTCCTCCTCCTCCTCCTCCAATAATAATAATAATAAAGTAAGGGAAATGATTGGTGATTGATCCAGTTGACCAACCCAACCCGGTCGGGGCCCCCCACCAGATCGAGGGAGCAGCGAGCGACAGGATAGGCTTATTGTAATCCACAAACTAATCCACTCCCCCTCTTACTAATTAACTCCAACCCCACGCAACCCAGATCGATCAGTACGCATGACCTCTCCACCTTGTGTTTCGATCTCCTCTAATTGTTGCCTGCATTTGGTCGCATCACATCAGCCGCGCACTGCACTAATTCTCCATATATGCATGGAGAATCATCATGATTTCTATTCAACCATTATAATTTACCTAAGCTGTAACATTTCAATACTCTCCGAATACTTAGAGAAAAGATAAAATTGAGAGAGATCACGAGAGTACGGAGCATAACTTGTTAGTGTAGATTGTAATAATAGATGTGAGAAAATAACTTGAAGAGTTAAAACTAAATTAATAAATGGTTGTGTCTCTTCATTCAATTAGTTATTATGTAAAGATATGTCTTTTTATTTATTACGAAAAATGTGCTTTTTTATAAAGGGATGCGTCTCACTATGGAGGGATATCTCTCTCCAATATTTATGAAAAGATATATCCCTTCACTATTTGTGAAGAATGCATCTCTCAATTATTCATGAAAAGGTGTACCCTTTTGTTTGTGAAGAGATATACTATTTAAGGTTTTGTACTTTCGTCGTATCCATTCTATCTCCTATAAATAAAAGATATTTGAAGACTTCAAGGATAATATAATCAATCCTTTCTCTTTCCTAATTTCTCATATTGATTCTTAAAAGAGAAGTTCTTGAGAAAAAGTTTTCAAAAGTGTTGTTTGAGTCTTTCGACAGTCTTGTTATATCCTGAAGGTGATTTGCTGGTAATCCGGCAGCATACTTTCGAGTGGGAGCAAATATCACTTTAAAGAAAGTGAACTTACACGCCTCAAGACCATAATTTACTTAATCTACATTCATATTTTCCAACATAATTGTCGTGCTCCGCTAGTTGGTATAAGCTCGAACCGACATTTTTCGGTTATTTGAGTTGTGATCTTGGGATGCAATCAGTAACTAAGTCCGTGCGAGTTCTGAACTTCATTTAGTCCTATTATAGCAAAATTGAGAGTTTTGAATTTTTTTTATTTATTATATTTTAGCTAGATAATATTCTCATAAGGTAATGGAGCCACCAATTTAAGATTGAAATGGTTATATATATATAATTTTGCAGGTTCTCACAGGCCCATCTATGTATATACCTACTATAAGATTTTAAGGGAATTTCTCGCACTCTCTTTGGAAATAAAAACTGGGGTTTGATAATTTGTAAAATTAATAAAGCTTGATATTATTAGCGTTTCATATGAATAAATGGATCGATTTGTATGTGAAATAATTACTTATGAAAAAATATATACTAATAAATGTCACATTTCTTGTTTCATTCACTTACATCATCCTGGAGTTTTCTAGTAGGTTTGAGAACCCAAACTTTGGTCTGATATTGCTTATGCATGCAATTTCTAATTAAAAAATGAGTAATTTGCTAATGATTCAATTGTGTAACTTTCACCTGTCACATTCATCCTTGCTTCTAGATGTTCTTTCCAAATTCCCTGCTGATGCACTGAAGAATTTTTTTCTGATGTCTAATTAGTTAGCGTGGATCTGGCGGATCGATGTCGTTGCACTAGTTCTCTAAACAAAGTTACAAAGATGAAAGAAAAAAAAACTTAATAAATAGAATTGTGGCAGGTATATGATATCTTATTCAGACATGAGTATGATACCAATTTAGAATTTGTGAGCAAGTGAATTCTTATGGCAGTTAATGAATTGACATTTGTGTACATTATGCACCAATACATGTTTGCCATCTTCTATGCACTAGCAAATAAAAAGGTGCCAATCTCTGTCAAATTTAAAAGTAGATAGTGCAGTTTACAACAGAAGATGAACAGTATAAATACTATTTTCTTTCTTTTTCAAAAAGATAACTTGCCCTTTGCTCCCCATTCTTAGTCCTGATCTCCTACACCTGTATACTATTTACAGGATATCCAATAAATCAGATGTTCGAATCTCTGTTTGTTTGAAAGTACTGAGCTATTGAGAAATGAACAGTAGCAATTTTGGAGGATGTGTCTATGCTAGCAGTGCTACTGAAAAAATGGTAATGCTACTGCTGCTGCAGTGCTGCCAATTATATGTACCATCCCCCCACCTTATCCATCCATGCATCAGCCTTAATTAACTTAATTTAATTTAATTCCTCTTATTAAGCATGGAGGGTGTTTCCGTAATTCGGCACCCAACCGGCAAGCTGTGCATGGAATTATAATTTCTAGCTAGAATCGATCTCCAAGATCTCCCATCCTTAATTTCTCTTTTTGTTTTTCAGCCCTTTTCTTTGGATTCTTAATTAATTAATTAATTACTTTAATTAAAACTCATGAGCCAATGTACGCTTCACTGACCCATGCAAGCTGTCCACAACAACCTCCAGGTTGGCAAGCCCTCCAATCCCCTAAAAACGACAAATTGCTCGACGCGTCTCGTCTCTCAAGAAATTAATTGACAACGCGCTTGCATGCACCAGCTGCGCCACCTCAGCCCATGCACCATACCTTCCATCTCTTCTGTCCCTATCATTCTCGCTTCTTTGTATGTAGAGATTTGTAGTTAAATTTTAATAGAGCTCTATTATTGGTGCAAAAGTTGAGTAATTAAAAATCTACCGTCGTTATTTTTGTAGAGTGAAATTTAAAAATGCAATCTAAATGCCTCTTAGATTCTGTAATTTGAGTCAAACATATACTAATATGTTACTAAATTAGTACAATTGGTAACATAATTGGCTAAAAGCTTGATAGTTCATATTCAAGATCTCAAATTTGAAGTCTATTTATTTCGTATTTCTAAATAAGTTTATTTCTTAAAATTGAACAACTGTCAAAAAATATATACTGTTGAACTAGAGTCTTTTGTATTACAATTAATTATACTATATCTATAGAGCGAATTGTACTGCTGGCCAAAATAAGCTTTAAATTAAGCATCACAATAATTGCATGGCAACAATAAATTTTCCAACTAAAACTTTATTATTAGTATCTTTTTATTTAAGTTATTAAAATCAACTGAATCACTAGTATTGAAGTACAAAATATTTTCCATATATAGTTGGTAGGTGCACAAATCTGGCGTGGTGCACCCAGTGCAGATAAGAATTTGCATCCCTCTTCCTACTCTCTCTCTCTCTCTCGTTTCCCCCTATATATACCCCTCCGCATTCGTCGCCCTCTTGTCCAATTAACCGCCTCCCATCATCCTCTCCACTTTTCTCTCTCCACACTGCACGTCACGTCTCCTACGTATATACGTACGCAAATACGGATCGATGGGCGGCTGCAACTCGTGCGAGGAGACGGCCGTAGCGGCGGCGGCGTCGTCGTCTGCGGCGGCGGCGATGGCGGCGACGGCGAAGGTGGTGTTGGGGGACGGGAGCCTGCAGGAGTTCGCGGAGCCGGCGAGGGCGCGGCACGTGCTGCAGAAGGTGGGCCCCGGCGGGGGCGGGGGTTTTGCGGTGTGCAGCGCGGACGACGTGGAGCTGGGGGAGCGCGTGGCGGCGGTGGGGCCCGACGAGGAGCTGCAGGCGGGGCAGCTCTACTTCCTCCTCCCCGCCGGGATGCTGCGCCGGAGGCTCCGCGCCGAGGACATGGCCGAGCTCGCGCTCCGGGCCAGCGCCGCCCTCGTCGGCCACGCCGGCCCCCTCGTCTTCCCCGCCCGCCATGCCGATGCCGGGCCCAACAAGCCGCAGGACGTGATCACCACCACCACCAGGACGAGGACCGGCCGCCGCGGCCGCGCCGCTGCTGCCAAGGGCCGCGATTTCGCTTCCCACCTCACTTCTATCGACGAGTACTAGCTAGCTATTTAAGAGCCTTCCAGATCCAAGCCAACTAAAAAAAAACAACAATCTGAAGTAACAGAACAGAACATGCAGTGGTGGTTAATTAGTTGCCGAACTGCATGCGCGCGCCCCGCATGCAGCAGCACGGAAGACTACCATACAATGCAGTGCAGCCAGTAATCAAGACTATTTTCCGCCCATTCGCTATCAGATTGCGACCGATCGACAGCGAAGAAGAGAGAGAATTAATGGAGTCCTATAATTAATGGAACAGAGACTACCGGGCCTCACTTCATTTATCTTCGAGCTCAACCTGGCTAAGATTTAATAAATTTGATCTGTCGCCAGTAAATTAAAGAAGATATGTTAGCGCGAATTTTCTAATTGGTTGGAGTAGCATCTAAAGAGAGAGCAAGAGAGAGAGATTATTTTTTTCCATTTGAAAACATGTGAATAATTATGGTGATGATTTAGTGTTTGAAATTAAGCTATTGTACGATGAAAGTGATCGATGTTCCCTTATAAAGAGCCTTGACTAGTACTCACACCAGTGTTAAATTAAATTAGTTTTGACAGGACGTATGTTGAATCCAAAAGTTCTTTTAAGTAATTACTAAACCGAATTATGCTAGAATATTGCTATAAATACAAACTCTTTTATACTTTCACATGGGGTTTTCATAATGGCGTTTTCGAAGAATAATATCATCAAACATTATTATATATATCTAGTAAACCTTTTGCAAAATCAAATTTTAAATTTTTAAATATTATTTATTTAGTGATTAAGTGGTTTCAAATATATTTTATATATGCCTATAAAATTTGTTGATTTTGAAACTACTTAAATAATAGGTACAAAAATTAAAATTTATGAAATTCAATTTTTAGAAAGTTCATGAGATGTGGATCATGATTGATGATGTTAATTGTCGATACGGATGCCCCATCACTGAATACGACGTAGAAGTATCAAGCAATTGGCGTTTCCAGAAGTATTCTAATTCAACTCCTATTACACCTAATTAGTTTTCTTTTAAAAGATATTTTGAAATCACCAAAGTATAATTTAAAAAAATGCTACCTGTCCACTTATATATAGATGTAAATTTTACACCCCTTGTATTTTAGGATAGTTCATGAATATTTTTAAGGTTTTATTTAAAAAAGATAAGACAAAGTAAATAAATTTTTTTAGATGAGTAAGATATAAGATATATACTTAATTCAAAAATGTACAAATAGCATTACTCTTATAATCCGTGAGAACACAATTCAAGAAGAAAAGCGACTTGAGAAGACCTGGGGGGCGATGTCACGTTGATTGCTACTGGGGAATCTTGATTTCCTTCTCCAACACAGAAACGTGAGGATTTGTTAATCAAAGTCCATTTTCAGATTAAAAAATATTAATTAAAGGACAAGGTTTGATTAATTAATTGTAGTACTTGTATGCTAACTACCTCAAGGAGAAAAAAATGGCTTGGTCGGAGGTTTCTTGCGTGGCGCTCGCAGATCTCTAATAGTAGAGTAGTTTCTGTAAGTTTGAAATGATATATATATATATATATATATATATATATATTGTTTGAAATAATATGAAATATTTTATTTGGTTTACATGGGATTCAAAAGGCGTATAGATTTGCCAGTGCATCGATAACTCATATAAATCTCTTTGAGGACACAAAAAATAGTTCCCTTAATAAAGTACTACCTAAATGTTTGTATTTTCATTGCATATCAGGCAAAAGTTTATTAGATGTACATTAAATCTCTTTGATGATGTTATTAGACGTAGATGTACATTAAATCAGGTTGCATAAGCCGGTTAAACTTTTGAAAGAGGTCACATTAGGTGCAACTCAAAAAAACTCTCCACGAATGCATCTCGACGTTTGATCATCTCATTAGTCAATATTGATCATCACAAAAATAAATAAATAAATAATAATCAGATATGAAACTTACTTTGCATAGGAAGCTAAAAAATGATTGCACCCTTCACAATGGAGTTAAGGAGAAGGACAAAATGGACAGGGTGATCAGAAATATTAATTCTCCATGTTTATAGCAGGTAGACGAGGAACTGACGTGCATGTGATTCGCCATGGGAGAAGGCCACTCAGATTCATCGGAATTGCGTGACCGCTCCGCACGTACGTGCACAAGCTTAAATGCATAGTATAATTCGGAACCACCTCAGAACAGGAATAATCAAAGGATATTAGAACGAAGCTTTAAGATTAGCGTAAGTGATAAAAAATTTAATGATTAGTACTTGAGGTGTTGTCAAGTTTGAAATTTAATTATTTCATATTTTCAAGTAAAATTTATTTTTTTTTAAAATAAACGAAACTGATAGCATAGTATCTTTCTCTCAAAAAAAGAGATTCGAATGCTGAATTATATAACCGGCTGATAACGCCATCGAGAGCAACAACACCAGCTGGAACAGAGACTAGCCACCCAATGGGCCCCACAATTGCGGGTAAAGAGGGAAAACGTTATAGAATGTACCAGTTATATTGTTGATGCGACATTCTCAACAAATTAGATCTTTTTCCTTGAATTCACTCGTCTGATCGTGATTATTAAAATAATATTTTTATTATACTTAAAAAAAATATATATGATTGACTAGTTATTGAAAATATAGTGTAAGTGTTACAATAGTAAATTTTTTTCATAAAGAAAATTGTTTCTGACCAATGAGTGTACGTCAAGTGGCAGATAGGTAGCCAAGGTGGGAAAGCGAGGACTCTCTGCATGATGGGTTGGGCACCCCACGCGAATTGAATGCACAATCTCTGGATGATGAACTGTCCTCCATTAGTAATTATTTTTAAAAAAGTTAAAACCGCTACAGTAATATTAACTTCTGTATAAATATTACTATATTCAGAACATTTTCTTATAGTTTAAAGTAATTTTATGCATTTTCTGTTAATATGTTGGTATACATAATGTAAAAATTGCTGATACTTATATATATTTACTAAAGTTAAGAGTATTTTATATTTTATATATGCAGTATTATCAGTATAGTTATATGTTGGGTGTAAATTTTATATTCTAGTCATTCGAAAATTACTATTTTTTTAAATCTTAAACCCAACAATTAAGCAGTACAAATAGTTTTTTTTTATTTTATATATTTACTAATTATTGATGAATAATTTCTAATAATAGTATTACAGAGAATCCAAAAAATATGACAAAAGTGTACTTCATATCACAGCTGTCATATGAATGGAAGCTAACTAAAGCATCTCCTCGGTTATTGGGTCCTGTGACCAATAAGTCCTGGGCTACATATAGCAAAAGATTCATATAGACTTCTTGCAGCCTATTGTTGTTTTTTATTTTTCAACTTTCTATTATACCGACCGTTCAAGTGGCAAAGAACTTGATGATTGGTATCTGAGATTTCGAATTTGAATCTTAGTTAATTCATATTTCCAGCCAAGTTTATTTTTATACGAAATAAACGAAGCGGGTAGCGTGCTACCTTTCTCTCAAAAAAAAAAAAAAACTTTCTATTATTTAACCGACCGTCCCTAGCGCAAGTGGCAAAGAATTTGATGGTTGATACCCGAAGTCCCGAGTTCGAATCCTAGTTGATTCACATTTTCAGTTAAGTTTATTTTTAGCTCGCAACAAATAACTTATATTTCGCTGGTACCAAATTTTAATCACAAATAGTCACTACGGATGACAAGCCAGATAGTTGATCAACTGATATATACCTTCGCAGAGTCTACAGAATTAACATTTTTTTCAGTATGCATAACGATCGAATTCAATGTATATGATAGCCCAGGGAAGGGCAGCAGGTGAAGCTTTTCCCTTACGCGACCTGGGGCGACCTGCATGTGCAGCTTCGCGCAACATCTCCATCATGTGCCCAACAAATTAAGAACATATGTGGCTGGCATTACGAATTAATTACACGAATCATTCGCAATGTTGATTACTGCTAAGAGCAAGCAATTTGGTCTTAAATAATGAAGAAAAAGTGGTGTCATGTCGTTACTAAGACTGCGTATCTTGCGGAGGACGTCGTCTCGATGAGCTACACAAGATCGATGAGATCGTTGTCGTTGTCGCCCTGTCGTACGCAACGGAATCTAGAATGTGGTTGCTGCTCCTATCATCGAATAAAAAAAAAAAAAAAAAAACCATAGGAGTAGAGAGCTCTCGTATGATCCAGAGTTTGTCAATGAAAAAAAAAATTTATTTGCGTAATCAGTGAATCCATTCGGTCTCATTGATTGGGAAAAGGCCAACAGGGCCCTCTTAATCCGAGAGTTGAGCTGATTCAGGAATTCGATTTGGCGCATCCGTAACACGGTTGTGGTCTATTTGGTGGACATAGAACACCAATTCTTCCAAGTCGAGTTCATCTTGGTTCGAACGGTTCAATGGACATAATTTGGCCAAGAAACGGCAACTCCACTCTAATGTTGAATATAAAAAAAAAAATAGTAAAATATTATTTTCCAGCAGTTTAAGCTTTCAGAGATTATATCAGTTGTTTACATGATATTAGATTTCCGTATCGACCAGTTTTCCCCGGCCATGTCGTAAAATCCATACCCCACATTGAGAGGGACACCAATGTCCAGTAAGAAAGTGATTCTGCAGGTCGAAAACCTTAATCATCGATTCAGAAGCCCAGGCTGAGTTGATTTGTTAATTTGATACACCCTCCAAAAAAAAAAAAAAAAAAAAAAAGAAGAAAAAACTGCATAGTAAAAGCCAACGTTGGATTGGGCCCCAAGAGCCCAACATGGAAGCCCAGCCCATGTAAGCCTACAGAGCACTAGTACACAATTGCATGCCCACGGGCCCAATGCCTCAAAAGAAAATAATGGGCCTAAATAACTAGGGCCCATTTGCTTTAAGAATATGACACAAAAAAGCTATCAAATAAAACACTTATTAATTGATCGATTTAAGCGCGGCTCTGTTCTCTAGCTTGTTGACGGACAAAACGAATCAAATATAGTAAATCGATTTTTTTTTTTTTACTTTCAAAATATTTTAGATTATTTCTCTCTGCCAAACACTTTATTAAAAATTGATATATACTGTACAAGTCAAGTCAAATAGTCCCTCGTAGTTTAATTCCGCGTTGAAGTTGACGAAATCGGGGATATTTATAAAGTGGCACTCGACGACTTCGTGAGTTTCCGTGTTGACCATCGACAGTACAGCTAATTAGCTCGTGCATGCACGCATTAATTTACTGATCTGTCCCCGAGGATTTTATATATATAATATTTGATATTGAGAATGTATATTTCCACAAACAATTAACTCTGGAGTAGCTACCACTACTGACCTGAAGCTCCAAATCTGAGCATTTTCTTACGGCTAGCTTGCTATATGTTCATGGCTTTGCGAGCGCATGACCGTTTTCTCCTCTTCTTGGCTCTCGTCGTGTGCGCGGATCGGGCCCTGGTCACCCGGCCCGAGCCCGTCGCATCTCTAATGGGCTCCCCTGAGGCCCAGCCCTCGGCCCAGCCCAATGCTGCCGCCAGTGAGTTCCTCACAGTCCACAACCAGGCCCGCGCCGCGGTCGACGTTCCGCCGTTGCGGTGGAGCACCAACTTGGCGGCGGAGGCGAGCAAGGTGGTGTTCCAGTTTTCTAAATTCACGTGGTCAATATTTTAATATTGTCAGAACAGATGCATTGTATATTTTCAATTATTTCTTAGTCTCTTAATCACTCGGTGTGATATATTGCTGTAACAGGTGGTGCAGTACCAGGAGGAGCAGAAGGGGTGCGACTTCGCGGACATGAGCTCGAGCCCGTACGGGGTAAACCAGGCGTGGACCAGCTACCCGCCGAGCCCGGCGGAGGTAGTGGGGTCGTGGGTGGCGCAGGGGAAGTACTACAACCACGACGACAACACGTGCGACACCAATGCGGCGCAGGGCGACTGCGGCACCTACACGCAGGTGGTGTGGTGGAAGACGGCGGAGGTCGGGTGCGCACAGGCCACGTGCGCCGGCCAGCAGGATGGTGCCACCATCACCCTTTGCCTCTACAATCCGCATGGGAATGTGCAGGGCCAGAGACCCTACTAGGGCCAACTTTTTCGCGCTTAATTGCTTGTTTTGATTATCACTCTCTTTTTTTAATACTAAATCCTAGGATTGAGAATTGTAAGATTATTACAATTTGCTTTTGATCGTAGACTTAGCATCTCTTTTTTATTATTTAAACTCGCTTTTCTAGCTCTATTATATTATTATAATTCCAGATTAGTGACCTTATGTAATTGTCTTTGTTGAATATATTAGGACTTAAATTTGAATGCTCTACGCTTAACTTTATCTCAATCCATGTTGAATATAACATCTTAAAATTTGGTTATCCGGTAGCTTACGATTTTAAAGAAAAATGTTTATTTTACATTATTTTTTCACATGATATCACAGCTGACTAGTGCAGAATATAAAATACTAAAACATCTTTCGATTTAGTTGCTTAAGGTTTTAGAGAAAAAATAGTGGTTTCACATTATTTCACAATCTACTATATATATGGATTGCATCCACATTATGTATTAAGACTTTCTCCTTAATATATGGAAATGCATGCCTTGTCCTATCTAATTAGTAGTGCGAATTTAACCACCTGTGGAGAGAAGAGAAAAAAAATATTTATCATCATTTTCAGTTGCAGTTTTAAATTTTACATATATCGGCTTAAGACATGTCGATCAAGTGATCCTAAAGTTGACCATTTTAGTGGAGTTGACACAAGAAGTTTGTTTGTAGCAAATAGTTTAGAATATATTTTATTAGCTAGTTAAGCTCTCTATATGAATATTTTTTTATTGCTTAGATTGAGATTAATTAAATTTTTTGGTACTAGACTGAAAAATCTGATAATCTTTTAAAAACTTTTTAATACCATTAATTTTTGTGTCTATTTTAAAAACTATGCATATGTCATTTGCTATGAAATCGATCTTTTGAGTAAGATAATGTCAAATTAGTCCAAAACGCTATCCATTTCAAGAGGTCTTAGATTTCTGCATTTGTCGTTTATATAATTGTCCACATGACATTATTTTTCTAGCCTGTGGCTTACATGTGAGTAAAAGTGTTAAGACTATTTCTGAGCCGTTATCTTAGTGTCAATTCTATAATTATATAAATTTCTGTTCATTATTCTTTTACCTCTTTTATTATTTTAATTTTCTATTTGTTCATACAGTATAATTCACTTGTCTTGTACTATATATGCATGTGAGTGTTAAGACTATTTCTGAATCATTTCTTATTAGATCAAGACACATTTTACCATCCTCTCAATAAACACAAATCGTACGTGTTCTAGAATAACTTTTGTATTAGTATTTAGATATTCTATAATAGGTTTGATTATGTCTATCAATATCAATAAAATGTTTCAACGTTTTAACAAACCATGCATGACTCTTAGTTTCTCTCCCTCAATACTTACAATCATGCATACATGTTATCAACATGCAATATCCTTTTACCTCAAAGTGTGCATCTACTACACCAGCCTCATAGTGTGCAGCACCCAGCTTCTTCAGAGTTGTCTCTCTCAGATTAACCAGACCATTTTTTCGCAATTGTGTCGCCGATTCACATACCTGCAAACGAAAAAAAGAAATAATAGCACCATTTCTTAAAAAAGAAATCTCTTCTGCAATACCTATTTGCTGAAGTTATCACTGGATAATTTATTCTGAGCTTTAAAAGTCAAATCGGGCCCTAAGAATCCAAAATCCTACACCCTTGTTACCAAAGGCAACACGAGAAACGTGCGGCGGTGCGCGATTAGACTCGGTGATTCCCAGAAGTGAAATCTAGAGCAAATGATAAAGCATAATTTGTAATGGATGAAAAGAACAAGTAAAAGCAATCGCAAATGAGTAATACTATCATCAGATGGAAATTGTGGTTATCATTTATTTATATAATTACATCCTTATTAACTCTTATACTTGGAGCACAAAATTTGACCAAGCATTCTTTACAATTATTGAAAGACTAAAAAAATTCAAAAAAACAAAAGACAGACAACACGAATGTGTCTTTTATACAACCTATGAAACAAAAGATCTGTCATCTTATACGAAAGGCGAACAAAACCTAGTTCTAGTTTTCTACACCTGGGTCTCATTATTATTAGAAGCATGAAACTAGAGTCATTAGCACCAGTGGAAATATTATCAGGCGCAGTGGAAGTAAAAAAGAACACTATGAAGTTTTGTTCCCTGTGGCTGCAGCTCCTTATTCATGTTAAAGCTCTCGTGTTCTAGCCTTATTAGTTCATCGGCATCCGAACGTAGAAAGTTGCGGTGCCCTCAGAGGGTGCTTGGATTTGTATGGAGAAATATTATGATTCTCTTGGACGGGACCCAGCAAATCGTTCTCGATATATTCATAACTGCAAGGAGAAGTGCTAAACATCAACATCGAGTAGTAACTACTCATTTGTTGACATACTAAATATAGGCAAAATAAAAGAGCATTAAGCACCCTGCTCAAAAAAGAAAGAAAGTGCTAAGCATACACTTACATCTTCTTGCAGAGTCTATCAACAATGCTCGACAGCGTAATGACATTGGTCCTTGTTTTCATGATCGTATCATCAGAAAAATCAAAAACACCCTTCCCCAGAAAGCTCGATAGCTTTTCAACATTGGATTCCAGTTGCTGTTGCTGGTCCTCAAACAGGTTCTGCTTTATTTGCCTTTCCCTAGGATTCATCTCATCCTTGAAGAGCTCCTCCCCAAACATACAATATGCAAACGGATAGGAGTATGAAAGAATAGACCTCGACCTAAAGAGCGTGTTCAACCCATTCGTTATCCAAGAGTCGCCCTCCTTCCCTAGATTTGATATCCTTCCACTGATGGTTTTCTCGAGCTCTCTTTCCAGCATAAATGACTCCGTGTGAGCCTTGTATCGGTTGTAGTAGTGCGTGTACCTATAAAGTTCCGCCCTTGCTAGCTGCATGCTCTTTTTCTGCTCTTCCCCAAATCGCCCACAACTGTGGCTGGTGATATATGCCCATGTGTGTTCTCGCCCGACGGCACCACCGCATAACCAACTGCAATAACCGATACCATTAGATTTAAACAAAATGAAAAGAAAAATAAAACAAGCTTGGTACATTAGTAGTAAAAGAATCTATCCAATTAATAATAAAAAGTTACTATTCAGCGCAGGCATTTGTATATATAATCCTGAAATTTTCATCTCTGTCGATAAGGCTTTGCAGCTGTGTGCGCTATTCTAACATGCTAGATGCATATACCAGTACCAATTTTGCCATAACTCAACAAAAGTGGGGGGATGTTTCCACAGCTAGACATTTTTGCTAAAAGGCCTTAGAAAATTATAGATGCAGCTATGTAGATATACCAGAATTCAGCCTATCAGCAACAAGGATGTGGAATAAAACATAGATAACGACAATAATGAAAATATTATCAAGAGGTTGTTGAACTCTATTACGAGGCTAGTCGACTCTTTGTGCTACAACTAACAAAGAAGGAGAAAGCCTCATCTCTGTATATGAGTTGAATCTTCTGACCTATGATGTTTTCACCCTCCATTGATGAGGAGAACATATGCTTTCCTTGACATTTCTGTGATCCTCCCCACAGGCAATAGATTTAACAAGAAACAATTACAGATTTCCAAACATAAGATAATTACCAAACACTGTTGGTTTGATAAAAGAAAAAAGGGTAGTGAGTTAAATAAGGAGGTATGAATTCCAAAGCCAGTTAGTTTTATTTAAAGATGATGCAGGGCCATATTCTCTTACTTGTAAATATATAAAAACTAACATCAACAGTCAAAGAAACTAGACAACAATGTGTTTACCTTTCTTTATCATACTCTCTGAAATTATAGATGCATGACGGGCAAAGCTTATGGTGCATTTTTATGGCGCTCTTATTTGATGATACAAGAAGAATAGAAATCCCCATATGTAGACTCAAAAGACATCTAACAAGTCAAGTGATAGATAAGGTTATAGCTTTTGATATAAAGTTGAATGCAAATATTTGGTAACTAACTGTTTAAGTTAGTGTGAGAGAAAAATAGAGCCAAAATTTTGTACAAACCAATATAAAAATGTTGGAGAACAGAAAGGAACAACTGAAAAACTTTCCTGAGAAGAATAAGAGACTGTTCATCAGCCCTTGCCCTCAATCACATAAAAATTTGCATTTGAAAAGCAACAAAGAAATATAAGCGATACTAAATAAGGCCTTCTTGGTTTATGAATCTTTATTTTATAAGTTTACTTGAGGAATCAGCATAACTGCATCATTTTCTGCCCGGGATATTATGGGATCAGGGCGATTAGAATATTCTACTTTATCATTTGGTCAAGTATAATCAGAATGGGGACAACTCAACACCAATGAGATAACCCTTAGAAGTAATTTTCTTGCATACCAACTAATAACAATAACCAAGCAGACATCGTACCTACAAAGTCTGCAGTGCAGCAATAACCTCCATCGGATATATCAATACACTTTGGAGGCTCTGTTTATTACCCTGCCTAGCTACTAAAGGCAATGAACAGTATAAAATAGCAAGTAACAAATTTCCAAATTAATGAGTCATTATCTTTTCATGTTGGAACTTCCCAACTTCAAAGACAAAACAAAACATTGAAGGGCAAAGCCAAAAAGCAACTAAAATTAGGATATTTCATGTATGAAAAGACAAATTAGGACGTGTGGCCTGTGTGCTCCATCTGGAGACAAAACCCAGTGCAGATGGAAATGCTCGTTACTATGAGAAATTATTTTACCTGGTGCAAAACTTTACCAGAGAGGTCGTGATTCAAAATTTATGGCATCGAATATGCTCTATGGCATTCACGAAGGCTTACATGTCAAAAATCATAAATTTAAGAGGTCAATTACAATGTCCATTTCTATATCATTGTCTTTTGGGACTATATCATAATGCCAAGGTAATAGGTCTTCAAAACTCATGTTTTTTTTGCATAGGTGATGTTGTAGATCCCATTTATCAATTAGATTTTGCTTTAATGGCATTAATCATCAAATATTGAGTGCAATGCATGAGATGTATGTGTACGCCAGGTGGAGGCAATTATGACTATACCCAAGCAATGCACAGCAAATCAAAATGATCTTGCAAAAGATTAGTAAACACAAAATAGAAGCATCAAAACTCACCAAAACGGTTGTCTGCAGATACATACAACTAGGTTGCAACCACCATCCTTGTGGACAGGCTTTTGACACTTGGGACATGGCTTAGTGTTAACTGTTATCCAATTGATCGTCGCTGATTCGTCACGGCATTTCTTGAGCCAGAGCTCCCACATCAAGCACGAACAAGGTGAATGAGCTTCTGCCAAGCAGCTAAAGCAAAACTGCAGTCCACATGTACATTCCACCTCACAAATAATATCACCTTTGACACGTATCGCATTGCCACAGTGCGGTACACTAGGGCACCATTTGACCATATTGTTATCTTCAATGTAAGATTCAAGTAAAAATCGGTCAAAACGATCCACAATGTCCTGATGGCTTGCACTGACGAAGTTTCTGACAACATCCTCATCACAAATTGCTTTACACTTTGGTGTCATGCATGTAATGTGCCTACTCTGGCCCTCTTTTATCTGAAGAATAAAATATTCTGTCCAACCTGCACAAAGAAATATATCACTAGGTTAGTCGTTATTCAGTGAAAACAAAAAGGAGAGCTAAAAGAGCTCTAATCAAATTGCAAAAGCTCCAGTATACATGACAAGTCTGGAAATATATACAAGGAAAGAAGTGGTTGGTTTTATCTCTTGTCACGGTAGTGGCCTTGTTCTTGTTGCTTGAAACATAAAATAAAGAACTTAATTATCATGTCAAAATAAATAGTCATCAGGCAAAACATTGAGCTCATAGGAAAGCGAGAACTCATAGGCTGAAACCATCTTGTTCCAAAAGGAGTTCATAAATAATCTAGAAATAACTCCAGCTGATTTATTGAAATTAATGAATTGAGCTATTCCCCTAACCGCCCTAGAAGAAGAACAAGGATTACAGAGTTCCATAATAGAACAAGAAAGAAAAAAGTCGAGCTGGCTAGGTCAGCCATGCAACCATTACGTACTATATGCTCGACAATAACACAGAACAATACGGATGTATAATGGGGAAAACGTTGGCACGGCATAAGAGTCTATGAAAATAGCAGTTTTAGATTCTGTGTCAGTCAACTAGATATGAACATCACAGTTGATAACTGAACGATAAGAAAGAATCCAACAGATATGCATTTAACCTTCCTTTGGCTTCCAAAATGAAGTCAGCAAAAGAACCCAACCAAGTTCTTGCCTTTTCACACTGAAATGACTGACAAAGCTAAATGTGATCTTCAGTGGTTCCAACAATCTAGGCTTGGCGCTGCTATCCCTTCCCTTTGGAGAGGGCTCTGTTTATTTTTCTCAGTTCCTTAGCTGAGTAGGTTTAGTTCCTAATGAACTTATTAAAAAGTATTAACAATATTTTTGGTGAACGGTTCGAAGGATTTAGCTAAGATAACTTCACATGATTAAAACTGCAAGAGGGGGCACTTACAGCCGTTGCAATAGAAGTGCCCACATTCCATCTCTGTGACTCCACTGGAAGGGATCTTCTCGAAACATACCGCACATGTAACAGGGCCGGCTGATGAACTAGACAAGGCATAATGCTTGCTTTTCTCTGCAATAGCTACGCCAGCCTCAGAGAACAGCCAATGTCTCCCCTTCCGATCGAGCAACTCGAAGATCCTCTCCACATCCCAGCGGTAGTGGATCAGCAGCGTCCTCGCGTTCCCCTCGCTTAAGCTAAGCAGATCCATTACGCTCCACAAATCCTCTTTCTACATGATTCAGAAAATCAACAGAAGCTAAAAGAAAAGGAGAGAAGAAGAATTAAATAATTTAAACCTTGTTAACCCACACTTCCTGTTTTCTCAAAAAAAAAAAAAAAAAAAAAAAAAAAAAAAAATCCACACTTCCTGTTTTCTTTTTCCCTCTAATCTCAAAAATCTACGTAACTGAATGCGCCTGTAGGTGTTGATTAACTTGCGATGTTTTTGACCAGATGGAAAAGGCATGCTCTTTTACATGAAAGAAAGAAGAGAATAAAATTACTACTACTACTACTCTTTTTTTCCCCCCCTTTTTTTGTGTCCATTTAAAACTCATAGGAGCATAGTTTATCCCTAATCCATATATTCAATAGCAGAGACTTAGATTTCAAAAAATAACTGAACAAATAATGAAACCTAGGTGTATGTATAGGTTGTACAAAATTCGCCATCCGCTAGCATATTCAATCACAAAAAGTTCAAACTTTTAAAAAAGAAAAATATAAACCTAAAATAAAAAATAAAAAAACAAAAACAAAAAGGAAACACTTGCGTTACCTGCACAGCCAAAAGATACTCCTTTGTGATAACCTGCGAAATGATCAGAGAGGGGAAATGGATCAGGCACAATCCCGAAACAGTGCACAATCGAACAGTTCGCAATCGAGTTCCCGCACTCACGACACATCAATCCATAGCATTAGGCGCGATCCAAACAGGAAATTTATACAAAAAAACACAGGAACCAACACAAATTTTATTCGAGCAACGCGATTGAAGAGGACGAGGAGGAGATTAGGGTTCGGGTTTCGTGATCGCACCGTGGAGACGGACCAGGAACAATCCTCGACCACGGCGGAATCTTCGAGGCCGTTGAGGATGATCTCCTCGAAGTCGGAGTCGTCGTCGTCCTCCTCTTCTACACCGTCGCTCAAGTACGTGCCCTCTTCCTCCTCTGCGTTCTCACCATTAACATCGTTCTCTTCATCTTCCTCCCTGGGATCCCTCCGATCTCCATCACTCGCCATTGGAGAAAGGATCGAAGAAGAAGAAGAAACCGAGGAGAAAGGGTTTATCGATCGATCGAGAGTTAGTTGCTAATTCTACTCGTAGCTGTAGGAGAAGCATATATTATATAGTGAGTTCGAAGAAATTGTTTTCTGAACCAGGTGTATCCATACGTCACGTACACCGCACCTTTTAAATTTGAATTCCTAAAAATTAGGAATATGATTTCGTATTCTGATTAGAAATTATATCAAAATTTTTAATTTAATTTAGAAAATAATTTAAATTATGATTACATTTTAAAGGCTATAAATATAACTGATAATCCTAATTCAGTTGATGGATTTTGATGAAATAAAATTTAATATTTCATATTTCATAACTTCATTGTAGAATTATTTGCGTTTAGAAAAGATTATATTTTTTCTTCCTTATTTTTTCCTTTTTTCTTTATCACCCGCTTATTTTTCATCTAAATATATATTTTTTCTAATTTTCTAGAAATCTTCATGAATTTTTTTAAATTTTTTTACTATGTACCAGTTATTTTCAAATCTCTTTCTAATTTTTAAAAAATAATATAAAATATTTAAAAAATAAAAAGATACAGAAACCTTGCTGCTTTACCTGTACTTCGTCTTGGAATTTTGTGCCTTTTTCAGAAAATTAATATAAAATATATTTAAAATCTTGTAATTTTTTTTAAAGAATTTTTAATTAATTTGATAATTCTAAAATTTTCTGAAAATTTCAAAATTCAATTTTAAGTAATTGGGCTCATTGCTTGTAAGATAAATTATTTTTTTATTTTTTCCTACATCACTAAAAAAAATTAATGATGGAGAAACAAGCAATCTTTGATTTATAAGAAAAGTTACCCAAATTGTATAGTTTTTTTTTATATGCAGATATTTTAAATATATTAATTATATTTAATTAATTTTATTTTGATTTTGGGACCTTAAGTGATGGTGTGTGGGATGCAATTATACGCTCGGTGTATACAATACTTTCTCCATCGAGGTTTATGCTGAGACTAGAATTAATCACGGATTATTAGTTGCTCTAACAAACCAATCAAACGCTGCTCGCGCGCCACGCACGAGGAATTTTGCCTACACCCGGTGCACCAAAGCAGCATTTGAACCATATATTTTGTTTTTTTTAAAAAAATGCCCGGTAAATCACTCACCCTAAACAATAACCTATTAATTTAGCAAATTAAAGAATAAAAAATATTTTTTAAAAAAATATCGAGATTTGCATAATATTTTGCTCAATACTCAAAAGTTAACTAAACCTCTCTGTTTATGAGATAGTACAAAGGAACGAGAGTAAAGTAACAATTTTTTTCTTATGAAGGTAAGAAACTAAAAAATTATGGAAATTTTTTTTTAACCGTTCATTTTGAGGTTACACATTCACCAGGTAATCCAAGTCGAAAAATTATAAAATTTAATTTATGTATACATATGTGTGTGTGTGTGATAAGCTATTATGGTTTTGAAAGTATGGATGCCTTCATGATACTTGTAAGTTATTTTCGATGGTAGGATATTCAATTAGGTAATTAATTAGTTTTGTTAAACATAATTTACAGTATTAAAACTATCTAAGAGCCAAATTTTATAATCTTTTGATTTTGTTTGTCTAATGAACGAGTAGCCTCAAAATGAATGGCTAAAAATAAAAATTTCACAAAAATAATGATAAAAATTTTAAATTTCAAATCAGAAGTATTGATTTTACTCTTGATGATAAGTACATTCTTTTATTAAATTTCACCTAATTTGAATTGTTATACACCGTTAAACTTACAAACGTGCCACATCGGCTATTAAAATAGTTATTTTTTAGACTTTTGGTATCTCATTATCAAAAATAACTTACACAGAGACCTCCTTATTTTCGAAAGCACGGTAGGACATACTGTTAAGACAAAACATGTTAATTTATTTTTTTGAGGAAAAGGTAGCATGCTACCCGTTTCATTCATAGGGGAGGTAAATTAGGCTACAGGGGTGAGACATCCAAGGCCTCGAGAAAGAGTAGGAAAAAAAAAAAAAAAAAAAACTACGAGTTGTGGTGGAGCTGATTTGCCGGTAGAAGAAGTTCCCAAAACTTCGTCAGTGACTTCAACTTGTGGGCAGCTAGCAGGGAATCCGGCTGGACATTTCGAAAGATCGTCCCATTTCTGACCTCCCAAATGACCCACCAGCAGGCTACTAGAACTGATAGCCTGCTGCTCATTGACTGTGGTCCTTTCTTGCTCGTCCACCTGTCCCAGATCGAAATAACATCGTCTCCCAAATCTCCGGGCAAGACATCCTCCACACCCATCACTAAAAGGAATTTCGTAAAAACGCACTGTGTGAACAAATGATCTACAGTTTCCTCTTCGGTTCCACACAGTACACATGAAGTGTCTCCGGTCCATCCTCTCTTTAGTAAAATATCTGCAGTAAGGATTCTCCTCTTGAGGACGAGCCAGCAAAACACTTAAACTTTTAGAGGTATAACCTAGTGGTTCAACATAGCTATATATATATATATATATATCAAAAAATTTGTAATTGTCTCTCCAATTTGCAACACACACCGTACGTAATTATTATCCAAATAATCATTATCATCATTTTTTTTTTTTTGGTTTGTTTGATGAAAATAGTATAATTTGTGCTACCTCTCCGTAACGGCGACATTGATGAGCGCATCGCAAAATAGGAAACTCCCTATTACTAATCCTAATTTTTCTCCTTAATATACAATTCCTAAGTCGTATTTATATACTACTCCATGAACAACCTGTCTCCTTCCATAAAAAAGAATCCATCTTAATTCCCTCCTCAATTCTAATTATATATAAATGCTCTCCTCTTTAAACATTAAACTCCCCTCTCTCTCTCTCTCTCTAATATATATATATATATGAATCCCACGTCGATGTTTTTTATACATACCAACTTGATAGTATAAGAGATGATGACGAAGAGGAAGCCGAGTATGGGGAGGCAGAAGATCGAGATAAAGCGGATTCAGAACGAGGAGGCGCGGCAGGTGTGCTTCTCGAAGCGGCGGACCGGCCTGTTCAAGAAGGCGAGCGAGCTCTCCATCCTCTGCGGCGCCGAGATCGGCGTCGTCGTCTTCTCCCCCGCCGGCAAGGCCTTCTCCTTCGGCCACCCCTCCGTCGACGACGTCGTCGACCGCTTCCTCACCGCCACTGCCGCTGCCGACGGCAGCAGCAGCAGCAGCAGCAATAACGGCAGACAGCACGGCGCCGCGGCGGCGGCGGCGGTGCGGGAGCTGAACAGGCAGTACGTGGAGCTGCACGGGCTGCTGGAGGCGGAGAAGAAGCGGCGGGAGGGGGCGGAGGCGGCGATGGAGAGGGAGCGGGCGGGGAGGGCGTGCTGGTGGGACGCCAACGTCGACGCGCTCGGCGTCGACGACCTGCAGGCCTTCCAGAAAGCGCTTTGCGATCTGCGGGCAGCAGTCGCAAAGAGGGCTGATCAGCTCCTGCACGACGCGTTGTCGCGGAAGCAGCAGCACCAGCACCAGCATTACATGCAGATGCAGATTCCGAGCAGCAGCGCAGCAGCCGCCCACGGGCCGACGATGGGCGCAGTTAAGAACGAGGATGCGGCGGCGCACGTTTCTCTCGGTGGATCGGGGTTCGGGTTCGGATATGGATTTTACGGGGGCGCGTTTTAGCTGTGCAATGATGATTTTACATTGTTGTGTTCTATCTATGTATGTTTCTGAGAGTGCCACTGCGCAACTTCTTCATTTGGGCTCAACTTTAATAATATTTGTACGTACGATCTTATTAAGATAACAAAAATGAGATATAATTAAATAAAGCTTGCTTCATAGTTTTTCCTACAAAAATAGATTCTAATACATAATCTACAATTTGGGAAAAAATTAATGGCATTAATTGTTGATGTTAGCTGTTATATATGAAAATGAATTTGTTGATGAAATTTAGGGAGCAACTTGAAGTTACAAACTGTAGTAGCTAACTATGGAAAGTTCATGAAATATATTCAAAACAAGTTATTATTTAATGCATTCCTTTGGATGATTCCAAAACACTTGCATCAGTTTTATCCTGAAATCAATTAACTTCCATATATATATATATATATATATACACACAAAAACAATAGGCGTAAATATATGAAACGTTTATGTATTTGATTTGTTCTTTGCAACTTATTTGAGTTTAATAAGGTAATTTTAGTTGGGTTTGCTGGGCCATTGACAAATTCTACAACCTTTTATTAGTACACCTACTTTACATGCTTACTTGTTTGCATGAAAGGAAACATAGCAACAGTGACAAAGAATGTTTAGCTCTGCTTATTACTATTTTACTAATTACTTAAGTACAGAGGCTTAGTGATATGTAGCTCCTGGTACTTAATTAGTCCAGATATTTCTAAAGAGGAAGTGAAAGGAAAGAGATTAATATGAGTTGGCTTGTTTCTGGAATGTCTCAGTGTCTCCCCTTTAACAACATATTTTTATTCAGGTTAGAACCTTTCTTTGAGATATCACTTGTTTCTTTTTTTTTAGCACTTCTTCTGGTACCCTATTTAAGTTACTATTCAAGGCCATGTTAATCGCACATTTTACATATAACAAGTAAAGTTAATTGAATGCAAATCAGACAATCAACACAGTGAATACATAAATGAAGATATACATACATCTGTCCTGCCAAAATAAAATAAAAAAATGACAGATATCAGCAGCTGAGCTGATTGAAATTTGCAGTTTGGCTCAAAAAGATAACTCATTTTGGTAGTCTAAGTTGTAATTTAAAAGAATTATAAGGCCAAGCCTAAATTTCTGGTAGTAATAACAGTAGTCTCATCCTACAACCACAGTATAATAAACAAGTGACAGGTTGTAGCTACAACCACCACTTACATGCTTACCAAACCAAAATTATTTAAGAGTTAGCGAGATAATACTTCTAATTCTTTACATTGTAGACATGATAAAATCTCTTTGCGCAATCTTTCACTCAGAACCTCATTTGCTCCTTAACAGATACAAAGAAATAGAAGGACAGTCCGAAGCTCACAGCTACAAGAATCGCCATTCCTGCTCACAGAATTCAGAAAAAATAAAAGAAAAAAGAAAAAATTATGACATAGTTATAATTAACGCGAAGTACACTAAAGACTATGTGGCTAATACATAATCTACCTATTCTGCTAAAAAGATGATTAGATATGTCATGATCGATTTACACATTGCAAGTAATCGAATGGTTCATCAGATTTGGTTAATCTTAATTTGTCAGAGTACTCAGTAACTGCTATTAGCTGTTTTCAGATATATATAGTCAATACACTTAAATGGTTACCTCACTACGTATTGTCAAATACTGTTTCTGACAACAAAAAAAGAAGAAAGAAAATATGGTAAATTACAGACATTAGTACATAAATTAAGAAGATTAACATTTCCTATAAGCAAAAGTTTCCATTAAATTCTTAATATTCCTTGACCAAATAAATTTATAAATACTTCTAAAAATGTAAACACATATTTAGTAAGTCTTAAACAACTCTAATAATCTCACAAGCAACAATAACTGAATAAAGAGCACCATTCTTTTTAATTAAAATGGAATAATAATAATAATAATAATGCCCTTACCATAACCAAGAGATGTTGGAGCTTGTTCACTCTTTCCTCTTTTGGGCACTTTGGAAACATGAGAAGTAGCTTTTAAATGAAGGATCATGGAGATGACCACTAACCCACTCCCAATTTTCTCTCTCACAACCCTTTCCTTCATGTCCATAGACCACAACCCACCCACTCCATCAACACAACAAGCTTCATAAACCACTTTGAGCAACAAGAATATTCCACCCCACAGTGCAAACTCACCCACCTGGGCAAGGACTCTGGATTGGAAACTAAGTGCTTGGAAAAGATTAACCACAGAGGCAACAGCATACAGTGGGAGCCAAAAGTACCAATCTGAAAAAAAAGGAAAAAGAAAAATTAATTTGTGGGCATGTAATTAAGTTGATAATCTATGGAGTCATTGATTACCTTCCTACCTGGGTCATCTAGTTGAACAGATGCAGAGTATGCAAAGAGGAGAGTCATGAGCAGTGAGCATGAGGAGAAGAGGGGGGATTGAGTTGGAAAAGACATTGCCATTGATTCCCTGCTACTTTTCTGGAAATTAATCTTAGTGGAGGGATGGCCTTAAGTAGAAGAAAGTCAATGTTGTCATGCTCATTTCTTTTTATAAGTAGTTTTTAATATATATATGTATATAGGTACTGTTGCTGAACCAACTTGGGGGCATTATAAAAAAGTTATTATAATTTATCTTAAAATTTAAGAATAAGGTACTGCTGCATATTTTTATAAATATTATTTTAATAAACTGTTAATGCGGTGACATATATAATCTGCAGGGTTTTAATTGGAGGTGATTGAAAGACAGATCAAATTATTATCCAAAAGAAATTGCACGGTATTAAATCAGCTCTCTCTTTTGAGTAATGCTATCCATATACACCTAATATTGAGGTGTAAAATTTACACTGTAACCTCTTTGTAGCCCATATTAGCCCACAATATTCCATTCTTTGAAATTTTATCAATTTTTAGATTGAGTGTAAATCTTTTCAAAGAGAAAGATAGTATGTTATATGTTTTATTTTAAAAAAAATAAATTTAACTGAAAATGTACAGCAACTAATTTTTGAACTTGGAACCTCGGGTACTGACCATGAGCCCTTTGTTACTTGCGCTAAGAATGGTTGATATTAAACCAAGATTTTAGAATAAAAAAATATTATTTGTAAGTGTAAATTTTACGCTCACCCACTTCAGAATTTATCAAACTCTTTAAAATTTTTAGTATAAAATTTTTTTAAAAAAATAGTTGAAGAATAATAGGCCTTTGGATCGGTCGGGTCACGCGTAGAGAACTAGAGATAGCATTTGCTCTTAGAATTATGATTATTTTATTTTACAAGGTATTACTTATCGGTATTATCTGCAAGTCTCGAACTTAGATAGTAATAATTAAAAAAAATGAAAATGAAAAATTCTGGAGATTTATCTATTGCAAACCCTTTAAATTTTTTAATTAATTATTTTTTAAAATTTTAATTATTTTCTAAATTGAATATCTCTTTACAAGTTTATGTTGGTATTAATTTTAAAAACAGTGATTTAAAACTTCAAATTAGCCCATGGGCTTCCTGGGCAGCCCAACTCTCTATGGATCTTGCCTGGGAGCCCGTGCCTAGGTCACCACATGTGAGGTTTAGTCCCACATTAAAAATCAAAGGCTTGTTGTTTCTATATTTATACTCCTTTATTTTCTAGTTACTTGCTTAGGAGATAATGAGAATAAAGCTCTCGATTAAACACACGCACGGCAAGAGCCGAGCAGGTCAGACGCCCTGCGCGGTCTAGGATCAACGATACCTCACCTCGGTAAGGGCTTAAAACATATCTTGACAAGATCTTGCCTTACCTTGGTAAGGGTCCAAATTCTGACCTCGGTAAAGGCCGACGGCTTATTTGTTTGGATGGAAGTGGGGTGGAAGTGGAGACCAGTTTCGTCGTTTGGTTCGCCGTACAAAAGTTATGGTCGAAACTCGAGTGGGCCGAAGTCAATTACGATGAAAAGAGGTGAAGAAAAAATATTATTTTTAATTATATTAAAATATAATATATATATATATAATTATATTATTTTTAATTATATATTTAAAATATTATATAATTAAATTTTAATTATATAATTAAATTTTAGATGATTAAATTTTATTTATATAATTAAAAATATTATATAAAAATATAATTATATAATATTATATAATTAAAATTTAATTATATAAAAAATATTATATAATTAAATTATTTAATATATAATTAAATTTTAATTATATAAAAATATAATTATATTATTTTTATTTATTAAATTATTTATTATTTAAACATAAATTATAATTTTACATCATACACTTCCTACCAAATAAACGGTAGAACTAATGAAACTTCACTTTCATAACTACGAAACAAACGGTGGAAAAAAATAGTTTTCACCGAACTCCACTTAAACCCAAAGTCCACTTCAACCCAAAGTCCAGTTTCGACGAAACAAACACGTCCTTACCCGAGATAGAGCCGTTGGACCCTACAGTTGGGTTCTCACCTCTATATAGTTGAGGTGATGGTAGTTTTCACCGAACTTCACTTCAACCCAAAGTCCACTTCAACCCAAAGTCCAGTTTCGACGAAACAAACACATCCTTACCCAAGATAGAGCCGTTGGACCCTACAGTTGGATTCTCACCTCTATATAGTTGAGGTGAGGGTAGACTTCAGGCTTAGACTGGTTGATACCAGATATTTGTACAAGGCTTCCTCCTCCTCTTGAACATTGAGTTTTACATCTCTTTTACTGAACTTTACATTGCTATTTTGCTGGATCTCTGAAAGCTATTTTGGGTTCGTGTTGCGCCACCCTGAAGACGTGCCGACGAGGTGGACAGTGGTCGTTGTCTCGTTAGGATTGATTGCCGGAAGCCTCGCACGTGGAGGGACAATCTCGCTTCTAGGACAGTGCACTCGCACGTCTCGACTCACATGCCTCATTTATTCTCTTATTTTTAATTTTTATTTGTTGATTGTCGCATGCAGTTTTCAAAACTGGAATTAAATTATTTTGATTTAAAATTATTCAAAACGATATTTTACTAAATTTAGAAAGTCATATTTATCCAACAGTTTATAGTGAGGGAATTAGAATTTCAGCGAGCATGTCAGGCGGCAGCCTTTTCCTCTCTTTTCCATGCCGACTGGGGGCCGCCGGCTTTCCCTCTTTCCGGCGGCAGGTCCGGAATCATCAGCAGTCTGCTAAGTCAGGTAAAATCGATTTAATTGCTCATATTTCCTGCTTATCATATGCACAAATGAATATTAATCGAGGTTGCAAGTAATATTCAGATTGTGATAAATGTTGCAAGTAACATGCTTATACTCTCATATAACCGAGGCTCGACTATTTGTTTATATGCTTCAGCTGCTAACTAGTAAGGATCAGCTTCTACAAGAGGCCGAAAGAGGACAAGTGTTCAGAGGCTACTGTGAGGGGACCTTATCATTCAAGCCCACATATAAGTACAATGTAGGAAGCAGCAACTATGACACAAGCTACAAGGTAACTAACTAATATTACTCGCATTGTAATTCATGTGAATCATCACTCAAATTGTTGTTATTTGTATAGATCTTTAAGATGTTTCATACCTTCGTGGACGGATAGAATCTTGTTCAAGATCGACAGCTCGTCTGGGATCGATGCGGTGCTGCACTCGTATGAGTCAGTAGATCAGATTAGTAGCTCCGACCACAAGCCAGTGAAAGCTCACCTCTGTTTAAGACTGAACAACTAATCTGTTGATGGAATCCTCTTTCTACGAAGGCTTGCTGCAGCAGCAGACTGACAGATTCAAATATCTGAGGAAAAAAGTTCAAATTCTTGCAGTCCAGAAAGTTGAATCAGAAGCTCAATCCAATCACAATCTGTTCTCCTACCAACATGTAAAAGTCAATTGAATCCTAAAATACGCGACAAACACTGTTTTGAGTCTATCTTCTGAATCGAATTTCACAGTATGGCTAAAATCAGAGGGTCCCAAAACATCAATTAGATTACACATGTACACTCACTGAACCAAACCTGTCAAATTGAAAATAAAAAAGGCCCAGTCCAACCCATCCCTTGTCATGCAACCACTTTTCTTTCATACAGCAAGATGGTCCCAAATCTAGGCTAGGGAAAGAAGGCATGGCTATGGCTGCATCTGTCCTGCTGCTATTAAATACCTGGCAACCATATCCCTCCTCCCCCCACCTTTTCCTTTTCTTCTATCAAACAACCACTATTTCTAGCATTTATGACTCAATCATGATCCAAGTCACCCAAAAAAAAAAAGATGCACGTGGGTGTGGGACTGTTTAAGATCATAACTCATTATTGAAAAATCAACACAATTATTAGGAATAAAAATAATACGTCAACATATCAATAATATATAGATTTATCAATGAAGCATTTCTCTTATGACAAATGTATGCATTTGATTTGGGTCTATACTCATTGACTAGATAAAAGTCATCTGATTAATTCGTAAAAAAAAAAAGAAAAAAAGATTAAGGAAGCTCACTCAGAGGAGAAAAAAAAATCTAAGCACATTTCACAATACATGACACTAATCCTCAATTCCCTGTCACCAATCACCCCCCAAATACGTACACTTTTTGTATTAGTTCTCAAATGTACATACAAAATAAAAACAAAAACAAAAAAGTGCAAAACTACTTATATCATACATTTGTTTTTTTTTCTTTTCTTTTTTTTTTGTTATATACCTTCTCTCTCAATTACCTCTTCCACCCCCCAAAAAAAAAAAGTAAAAAGAAAAAGTCTAAAATTATCAAAAGAAAAGAAGAAGATTTATTCGTGTGTCACATTATTATCTAACATTAACTAATTAATTATATGAATATGTATACTGTAATTGCCAAACACCATGCATTAATTAATTAAGAGCCAAAGTGATCCCTCAGCGAGAAGGGTACTCCGCTCTCATTAACGTTCCCTCCCGCGTGGCGCAGGCCCAGCGTCAGCGACACGTCACCCGTGGGCCCCACCCTCGCCGGCGCCGCGGCGGGCCCCCACCCGTAGCGGTGTACGTACAAGTCGTCGGTGGCGCCGCCAAAGAGCTCCGGTGGCGGCGATGGGTCGACAGCGATATCGAGCTCGACGGAGTCGTCGACATGAGCCACGCCGGGCGGGGAAAGCGATCCTCGGGATTGCGCGGTTGCGTTTGCATCGGTGGCGGCAGCGGGGTCTGAGTGTTGGGTGGTGTTATCGCCTTCTTCTTTCTCTTCTTGCTGGTACATCTCCTCCACCATCGGCTTCCACAGACGCACCCGTGCGTTGATGAACCAATTCGACACCTGAGAATTGTTATCGTTAAATGTAAGATTACTAGAGTCAGCATTTCTATATGTCATCAGTAGCTTAGTCGCTCATTATAATTTACTTTAGTGTGCTTTGGTTTTGATTCAGCTAGCGATCGAGCTACCACGTGGAAATGACTGGCTCGTCAACTGCACTTTAGAGGCGTCTCGGAGTAAGGTATCTTCTAGAGTATCTAAAGAGGTGATTAATTACGCTAACATGAGAGAACCTTGCATGCATGAAACCTGTAAGGATGGAATTAATGAATGCTTCTTCTTGTACTGTATATATACATCGAGCTCATATGGAGTGTAACTATATATGAACTGTAGTTAATTACATGTAAAATCTTGGTGTTTGGAGTTAATTATTGTTAGCTAGACCATCTAAATTAATAATCCACTTTGTTGATATGTTAATCCCATGACCCAAACAAACAATATTAATCGAGGTTAGAACATCATAATAATCTTATACTGGAACTCTTGCATATATACACAGTACTCCTACGTGCACCCATATTGCATACATATATACACACAAACATGCATAACCTGAAGGGTTCTGCTACCCCTACCTAAAGGCCAAATTTTATATATAACTTGGCTATCTAAAAGCCAAGTTTCATACCCCGAGATAGAGGATCATAAGATTTCAACTCCTTTTGAAATGTATACTTCGAATCTCTCTAACCTGAGACGTCACAGCTATGCGCGCGTGCAAATACACACAAAGGAGTCTGGGACTTGGCATTTCTCTACACTGAAACACCACAACTACGCATTTCTCTAATCGGAAACACCACAACTACGTGCGCACACGCGTGTGTATGCACATACACATATGCATAGTCAAATCCCACACACACATGCAAAATCATGACAAACACTGATAGACACAGATACGATCACACACACGCAGACACTAAACATGTATGCATAAAACTATTCATGCTTTTGTAATCATTCATTTTATACTTGATTGGTAGACACAGGAGAATAGAGTGAAATGTGGATATAAAAAGGTATATGGAAAATACTCTTCAGTTGTGCTAGCCCTACAATAACTTCATCATCTAATGATCAATTTTTTCTTTGCTAGTCTAATCACTCTCCTCTTTTTAAATTCGAAAATCTAGAAAGAGCTATTCAAATCCTGGGGAAAGGATTTAAACCCTCGGATTAAGAGTTGTAATCCTACAATTCTTTTTAGGTTGTAGAGCTAGCATTTCTCTTCTCAATATATATGGTTACATGTGCACGCGCCCGCGTAGCCTCCGCTGTGCATTGGGGCGGGGCGTCAGGCGTGACAACAGTTGGAGACTGCGTTCTCTTAAATATGCCTATATAAGAGGTGAAGCGGTGTGGAGGGCGGGGCGTGACATTACATACTCAAGAAAAATACATTAGGAATAGATCTACATCAACAAAATGGGACAACCTAGCTAGTTAAGTGGGTAAGAGAAGAAGAATTACTAGATGAGAGAGAGAGAGATAAAAACTAAAAGCCCTTACAAAGTGTACTGCACAACCAGCTTGCTAGATCATTGCATGTACTGTTCTATAGGGTTGCTTTTGACTGTGCATTCAAGTCTAGAATTTGGTACAAAAAGGACGTGTTGGAGTTAGGTCGGAAAATTACTACTTTCTCCATAGAAATTATGAAAAATTGTATTATGGCCTATGCTCGATGCATTCATGTATCTTCTATTTTCTGATCTGCCCTCCATCTCCTTTCCTTGTCAAAAATTTAGATATGAGAATAATCTCATATATATTGTTGCTGGGTTCAATTGTTCAAACATATATATAAATTTAGTTAAGCTTTTGGGTTAATTGGATGTGGCTAGTAAATGCGTCGCATCTAAGTTACGCTCATGCATGTGGGTTTGAGCTATATATGCCAGAACTCTCTAACATCTATTTTATCGCGAACTTTAATCCCAACTACATGTCTAGCAAACACGAAAGTTTTTTTTTTTTTTTTAAGAGAAAAATAGCACGCTACCCGCTTCGTTTATTTCTTTTAGAAATAAACTTAGCTAGAAAAGTGAATCAATTAGGATTCGAACTCGGGACCTCGGGTACCAACTATCAAGCCTTTTGCCACTTGCAGGAAAGTTGGAACTGCAGTTATGTGATGGAATAAATGGTCCATAAAGGACGGTGCACTGGGCGTACGGATATATCAAGTGGAGACAATAAATTTTCAGAAAAAAAATATTATTATTTATGCATGGTATTCAAAAAGCTGATGACTCTTCCATTATTGAGGGAGAAGAGGACAAACCTGGTTTCTGGATAAACCTGTTTGCCTGGCCAACAAATGCTTATCTGCATCACTCGGGTACCTGAGCACAAAACAAAGAAAGAGAGATCACAAAATCACATTAGTACCGTAGAGCCCAAAAATCCATAAAGAATAGTACTATAGTTACATAGCTATTCATGATCAATCATTTTACTCCTATGCATGAAGAGAGAGAGAGAGAGAGAGAGAGGGAGAGATCCAATGTAATGTCTCTTCGATCGAGGTTCAAATTAATGGCAAAGTGTATGAACTATTAAATGCACTGCTGTGAAGGTCTATGGCTGTATGTTACGGCATGGAATCTATATCAATGAAAGGAGAAGCTTTTGATCAGCTTTTCTGGTGTAAAGACACTAAACCAAGGACTACATGCAGAGCTGAATTATATATATATATATATATATATATATATATATATATATATATATATATATATATATATATATATATATATATATATATATATATATATATATATATACGCGCGCGCATATTTCACTTACTAACTAATTCTTGCTTTCAACAAATCATTATTATACACATGAAAGTAGAGATAATTAACAACCCAAATTAAGGATCGATTTTAAGAAAAATAGTATTTTAATGTCCTTACTACTTTCATTCGCGCGCATAATGAAGAATAAATAAATTACACATATATATATATATTAAGGCAAACTACTCTTTGAAGTGGAAAAAAAGAAGAAAAAAACCTAGGATTAATTCTAATACCATATTATCAAAAAGATAAATCATAAAGAAAACTTTGCCAAAGTAGTCTTAATATTTACCACTGCTAGTCCTTTACTCTGAGTGGGAGAATTAAGCAAAAGTTATATACATTTGTAAGGAAAAGGTCTACCCGCAAAATTAACATGCATGGAAAAGTATATAATGCAGCGGCAAAACGAAATTAGCACACATCTCAAAAAAAAAAAAAAAGAAAAAGCACTAGGGCAACCATATATATATAACAGAACAAAAGCATTAATTCTCATAAAGAGATTATATATATGTATACTTAGAGAGAAATAATCAAGTATGGGGCTATTAGTTAATTTACGAAACACATGCATAATATATATGTCACTAGCTAATACGTACTCGCTTCGTTCATTTTCTATATGAATGAAGCGGGTAACGTACTACCTTTCTCTCAAAAAAAAAGAAGAGTACGTACGGGTGGAGGAAGTGCTCGAAGAGCCAGGCTCTCAAGATGGTAACAGAGCGTTCCGGCAGGCCGCGTTGCGGGCGCCAGGCTTCCTGCTCCATCATTCCCCCCATCTGGTGGAACGCGCGCTGCTGCCGCAGCCGCTGGTCGAGGAGTCGCAGCCGCGGCGTCTCCCCCTTCGTGACACCCCCCGCGGCGCCCCCCGCCGCGTCCTTCTCCCCGAGGAGCTCGCACGTGTGCCTCAGCTGCGCCGTGATGGCGTCCTTGAGGCAGCGGAAGTGCCGCGACATCGCCTTCTGCGCCAGCCCCGTGTACGGCGCCGCCGCCCCGAACCCCATCACCGAGTCGAAGGAGTTCACCACCATCTGCATTTGGCCGCAGTAGTTGTTGTATCTTCTGTCCACCTGCAGTTGCATGCACACACACACACACACACATATATCCTAATTAAACACCCAATCATGTAGTTAACTAATAAGCAATTTCCACTACACCTAACTAAATAATTAACAAACTAATCAGGACCACCATATATACTGAAAATGAGTTGTGGTGGTAACAAAATTGAACCAACCACAGTAATTGGATATGGAGTCCTTGTTCCATATATATGTGGACACTGGAATTGGTGCCGAGAAAAGAAAAAGAGAAAAACATTGGAGACCCACACAAGATTAAGCCATAAAAGTAGGAACAAATATTGGTTGCATGGCATGTGACTGTGATACTGCTTTAATTATTTCCGTTGGGAAACTAACATTGGCATGGTAACTTGGTGTGTATATACATATACATGTATATATATATATACTCATGTAAGGAATTAAACATGAGCAACAGTACTGAATTGAAGAAGATCAGGCGAGCGAGCGAGAATGAGAGGATTCAAACAAACACTACTAAAAACAGTGACTTCGCATGTATATATGTAGGTACCAATGAATGGAACCAATGTATATATATGAATGAAGGAATCAACGTGTCTCTTTCTCAATTTGGTAGGCGTGTAAATTAATAAAGAAAAGGGAAGGGCAACAACCAAAGGAGCGATTGGTTTGTTGATTAATTAAGTTATATATATATATATATATATATATATATATATATATATATATATATATATATATATATATATATATATGATCAATTGGAATTGTATATATATATATTGCTCAGTACTAATATAAGCAATGCAATCTCTTGGAAAGAGCAAACTATGTAACAAACGTTGCCCGGCTACATGGTATTATTGTTAATCGTAATTAAGAATTTATTAAAGGACTTGACTATATAGAACTTTGGTGAGGCGACGTCCCCAAATCACCAAAAAAATCATGTCTCTCCAAATGGAAGTACCACTAGTGATAATCTAACACACCTTTCCAATAAACAAATCCAAGGCTCAACAAACACTATCAAAGAAACCTTGATTAAATTAACCTAAGATGAATCCACACCAACCACCTTTTTGTGCTCCTAATCAAACACCCGCAACCTACCGGCTGCTGCCGGCGGCGCTCCTCTAAACAAACTGCGACAAAATTCCAGCCGACTGTACGCCGGAATTCTCGTTACTTTCATGCTCATATAGATCGAGAGAGCGAGATAGAGAGAGATATATATATAGATCGAGAGAGCGAGAGAGAGA
Source organism: Puya raimondii (assembly GCA_016920855.1). Taxonomy (NCBI): domain Eukaryota; kingdom Viridiplantae; phylum Streptophyta; class Magnoliopsida; order Poales; family Bromeliaceae; genus Puya; species Puya raimondii. Next base: position 139,590,763 of record JABWPP010000050.1, read on the forward strand.
GAGATTGAATACATGCCTCATCAAGCATGGAGACTAGCTTAGCTTTCCTCCTTTGGTGCTCAAATCGTTCAGCAGGAGACAAAGGAGGGAGCTGGTCCCTGGGAGAGGAGGACGACGCAGTGGCGGCGGCGGTCGACGAGCTAGGGTTGTTAGCCTTCAGGTTCGACGAAGAGGAGCCACCGCTTCCGCGCAAAGCCCTCAGCCGATCCCCCTTGAACTGCTCCCTCCCGACGCTGCAAAACTCCTCGAGCAGCTCCTGCACCGGCCTCGCATATTTGGAATTGCGGAGGAGGTTCGCGACCCCCATCGGACCGTAGCCCATCTGCAGATGGTGGGATTGGCCCAATTGTTGCCCATGAGATTGTTGCAACTGTAAGATTGGATTATTCTGCTGCTGCTGCTGCTGCTGCTGCTGCTGCAGCTGTTGCTGCTGTTGCTGCTGTTGCTGCTGTTGTTGGTTATTTATATACACCAACCCCTCTCTCAGCCTAAAGTGATCCTCAGCCTTGCGCAATTCAAACTGTTGCAGGGATGAGGATAGTGATAAGGATAGAGCTTGTCCCTCCACCACACCACCGCCGCCGCCAAAGGAAGAAGCGTTATCTCCAAACCCTGGGATTAGTGTCTGGTGGTGGAGGTGGTGGAGAGATTGCGGCGGAGACGGAGGAGAAGATCTCGCGTGCTGTTGCTGCTGCCGATGTGGTTGCGGGTTCATCAGGAATAGTTGCATCGAATCGGAGCTTAGACCCGACGGCTTGTTCGACGAGCTAGGTTCGCCTAAAGAGCCCAAATTGGCGGCAGTCGTCAGTATCGGCCCAAGCTGGTTGCTCGCCGTGTACCAATACTGGTGTCCGCTCGGCATCTGGCTTGCGAGCAGCTCCGTAGCGGAGGGAGCTGCCGCCGCCGCAGGAGTAGCTGCAAAACTGAACATCTCAGACAACATGATATTGGAGGCAGGCCCGGGCGCAGCTCCGGTCGGCTCGTAGATGGCTGAATCTTGATCTTCTCCTTCCTCCTCCTCCTCTATGGGCAAGAGGGCGGGGTCGACGAATCCTTGCTGCTGCTGCTGCTGCTGCTGCAGCCTTAGCTTGTCTCTGCGGCTTTGCTGCGCGACGTGGTGCTGTTGCTGTTCTTGCCGTGTCACGGACCGGTCGAACCCATCGGAGAAGCTGAAGCCGCCGCCGTGGTGGTGGAAGCCGTGGGACATAGAATTAATAATTGCTAGGAAAAAGAAAGAGAAAAAAATTTATGAGCTATTTCTTCGGTTGGTCGAAGCGAAGCGGAGACGAAGAGTACTCTCTATTCCCATGTCCGTGTCCCTATCTCCATCGCGGTGGTCCAGTTCTGCTTAGAATTACAATTACCTGCTGAACAAAGCAATCAAATTAAGGACCCATCATCAGAAAAAGAAGAAGATATGTATATGTATATATGTATATAAGTACATATATATAAACCTCTCTCTCTCTCTCTCTTTATATATATATGTATATATCAAATGAAATCGAGAAAAATATATGATAAGCAAAAAAAAAAGAAGGGAGTTTAAATTAAAGAGAAGAGGGAATTGGAGATCAGGCGATCAAGTGGGCATGAATTAATTATTTCCTCCTGATCGTGATCATATCATCATCAAAATTAGCAAAAACCATGAAAACATGGTGTACATATGCATGTGCGCAGGTTATGCATGTTACCAAAGTAATAACAAAGTTTGAAGTGATGGAGAGGGAAGTAAAACAACAAACCAAGAACACATATCGTTGTCTCTCCCTGTGGAAATGAAATGAAAGCCTCTCGAGACCACCACCCTCTCTTTCTCTCCGTCTCTGTCGCCTCCTCTCTCTTTGTCCCCCCCCTCTCCCCTCCTCGGCTTCTCCTTTTTTTAGCTCCTTTGTTTTTTTTCTTTTCCTTTCCTTTCCTTTCCTTTTCTTTTCTTTTCTTTCTCCACTATAAGAGCTCTCTCTCTCTCTCTCTCTCTCTCTCTCTCTCTCTCTCTCTCTCTCTCTCTCCTTTGAAGAACAATCGCCCTCTGATAATGGAAGGTAAGAGGAAGAGTTAAAAGTATAATATAGAACGGGGACGGGCACAAGAGAAAGAGAAAAGGTCCTTGTTGCTCCTTACTTACATATATACTCCCCTTATTATATTCCCCCCCAAAAAATATCCTTCATTATTATTATATTTGTGTATATATATATATGTATACTTTTTTTTTGGTGATAAAATTATGATATGTATAACGACGTAAATATAGAGAGCTAACTGATTAAACAAAATTAATATTCACATATATTGTTTAGAAATAAATTTAGCTAAAAATGTGAATCAACTAGGATTCGAACTCGCGACCTCGGGTATCAACCACCAAGCTCTTTGCCACTTGCGATAGGACGGTCGGTTTTAATTCTGCCTTTTAGAACCAACCACCAAGCCCTTTGCCACTTGCGATAGGACGGTCGGTTTTAATTCTGCCTTTTAGAAGATAAAAAATGATGGCCGATATTGACCTTCGAAGCAGCAGAGTAGTTGATAAATTTTGAATTTACTCTGTCTCTAACAAAATAAGTGCCCATAAAAATTAAAACGGATTAATTTACTTAACACAACCAAACCAAGAATATATAACAAAGTGAAAAATAGTTTTGTGGATGATTATTTTTCGGAACCTGTCAAACTCTCTTTAAATTTATTAAATTGGTATATAGTTAATTAATTATATATTTTTTCTAAATCCGTTCAAAATAATTAATATGTCTTTTCATTAGCATAGTTTATTAGACCAGATTCATTTGATGCTAACCCCCATTATCTCCCACCCCTAATTAATGGTTAATTGACCTCTAGAGCACCCCAAAAAAATGCATATGCTCTCTCCTCTTTTATTAAAACAAAGGTTGGTAGATCATCTTTTCCTTAGTGAAAGCCATTTTTCAATTCAATAATCATGCAAACGTAGTTCTCTAATTCAAGTTAATTATGAGCAAACCTTGCTTTTTACCTTTTTCTTTTTTTTTTTTGTTTTTTGTGTTTCTTTGTTGACTTAGGTGGCTCATTAGTAAATGCATAAAGCCACAGTGGCAGGTGAGCCCACAGCAAAAAGGTTGGGAGGGTATTAATGTCATTGCACTACCTTTCATTTGAGGCCCAAGTTAAAAGATAAGATAAGGTTGTGAATCTCAAACCACCACCATTAAAGGGCTCTAGGTCATGTTGGCCTACATAAATTTGGTATTGTTATATGTCCATGACATCGATCTTATACTTTTAGCATAATACCACGGATACTGATTGAAAAGATATTAAAAAACACAATATTATAATAATATGTAGACACTTAAAACCGGCTCTAAAAATAAGACACTTAGAACTGGCTCTAATATGATATTACCTAAATTAAGTATCAATTTGATAGAAATGGTGCAGAAATAGTCTTAACAGATCTGATCTTAATCACCCAGGTGGCCACTGAATCACATCAAATGATCTTTCAAAATAGTCCGATTATGGTGACGGCCGTGGACGATCTTGACCCATGAATTCTAATCTTGTAGCGTGTCAATCAATTATTGAACCGTTAAGATTTAGACTATGCACCTACTCAATCCTAGCTAGCCTCATAACTTTTTTTTTTTTTTTTTTTTTGAGAAAAAGATAGCATGCTACCCGCTTCATTCATAGAGGGAGTGAATTAGGCTACAGGGGTGAGGCAACCAAGGCCTCGAGAGGGCGAGGGGGCGAAAAAAAAAAAAAGAAAAAAAAAAAGATCCCAGGAGAGGTTTATTTTTGGAACTGTCTTGCCGGAAGAATTTGTTCCCAGGACTTGCCAGTGACTTCGACTTTTGTGCGGCAAGCAGGGCATCCGGCATGGCGTTTCTAAAGATCATCCCATTCCTCATCTCCCAGGTTGATCATGTTATATTTCTATGATTGTGGTCCCTTCAAAACCATGGCCATAATTGGCGTTTCCGTGCATGCATGATCACTGTGTATGTTACAGTAAGACTATCAAAGTGCTCTAATCATAATTAAACGCAGGTTAAGAATTAGTACAATTGGAGATTATTAGCTAGCTTTGTTAGCTGTTTCTTTTAATGATCCGCTTAATTACGCTGGAGAACAACACGTTTGTCACAATAAGTCAGGTTTGGCACGTGGGAAGCCGATCGAAAAGATTAGATGGTTACCTATAACTGCCTATATCATCTATATATATGTGGGAAATATATATTAATATTATGTTACCTAAAATTCTAACATAAAAAGCTCAAAATCACTAAGTTTCAGGCCAACTTTTCTCTAATTGCTAAATGATTTATGAAAAAATGACGTTAACTAAAAATATATGAAGCAGAATCAACGAGACGCTTATACTTCTTCTAATAACTCTAATAAATTATTATAGAATATTTCTGCAAAATCTCCAACCATGCTTGAACACACATATATATATATATATAAAAGCTCTTACTAGTAAAGGTTTTTCTTTTTTATATTTGTTGGGCTAAAGGAGTAGTCATGATATATAATTATTAAGTTTTAATTGATGAAAGAGATCTCAACCGCAAAACAAATTGGCTCATGACACCCCAACCTTTTTGAGCTCATGTCATGTGACCCTCACCCTACTACTATTATTCTTTCATATATATATATATATATATATATAGAATGAGGCTACTATACTATCTATAGTACCGGGGCTTCGGTACTATAGTTGCTTTTTCGATCTTAGGGTGTTCAAATCAACGATCCACACTGTTGAAACTGATCTAGGGTATGTGAAGTTCTTAGGAATAAAATTTTAGTTTTTTTCGATATCGTTTACTTAGTAAATAAATCATGTCAAAATGAACGGTGAAAATTGAATAATCCTTAAAATTTGAGTATAGGAGTTTCGAATTCAAGATCAAGGATGTTGACTTTCATCTATGTAGTTTAAAGTATTTTCTATCAAAATTTGAATAAATTTAGATTCTTCTCCACCGTTAAACTACAAACTCGCCATAATAACCATTGAAATTTGACAATTTTGAAACGATTTGATCACAAAGTAAACTACGTCGAAAAATTATAAAATTTTATTTCTAAGAACTTCAAATATCCTAGATCAGTTTCAACGGTGTGGATCGTTGATTTGAACACCCTGAGATCGAAAAAGTGACTATAGTACTGGAGCCCCGGTACTATAGATAGTATAAGAGACTAGCTCTATATATATATATATATATATATATATATATATACACTCACACACACACACACTTATACACGCACACACATGATCAATTCAATCATCAACCATACATCACTATGCATATATAGTTAGGACCACTGTGTAATATGTAAATGGCACCATCCAACCTCCACCATATATATTATCAAACTCCCCTCCCCCTCCCTCCCCCCAAGTCACGTGACGGGCGTGCTCTCGCACGTGCCGATTGAGACCTCTTCCTCATCATTTTCAAGTTCCCCCATATAGAGGTTAATTTGTACTCCCCAGTTCATATTTTTATGTTTTTGACTTAAATTTGTAGGGTTTGCATGGGTGAATTCCCACATGAGATATGAGGGTTTTTTTCGGAGATTTTTTTTTTTCATGATTCTGTTGCGTCGCGTACTCATTTAAGTTGCACACTGTAATAATCATTTACCTTTAATTTCAACCTAATTAATAATTTAGTTCCTTTATTTGACAAAGTTAGCACCACTTAACAGTGTCAACATCTCATAACAGAAGATAATAAGTAGCACATCATGCCAACATAACGCTACACAAGTTCATCAAATCCATGACCTAGTTAAATTATATATATATATATATATATTGTATATCCACCTACTTTTTATTATTATCATTTGTTTGATATGTTGTGAGACATATCCTATATATACTGGTGTGGTTTCTGAATCGAACTACTTGTATTAATTATATATAGCTCGAAATTAAGCAACATGATTTATAATATTATTATTTTTAATTTTGATATGATTCAAAATTCTTAATTAAACCCATATTATTTGCACCAGCAATTAAACTTGCTGATTTCAACTCAAATAATGTTATCTCAAATCACAGACACGAATAGTCGAGTTTTTAATTAAGATTCCATTAATTAGTACTACAGATAAATTATTAATTAAATTATATGAGGTGGTAGCTAGCTAGAAAAAAATATTTTCATTTGTTTCTACAAATAATATTTCATTTAGCATATTATCTTCTTAACATAAACTTTCACAATTTTATTAAAAAATGAAAAAGTTGTTGTTATTATTATTATTATTATTATTATTATTATTATTATTTTTCAACAACATTAAGTCGCTCGTTTCTTGTGAACGCGCGTTGCGAGCGTGACTCTCATGTACCCAACCCTCCACCCCACGTGCGGCTACCGTTGCGCCACGTGTACAGTAGCAACTTCCGAGCAGCTCCCAATCGTTTTAATTATTCGCATTTTGGTCCTTCCTTTTTTTTGTTTTTTTTTTGAGGGGGTGGGGGGGTAAAAGTTTTAACTTTATTTTTCGACGGCGTTAGGAGCGGCCGTGAAAAGTTATGGCGGGAAAAGGACAGGGGCGCGCGGGGCCCACCGGTTGGATGCCATTTGCCGCCACATTACGGAACCACGCGGGGCCCACCCTCCCCCAATTCCCCTTCGTTTATTTCCGTGGACCACATCCCCACCTCCACACCTTGCTATTATTACACCCCAAAACTCTAATTTTATTTTATTTTATTATAAATAAAATAAATACTATTAATAAATATAAATGATCTAATTAACTTATATATGCCATCTATCACTGTTTCTTTAATAGCAAAAAATGACATGAATAATGGAAGAGAATTTGAATCAGTATAATAATGTAAATAAAAAAATCGATTTAAGCTTCAATGTTATATTGTAAGTTCGCATTTTGCCTGAGTCGCACTGCAATTCAAAAGGCTACATTAATTATTAATTCACCAAATTTATGGTAAAATTAATAAGTGTGCATCATGAAGAGCTAGTATTCATGGCCTAGAAGCTGCGGCAAAGAAATTGTTAAAATTGATTGGGATCGATTTGGGATGCAAATGGATCCGGGTTATTGGAACTCAGTGGGGGCAAAAATCTCCGTTCTGATCCACTGAAGAAATGGAGCGGGAGGCAGATGACCTCTCCCTTCTCTTGATCCGCCATAATCCGCCCTGACCGGCTCTGAATGGATCGACGATATATAAGCAGAAGCAAAAATTAGAATAAAAACTGATTCGTCCTGCCCTGCTAAGTGAACGGGGCGGGATCAGATGGGGGGGGACCATTTCCGCCCCCGGATCCACCCTGTTTGCATTCTTAATTGGGATGGGGCCAGGTTGGGGGGAAAAGCAATGTGTTTTATGAGATTGGAACCAACTGCTCGTCACAATCACAGTGATAGAGCTACAGTAGTGCATTTTGGGAGATAAAACGTCTAAAACTCCAAACAAACACAATAATTGCAACGGCTCTTGTAAGGAATGGTAGGGCCATATTGGGAAGAGTCCTAAGTTAATTTATTGGCTCCCAAAATTTTGGACCTGCATGAGCCACAGTTCATTTGGTTGAGCCACATAACTAATAACTCAGTAAATTCATTAACATGTCGCTACCCGTTTTCTTTTTGCATATGTTTAATAAAAATGATATTGTTTAGCCATTTATTACCACGAGATTTATTGCAAGATTTACAACGATCTTATTAGTTGCAAAAAATTATTATTGCAACTAACAGTTATCAATTGCAACAATATTTGCTGTTGCAAAAGAATGAATTTCTAGTATGAGAGAATCGACGAATGTGTCTTAACTCTCTGTAAATCATGGATTCAAGTTCCTTTGTATTTCAAGTTGTTTAGACGTCCCATGTGAAATAGTTGATTTTCTCCAAAAACTTATATTTCTAGAGAATAATCCGTTAATACTTTACAATCAAAGTTTTTTTTGTAGGAAAATGATTGTTTTTTCCTTTTACAATTTCAGATCCATAAATATTTCATAGTGAATATACACACACACCTATCCGATCTATCTGGCGACAAATACCTTTTTTTTTTTTTTTTTTTTTTTTTTTTTTTTTTTCTCGGTTTGTTCCCTTAGGAGGCCTCTGCTGCCTCCACCATGTATGCCTAATTCATCTTCTTAGTGAATGAAGCAGGTAGCTTGCTACCTATTTCTCAAAAAAAAAAAAAAACATTTAGTTACTCTCTATGTTACGCTGTCAAATAATTAAGTATATTTTTGGTGAGATATAAATAGATATCTACAGTTAATATATTCCACTTCTAATTTTTCGTCTTTTAGATCTATTTTATGTAAAAGAAACAATGTTAGTTGAATCTATCTTCTATATCAGACAATGTTAATTCATGAATATATCTTCTATCTCCTCCCCTCTCTCTCCCCCCTTTTTTAGTGAAATTTGGAAGCGAAAACAACCCCAAATTAAGATTATTATAAAAGATCAACGAATAGTTACAGAGAGTATTATAAAGGAAAATTAAAAGTTAACTGTATAGAACACCACCAAAATGAAAAGTTTCGTCAACAAATTAACTCTTAAAACAATGTATCGCTAAAAATGACCTGCTATCTCCTCTCTCTCTATCTCTATCTCTTTTATGGAGTTGGAAATATGATGATTAAGTTGGTACCAATGTGAAATTCCCTATGTGTTATGATTTGACTTGTAGAAAGAAGACAAATGAGTATTTCCACCTCAGCATATGAACATCTCAAAGTTTCAGAATGGGGACAAAAAAAATCTACCCTCTTTCCTGATAACTTAGAATCGCAACAGGGAATGAATCGAATTCGAATTTACTTGTTTGCGTTTGCGTGTGAATATATTAATCCCCTCCCTACCTAACTCCCTTTTTGTTAATTCTCACCAAGTGTGGGGTATATCTTTATGTTGCAACTCTCTCTCTCTCTCTCTCGAGAGAGAGAGAATTGAGTTGGATTAATGCTTTTCAATGGTAGCACGACTCATTTACATTTTTGTGTGTTTAGGATTTGTTAGGAGAGGTCCCATTCGATCAGTTTCAAGCTACATATGACATATCTAACGTGACATGTCTTTTGAGATTTGTCCATTTCAAATCTTAGGCCTCTAAGTTTGAACCTAATAGCTAGTCCATATCAAATCTCTCAACTTTTGATTCATATTTCATGTCGACTAAAACGATAGCTCTCTCTCTCTCTCTCTATCTATCTCTTGTCAGATAAAATAGATCATATGATACTTTAGAAGCTAACATGTATGATAGAGATCAGGTGATTCACCATACCATGTATGCCGACATGAGAGATATATAACAAAAGCAACAAATAAAAATTTATGCCATTCAAATATTTGAAACTTAGAGCACATAAATCTAGTTTTGTTAAGTATAAAAATATAAAAACAATATTTTTTACCAGTTTATTATGGTGATGGGTATAGAGGGCGTTCAAGGTTGGGAGTTGGGAGATGACGTAATTCAAGTCTGGGATAGGTGGATGGTCAAGAAAGGATTGCAAAATAGGAGTAATAGCCTACCTGAATTGGTCGCTTGCTGGTGGACCATTTGGAAGGCCAGGAATGACTTAATTTTTCGAAACATCCAACTAGATCCAGTTCTAGTCGTACACAGGCTTAAACAGCTACTGAAATCATGGGAACTACTATACTGACTGATTTAGTAGCCCTTTCCCTCCACTGACCCTTTTTTTTTTTTTTTTTTCGAGGCCCTGGGTACCTCATCCCTGTAGCCAAGTTCATCCTTTCAATGAATGAAGCAGGTAGCGTGCTACTTTTCTCAAAAATTTTTTTTTTTTTTTACCAGTTTAAGTTTTTAGAGAACAACGATTGTTTTATATAATTTCACATGGTATCAGAACAAGAGGTTTTGAGTCCGATTCACGTGAGGCTAGCAATTGTTTTATATAATTAATTTGGATAGGAAATAGCACAGTAATAATCAAACGCTTGATGTTTGCGAATCAAGATTCTCGAGGTTCTCACTCATCAAGCATTCGTGCACAATAATTTCATAACCGATCTAACGTGCGAAAAATCGGGAGTTTTAAGCAGCCAATGCAAATAAATAAAAAAAAAAAAAATTGTAGTTGGACATGTATAAAATAAATCATTTGCCAACATACCTTAATATTTTGCTTAATTTCCAAGGCTCGTGACTACCCTCCTCACCAAACAATTTGGCTGCGTGATTCAACCTCCTCTCCTCATTGATAGAGAAAGCTGACCCTCTTGACTTGTTTATTAATTCCTCTCTAGTCTCTTCATTGGAAAAGTCATGAGGACATTTTCTCTAGAGTAATACTAAATGTACCACTCCATGTACTACTCTACATAAGATTTGTTGATGTATCGATCAAACTTTATATAGATAACAACTGCTGATTGATTTAGCTTTTTTAAATTTCATTTATAACAGTACCTAATTGAATATCAATTGTAAAAGAGTACGTAGTAGTGCTATGCGTATCTCAAAATGCTGCCTAGCTTTATGGACTGTCGTTGTTCTTATTTGTTAATATATTATATGCAGATTGTTGTGCAATATAGGCATGCATGTTAGCGGTGATAGAGGTTACCCTATTAGTTCTTTTTCAAAAAAAATTATCTATCGCATATATAATGCTGACTTATGAATAATACTTTAGGTATATTATGAGCTGCATAAAGCAATACTCGTTTCTAAATTAAAAGGTGCCAATCATATCAGATCAATGACTTGTGATTTTAGACAAGGACTTTCTCTCCATATTTTAAAGATTAAAAATTTAGTCTAGGTATCCACGTATCTATCAATATGTACAAGATCCACCAGGTCAAAAGTGGAGGTGGCTTCTTCTATGATCCCAAAAGAACTTTCACAAGAGTAGTATATATATATATATATATATATGTTTACAAATTCTATATTGTGGAAACATATATTGTGGGGACACTCATAGCTAGAAGATAAGGGAGCATAGATAGATATTAGACTCCATAGAGTGATTAAACATTGTAATCTATGTTTGTCCACCCCACAAAGTTTCCAATTTAGTTCCATGGCATGACATGGCAATAAGTTGTTAGCTAACTTTGTTGCACTCTGGAATTTTCTTTTTCTTTTTCTTTTTTTCATGTTTAATTTACACCTACCAGCAGATCACTTGAGTGGCCCATCAATTTAGAGGCTATTGTCACTTGGTTACAAACTTCTTTCTCTTTCCATCACTTTTGTTGCTCCTCATTAGACCAACATTAGGAAAAACATTCAATTTGAGTGATAGTAATTAAGGCTAGCTAGATAGTCCTTCTTGAACTTTCTTAGTGAACAAAATTTTTTTACCACAAAATCCCAAAAAAATACTAATTTCAACTCAAATATATATAAACATTAAACAAAGTCGATAAATTAGAGAAGAAAATAACGTACGCAAGCTATTTACGTGATTCTGCCATAAACTTATGTAGCGGAGATGGAGTGATACATATGGGTCTAAAATTAATCGAGATTGGGGCAATCTCTGCCCTATATATGTATTTTAACTGGCTCCAAGCTAGAATCTAGCAGCCACCTTCCTCTTCCATCATAGAACGCAAGAAAATTTTCCGTTCAGTACTGCTCTAAAAAATTTCGAGCCATAATAGAAGCAAGCGGACCCTACGAAATTCAAGATACATCGATCTAACAATATTAAAAAAAAAGTATGATTGTTAATAATTAATAGGTAAGTTAATTGTATGATTCGTCATCTAATTCAATGATTAGATCCCCTCCATTTCGTCATGATCGATGTAAAGAAACTAAAATATTCAACAAATAAAATATGAAATAGTTGGAAAAGTTGGTTAGTACGGAATCAAGAGAACAAATTATGTTGACCAAAAAAGGTGATTTTTGAGCACTTAGTCCCTTAATAACCAAAAAAAAAGGAAAAAAAAGGATCTCCTTTAATTTCTACAATTGGACTAATCTAAGTTATTTGAAGTTTTTTTTTTTTCCTTTTTTTTGGAGCATAACAGGGAACCCCCAGAAAACTATATTTAAAAAGAAATTATACAAAAAAGTTTCACATGATCAAGTGAACCAAAAAACCGCATAGATATCAACCAAATAAACCATAAAAGAAGCTGCCATTATATAACATGTACCTTTGGAAAAAAAAAAGTTATTTGAAGTTTTTTATCACCAGAAAAGTTCAATCTTTGTTTTTGTATACCTAATTCATTCTATGTAAATGGTGAGAACGACGGGTTAACTAGTTTCTATTCAATGTACAATTTGTTGACTAAAAAACAGCCATTTTAATTGTTGACGTCCACGATCAAATATCTAAATGCTCATTATCGTCAAATTATTTTGAATGGATCAACAAATATTAAAAAATAATAATAAGGAGAGCGACTATATTTTTTTTGAGAGAAAGGCCGGTAGCCTGCTATCCGCTTTATTCATTTTTTTTTTAGAAATGAACTTAGCTAGAAATATAAAGCAATTAAGACTCGAGTTTGGAACATCGGGTACCAACCAGCGAGCCTTTTGGCACCTAAGCTAGGGACGGTCAAGGCAGAGACCAAGTTACAGTTAACATATATATTAGCATTGCTCTTTCGTTTTTCTTTGATTGTGTACACAATATTGTAACTTAAAAATACTTTCAACAACTCCATGAAGTTAATGTTCAAGTAAAATATATATGAGGTTGACGGTTTGAATTGGTTAATCAAGCAATATTCAAATAATTTCTTTTATTAGCAAGTATATATGCATGGAATGATGAAGTGGTGGAAACTTTAGCTCTTTAACCCATAAAGTGACCCATATATTTTGCTACTTAATTACTGCCACATATCATGCATGGTTGTTTTGAGAGAAAAGCGAACTGGTCCAATTGCATGCTATATATATGCATGGTGAATGTGCCAATGACTAATCATTGGATGATTAATTTGAAAGGTTGTTATCCACTTGTCTTTATGAGCCTTTTGATGCATAGGGATTCTAGGTAAATCCACATGCAAAGGATCGCTTAAATTGTTGTGTCTAATTGCCATTATTATAAGTCTTAGTAAAGTTTAACTTTTGAGGTGTTGATGAAGTGTGAAAATAACGAAATGATAGAAAAAATGAAAAAAGGAAAAAAAAACAAAACAAAAGGCTTTGAAAGTTTATATCCACGAACGAAGACATATGAAGTTTTTGATTTACTAATCTCAGATATAAATAATGTTCAAGCTGTAATTGTTACTTATTAGTCGTCATGAAAACTAAGGGGTTTAGATGTTCACAAATAATGGATCCAAATTAGATTAGAATAATCTAATCTAATCTACTCCCACAATGTAGGGTAGACATACACAGAGAGGGCTCTCTTAAAGTGTGTGCACATTTGACCTTGTGCATCCTAGCTAGTTGTACCAAACAACAAGTGCAAAAGGTTGTAGCAATATCTGAGGAGAGCGAAATGATTAAAGTTGTTGTTGGATGCTTTATTGCTAGTGGGGTACATGTACAATATGATCAGTACATACACATCCTTCTCAATATGCATGGTCCTTACAATATAGCTACTTTAATTCATACAATATATATATAGATATATGCATCATAAAATATTATTAGCATTAACAATATTATTTTTACTCTTGGCCGGGTTCATTTCCAGATGAAATGTGACATGTAATGAACCACGCAGCATCCTCCCTAGTTAGTCACTTTCTACTCAGAGTACCTTAAATATACCCTAGCAACATTCTCCTGTAACTCACCAGTGATCACTCTATTTCATCTCTCCTCTCCCCCACATGCATGTACTACCCTTCCCTATCTTTTTCATAGTTCCATGAGATAAAGGCAAACCAAAAGGACTATTTAAAGATAACAAAAGTAAGAGAGAGAGAGAGAGAGAGAGAGAGAGAGAGAGAGAGGAATCAAATTAAATATTGGTGCTATGTGGTAAAGATCAACTGAGTCTTATATATCCAAAGTTTAAATGTAGGTGATAGATGATTAAATTGTTGCAAAATATTCTATAGCAAATAAATTAAACTAATTCTTTTAGAATATCCATTTTAACACAAGTTCAGTATGGCCAGACAAGAACCGGGCGAAACGAAACTAGGAGAAATGGATGAAACAAGGTTTCAAGATAGCTGAAAATTATTCAAAAGCTTAAGCTGATAGAACGAAATTAAACCTCTCATGCATCATATATATATATATATATATATATATATATATAGAACTAGGCTGGAATACTATCAATAGCACCAAGCTATTGGTGCTATTGATTTTTCAGCCCTTGGATTGAGAAATGTGCGGTTAGGATGATGTAGGCCCCCTAGGGTTGAGTGGGTGGTTGGTTGAATAGTATAATCTAACGGGTGAAAATAGTCAAAGGGTTAAATCCAACGGTAGAAAACTCGGTAGTACCAAGCTCTTGGTGCTATCGATAGTATCCCAGCCGAACTCTATATATATATATATATATATATATATATATATATATATATATATATATATATATATATATATATATATATATATATGAATGAGAATTCTTATTTCCAATGATTAGTTTATGACTAATATATATATATTGGAAACGCGCACCATAAACGGGCACTTTGTGCGTCAAAGCCAGGTTGGTAAGGACACTAGTGAAATTATTAAAGTGCACATAGCACTTGGGAGATGAATGCGAGGCTGACGTGGACCAATTGCGGCTGCCGCCGACAGGGATGGACACGGCCACGTGGTACGCGTGGTCCCCCCGGCGAGTGGTCCACTGTGGGCACCTGTGGGCGATCGCGGGGACACTTGGCGCGACGCGAGTGGTGCCAGGCTGGGCAGGTTTGGTATGGGAGATTTTAAGCAAAGCAATGCGTAGAGGGGAGTTTAATTTGCAGTAGCTACATTACATATACGTATGTGTACATATATATGTGTGTGTGTGTGTGTGTGTGTGTGTGTATGCATGTGTGGGGTACGTGGTGGTGTAATTTATGAGTGCATGGGACCCTTCTTTGTCTACACAGGAGCACAGTGGCCAACTTGCCCTTTGTGTTGTCCACACCTCTCACTCACCTCTCACTCTATATACATTGGGCCCATGCATCATCTTTTTACCTAATTAATTAATTCCCCAAATTGTTAAGATATCATTTTTTACTAGCTTAAGTTTAGCACGTTGTGGTTTTCTCTTGATTTAAAAATAATGTTTGTTTAGATAATCAGACCGAAAGTATGAGATATGACGGACAGTATTGGGTCAGTTAATTAACCACGCGAACCAAGTGCAATCAATAACTTCTCCTTCTCGATCAGGTTGCTCAAGCTTGTGTTATGGGCTAGATTCAATTATGCATATATAAAATGATGTAAATGAGGATTAATTTAACCAAATTACAAAGAATTTAATTCAGCAGCTTTGGACAAACCCTAGTATTTGGCACGCAACAAAAGTTGTGCGTGATAGCTATGCATGCATTGTCCCATCTCCATTGTCTTCTTCTTCCTCTCACTGATATCTTGCTATTTCTTTTTAATTATTATGGAAATCTGATCATAGGCATGCATTCTAGTACTGCACAGAAACTGTTTTCAATGTGATAGGAAATTAAAGGTTTAATTATCAACATATATAGTAATTGCGTATATCTTTCATATATATAAATATATGGTTGTTTAATGCATCAATTAAACTTAAGTGCCAAAATGTTAATGTTAACCTCTATTTTTCCTATTGAAATTAATTGTTTCACCTTTATTTCATGTTATTTCTCAAGAGATCGTGAACCTCACTCAGATGCCATGTTCTAGGTCTCGATGCAATCTAAAAACTTAAGCTGATCGATTGACGAGATACCCTACTCCATAGTATATATTGGTCGGATCCTTTTCGCTATCGAATGTAGGATTAATATATAATTTTTCTTAAAAGTTTGAATCCGACAATTCCAAAAGCTTGGGATACGAACTGATGCAAGTTCGTTTTCTAAACCCGACAAAGGATTCTATTCATCTACCAGTCAACCTTTTCCTTTTTATGATTAATAATAATTTCTTTCTCACAAATCAAAATTCAAATATTTGGTGCAATAATGAGAAATTTATTCGCTTACACCTTAATAAACGGCCCGCAATTCAAAGACAATGAAATTAATATATTGAGAGCAAATTTTATTATTGCCAGAGCAACGAGGTTCTGGTCGTAACTAGATATAATGTATCTGTTTCGCCAATATCAAAAATTACTATGGATAGATAAAGATATATAGTTTGCAAAATTGGATGGGATTAAAATCTTCAATCTCTTTTGTTAGGCGGGTCTTTTAATTGCTTTGTTTTTTTAAAATTAAATGCATTGTGCATGCAAACGATTTATAAGTTAGAATTACTAAGGAAATTTCAGAAAAATATAGAAAAAAAAGGAAAATCCAATTTTACATTATTCACTGTTAATGGCCCATACTTTATAAGGTAAGGAGAATTTGAAGGGAAAGTGGACCTTAGCCCATGATCATATGGCCCCTTAATTAATTCTTCTACTACATAAAATATATATATATATATATATATATATATATATATATATATATATATATATATATATATATATATATATATATATATATATATATATATATATATTTAAAAGTCCATGAACCTCCACGTTTCTTTTCGAAGTTTGAGAAACTTCATCAATTTGCATATGATTTTTAATAAATCAATGGAATTGTCTAACCTTTTCTAATACTTGATTGTTGTTTTACCCAAGAATACAAAAAAAAAAGAAAAAAAAGAAGAGTGTTTTCACCTCAATGATTGAAATTGTTCCCATCATTAAGCTGAAAAATCACAAACTATTTTGTTGTAAGCTTGCGATAATAGATTTGACGCGTAACTCGTGATAATAGAAGCTTCTATTTTTGCTAAATCAGAATATTTAATTTTCTCACTCTATTAATTCCAAATTTTATGATATTTTTTGTGCCAAAGACATAACTTTTGCTTCTATTAATTTCCCGAGTATAGAGACTTACTTTACCATAGCCCTTCACTACTACCCCGATCGCGCGTCCGCATGCACCAGGGACTCGAACCCGTGTCCTTACCCAACCCCTATATATATAGTCCTATTTATTTAATTTGGCCCAGATGAGAAATAATATTTGCAAAACCACTCAAATTAAGGACAATATTGCTTGGCCCACATGCATGCAGCGGCCATGAAATTTTTGAATAGCTAGTACAAATGGAAAACGGAATTAATTATCATGAATTTAAATATTGGGCCTCAAGTGAACCCTCAACAACATTAATTGTAGTAATTTTCTTTTATTTTTATTTAGGGTTTAGGTTTAGGGTTTAGGGTTTAGAGAGAGAGTAGAGTAATATAGGCAAATTAAACAACAACCACTACAAGAAAATCTCAATTTAAGGACATTTTTTTGACGTTTATGAAATAATAAATTTTACTATTATTTTTAATTTTTCGACACTTTAAAGCATGGTATATATGTAGCAACTCCTTATTTGCTGACATTTTAAACGACACTTTTAAATGTGACACTAGCTAAACTATATTGGGACGCTTTTAAGCATCGTTAAATATAAAAAATATTTTTAAATGTTAATTTTTTTATAATGAACTCTAATATATGCCCAAGCTTAATAAACTGTGCATGACATATCCTCTTTACATGCCGCGCGAGAGAGGTCTAAGAAAGAATAATATATAACTAAGAGAAAAAAACGATAAACATGCTCCATATTTTTTTCCTTTTGGGAAGGAAAAAAATATATAACTAACCATGCATGCGCATTTCACAAACATACACACATTAATATTAATTCTTCTACCAAATATATATTTTAGGTGTCTACAACATCTATATATCCTCACCACACAAGAGAGAAGAAGACATCTAAAAACATCTCCAAAACCAAAACAACAACACCACCTCCTCTCCTTCTTCTTCTTCTTCATCTTCTTCTGCTTCTGCTTCTTATCCTCCTGATGATCATGATCATGATCTGCTTCCTTGTTCATGGAGAAAGTGTAGCTTCTCAGGAACTGCTGCCTCCAAACGCAGTTCTCGTGCCATGTAGTAGTAGTAGTAGTAGTTGTGGATCGTAAGCGCTAACCAACTATTCCAAAAGCACGTGCTGATAGAAAAGACGCACCCATCGTACTTAAGGGCTCAGCCACAATGCTCGCGGGTTTCGACCTGATTCAATCCATCTGGACGTTGGGTCTATTGTTGGGCCTCTTGCCGTTGGGTCTTTTGTGGATCACACCCCCACTCAACTTATTAGGCTCACCCAACTCAATTTATTAGTCTTCTGGACCTATTGTCACGGGACAGGAAGTTGGACCTATTTTAGCCAAATAATAAATAGCCAACAGTAGTTTGCTTGGCCGCGGCCGAAACGCAGTACTTCTCCTCATCTTTCGCAGCGACCAACCTTAAGAACTCTGCGTCGTACTCCGCCCACTTGCTTAGCTTCACAAAGCTAACCTCTTTTGGTGCCTCTGCGTCCAAACATGCTCCTGAGATACAACTAGAGCTCACCATTACCTCTCTCGTTGTTCTCTCTCTTTGTTCTCTCTCACACTTGGCTTCCTCACTTTAAATTAGATTCTAGCTCTTAGAGAGAATAAATTAAGTAGTGAATAATAAAAAAAGGTCATGTCAAATATAAAAATATTTAAACACACCGTTCTCTACCAATTTAAGCTTTTAGAGTACAACAATTGTTTCATATATATAGTTTGATATGGTATATATCAGAGTAGGAGGTTCTGAATTCCTAGCATTATTAATTTTCTCCCATTTAATTTAAGTCCACATCATGGATCTAGCGAAAAATTTCGAGTAGGGGAGTGTTAAATATAAGATTATTTAAACATCATTTTTACTAGTTTTAACTTTTAGAGTACAACGGTTGTTTCGTATAATTTAACAAGTCGAGATAAAAATGTACAGCTACGCCCTCAACTATTGGCTATTTTTGAAATTGACCATCAACTATATATATTTCTGTCTCAAGTTTCCAATTGTTCGATTTAAATTATTTTTACTAATCAAATAAAGAGATTCATTAAATTTATATTTTAGAAATAGTTTAAGCTAATAAATTTGTGAATTTTCCTAACTTATAACCGATGTTAATAGCAGGGATATTAATATTTCAATTTAGAAAAACTATTATTAACCAAAGAGAATAACACAAAAGAGTAAAGTTAAAGGGTCTGTTTCAAAGTGGAGTATAGGGTATATAGGGGTCTCCATGCATTGCTTTTAGAGGGTTTGTGAGTGAGAATATATAATAATCTTTTACTACTGTTTTTGTCTCTTCCTCTATCTGTGTAGATTCTAGGTTACTGTTTACTGAGATCAATAACTGGATCAGTAAATACAGAAACAACAGAGAGTGTGCTATATATGTGGAACGGAAGCAGAAATCATTGATCACTTATTCATACGATGTGTCTTCTCTAGATTCCTTTCGGTGATGACTTTGGTAAATATTCAACCTAAGATCTGGAAGACGACGTGACCCGGGTCTGGAATAGTTGGATGGATAGGGTTAGTGCGCAAATCAGAAATATTGGGTTAACTGTCTAGCAAGTTGCTGGTGGGTCATCTGGGAGACCAGGAACAGCGTAATTTTTAGGAAGGCACAGCCGAACCCTCTCCTAGTTGTTCGCAAGATCAATCTGTTGACGACTCTTTGGAAGCAGACCCTCTCAACGTAATTTTTTCTTCTTCTTTTTTTTTTTTTTTTTTTTTGGTCACAACCGACGAGGCCGCTGTTGCCTCACCCCTGTAGCATAATTTATTTTTCTAATGAATGAAGAGGGTAGCGTACTACCTATTTCTCAAAAAAAAAAAAAAGTAGATCAGTAAATACAGAAACAACAGAGAGTGTGATCAGAAAAGAATTTTTTTTTTTTCAATTAATGTTTTTGTCTCTCTCTCTCTCTCTGATTAGGTGAGTATGCAGTAAAAAAGAGTACTTTTTTTTTGTTGAACAAATCATATTTGGATTGATGGATCCCACTAGCAAAGTTGATCAGTTTTTGCTGCAAACTTTTGACCAGAGAGAACAAATTTAGCAGACATTCTTAGCCTAGAAAGAGACAGAAATAGGATTAAATTAATTAATTTCTTTAACATATATATATATATATATATATATATATAATCATGGAACAGAAAATTGTTTTATTTATTTAAAAATATTATTTTCTCACAGTTTAAGTATTTATAAAGTAACAATTATTTTATACTATCTCGTATGATATTTAAAAATAAAATTCTAAATTTAAATCTCACGAGACTTCTAAGGTATCGTTTGGTTCGGGGATAAGCAAAAAGTGACTATTCCAGGGATAGGTATAAATTGAGGTATAAGCGGGGATTAGATCAATTTTGCGTTTGGATGAAAAGTAGATTTTTCTCGAGAATAAGGAAAATAGTGTTTGGATGGTTTGATTGGAATTGCGAGGATAATAATAATTATAATTTTAAACAATAATATTTTATCTAATTAATTAAGACGAAATATTAATTAAGTAATAATTTAACTTATTTAATCTACTAAATAATTATGAATATTGCTAAAAATCCTTAATATTAATAAATAAATTAATTGGTAAATAATAATTTAATTAATTACAAATAATTTAATAAAATAATAAATAAATAAATAAATTAGTTAATAATAGTCAGATGATTAATTAAGAAAATAATTAAATTACTCAAAATATTAATTAATTAAATAATATATTTAATTATTTAATTAGTAAATTAATTAAAATAATGAATTAATTACTCAAAAAATTAATTAAATATTTATTAAAGTAATAAATTAAATAGTTAATTAATTATCTAGTTAATTAGTAAATAAATTAATATATAAATTATTAATTAAATAATATTTATTATAATCTAGCTTGGATATTTTATTCTTTTATTATTAATTAAATATATTATGTTTATATAATTTATGTTTAAATAAATTCATAATCTTAATTAAATTTAGAATTAAGCTTGGAATAGCACTATTCCGTCAAAACGATGGAATAGTTTATCCCAGCTATTCCGGAATAACCGAGAATAACGAAGTTTGACCGGGATAAAATATCCCGGCCAAACTTCGTTTCGTTTGGCGGAATAGCGGGGATAACTTCGTAATCCCCGCTTTAACCCCCGAACCAAACGGGGCCTAAATGTTTATAGTTCCTTTTAAGAATAATTATTTCATTATTATTTAACAAAAAAAGATTAATAATAATTTTTATTGTCTCTCTTTGGGTTTCTCAACAAAAAGAAAAAGGAAAAAAAAGGTCTCAACAGAGAATCTTTGTTAGTTTTGAGGCATGGTTAGGTCCCTTTCTTCCGGGTACTTTTTGTCTGTGCATTGGAATGCTCTTTAATTTCTTTTTCTTTTATTTAATATTAATTTTTTGTGTACCTAAGATTGTATTTTATAACAGAAGTGTTTGACACCGATCGTTCCTAGCGCAAGTGGCAAAGGGCTTGGTGGTTAGTACTCGATCGAGGTCCCGAGTTCGAATTTTAGTTGATTCACATTTCTAGCTAAGTTTATTTCTAAAATAAACGAAGCGGGTAGCGTGCTACCTTTCTCTCTCAAAAAAAAAAAACAGAAGTGTTTAGCGTAAATTTTAGAAAGTAATTTTAGAATCGAACATAATATTTTAGCCTTTGGTAATTTCTTTTCTAAAATCTGATTCTATTAATTAAAGCATTTAAAAATCAGAAGTAGCTAAAACCTGCAACTTGAAATCTGATTTTGATTTTGGACTAAAACTTTAAATTTAAAATTATATTTTAAATTCTAAATTCTAAATTAAATTTCAAAGCCAGAGTTTAAATACTAAATTAAACTACAAATATTTAATTTAAATATTTCAAAACTTTAAATTTCTAAATTTTAATTTTGATTCGTATTTTAAATCAAAATCAAAATTTTAAATTTTAAAATAAAATTCAGTAAAAAAAATATTATTTGCAAACAAGAAATTTTTTTCTGCCAACCACCTTTGCAAAATTATTTCAGAAAAATCGATTTGGGATAGACTCGATCAAAAGCTCTACAATTTTTAACCAAAATCAATTTTGTATAAATTACTTTTCCAAAATTAGGCCCAAGCCCAGTAATGTTGTTGATGAACTTGTTTGAATAATTTCATTCTTAATACTTGATTTGCAGTTATTCGTGCTACTAAAAATTAAAAAAGCATGATCATGAACACTTTAATTACTCTGTGTATAAACACTGGTAGTTTAATATTAAGATATATATAATAACCACTTGATTATTAATTTGAAGCCCAGCCCAAATAATGTTAAGCAATCTATTGAGGCCCAAGTGAGGCCCAATAGCCCAATAAATCTCGTCGATATCGGCCCATCTTAAGTGCGAACGAGTCGAGTCAGATTCGGATTGGACCAGAATTTCAAACTAGGCCCAAAGTAAGCTCCACCACATTAAATTTAAAGATTTTATTTTATTTTATCTTTTTATCGTTTTTCATGAGCTATGACAAGTGACTTGAATTTTCTTTTCTTTTTTTTCATCAAGGAATTTAGAAAAAACACCAATTGAGAGACTCTCCCCCTGTTTTTTTTTTTTTTTTTTGATAACTTCAAATACCACCCCTATGGTTTCGTGCTTTCTCACCTTAGTACTCTGTGGTTTAAAACGTATCACTTTAGTACCATGTGGTTTGGTTATTTTCTTTTTTTTATTATCTTTTCGTTATTTTTTTCGTTAAATTATACAGAAAAAACTTTAAATATCCCACCTACGATTTATCGAATATTCACTTTACTATCCTATAGTTTTAACTTCTTTTTAAAAAATTAACGAAAAGATAACAAATAGAGAATATCCAAACCACAAGGTACAAAAGTGATACGTTTTAAACCATATGGCACTAAAATAAGAAAGCGCGAAACCACAGAGGTGATATTTGAAGTTATCTTTTTTTTCTTTTTTTTTTTGCCTCATTTTTTCCTTGGCCGCGTGCAGTTTTTGGTCCACTACGCAGTGTAATTTCAAATGTGATTATATACTTTTGGTCAAACTCAAACAACGAATAAGGAAGCACGAAATTCAAAGCATGCATTGAATATGTTGTTTTCCACACTTATTTAGACTTTTCAATCCCGGTTCAGTGACGGGTCGACGCTGCTGCTATTATTTTTGCAACGTTATGATGAATTTAGTAGTATGTATTAAGTTGTTATCAAAACATTTTCCTTTATCTAATTACTTAAGCTTTTGATTGTAACATTTTGAGTGTACTTTAATAGCGTATATAATATGCAACCAATAGTCGGATACCACATGCTTTTCATAAGTTTCATGGGCCAAATAGATTAACTTTTTCAATAGCGTGGATCAACTTGTGATGTTAATTTGTCGCTCTTTAGTACAGTTGATTAGTATTTTTATTGCCGATCAAGAGATTAGAGGTTCAATCCCCCATATACCTCTCTTATTTATACCTCCTCTTTTCGACCCCTGTATATTTCCTCTTATCTAAATGAACGATATTTTTTTTCAAACTTCTGTTATAAAACAAAAAAAAAGGAAAGCACAATGAGTTTTCAAACGCAACTCCAATTTAAAGCTTGAATCTATTGTCACAAAAAGTTATTTAAAATTTTGAAAATTTTACACAAATTGCAAGAGAGTCTCGGAAGATGGGGGATTTATTTTCTATATCTATTTTATTATTGGATTTGGACTCTTACTCAATTTCTTTGCAGCTAGAAATCTCTTTCATATTCGATACTGTTGTAATCAAGCTCTAAATGCTACGATTTTAAAAAAAAAAAACTTCAAATACCACCCCTGTGGTTTCACACTTTCTCACTTTATTTTTCTTCTTTTTTTGTTCCTTTCGTTAATTTTTTCGTTAAATTATATAGAAAAAATTTCAGATAACCCATTTCTGATTTATCGAATATTCATTTCAGTACCATGTGATTTTAACTTTCTCACTGATTTAACAAAAGAATTAACAAAAAAAATAACAAAAAGAGAAGAACGAAACCACATGGTAATAAAGTGATACACTTTAAACCATAGAGTACTAAAGTGAGAAAGTGTGAAATCACAGAGGTGGTATTTCATGTTTTTTCTTAAAAAAATCAAGATTCTATGATAGCAAGCCTCGATTTGCAATTGTTGAAAACAGCCAGGACTATTCTGCAAAGTGGCCAAACACAGAGCATTTTCGCCCTCAAAAAATTGAACGGTGAGAAACACGCGGAGCATCGTCAGACACACGTACATTCTCCTTTCCTTTTTTTTTTCTTTTTTTTCCTAAGATTATTATAATATTATTTTTTCCGGCTTGGTGACCGTCCATTTCAATCAGATAAATCGGACGGCTGCTATGCTCCCACCCATTTAAAAGAAGCCACGTGGCGTTTTCAGATGTTTCCAGAAGCACACATCTCAGCACGAATTAAAGGTGAATCATGCATCCGTTTGTTTACCCCATTCCTTTGGGAAGGTCGTGACAAAACATAGCTAAAATTATCGAGAGCATTAAAATTAGAAGAATATACCTATTTACATTAAATAATTAAATAATAGTAATAATAATAATTTGGTGGAGAGTCCTAACTAGAGAAATATAACATACACCAGGTGCACAAGTACATCATTTCATGGCGTGTTTGTTTTATCGAGGTGAAGTGATTTTCAGCTGTAAATATTTATTTCTGTTATGTTGTTCACCGACTTTTGCTCGTTCCGGACCAAAGTCGACTTTTACGTCAATTTTTATGTTATTTATTTTCTGCTAAATAAAATAAATAGTAGAACTAGGGAGACTGTAGTTCAATAGGATTGAAAACAAATAATAAAAAATAAGTAATTTTTACTTGAATGGAACAGTTGGACGGTGCATGAGTATAGGGATGCACCAGGTGTAGCGTACATCTTGCTCGTGGGATGGGGGAGAAGAGATAAATATTGCAGCGTCACTCTCTCGCTCTCCTTCCCAATTCCAAAGCTTCGTACATCTCCTCCTCCTCCTCCTCCTCCTCCTCCAATGGCGTTCTCGACGCAGCTCGCGCGCTTCTCCCCGGGCCTCCTCGTCCCCGGCGCCGGCGCAGGACCCCGCGCCCGACCCGGCGCCAGGATCCCGGTCTCCGTCCGCTGCGCCGGGGCCGGCGACGGACCCGCCGCAGCCGCCGCCCTGGATTCCGAGTTCGACAAGAAGGCCTTCCGCCACAACCTCACCCGCAGCGAGAACTACAACCGCCGCGGCTTCGGCCACAAGAAGGAGACGCTCGAGCTCATGAGCCGCGAGTACACCAGTAAGCGCAATCGATCGATTGGTACATCATCGTCTTCGGTATTTGTCGCTGCGGATTTTGGTGATTAGGGTTAGGGTTTTGGTGATTCTCTTTGTAGGCGATGTGATTAAGACGCTGAGGGAGAACAACTACGAGTACACCTGGGGGGAGGTGACGGTGAAGCTGGCGGAGGCGTACGGGTTCTGCTGGGGGGTGGAGCGCGCCGTGCAGATCGCGTACGAGGCGCGGAAGCAGTTCCCCGAGGAGCGGATCTGGATCACCAACGAGGTCATCCACAATCCCACCGTTAATAAGGTTCGGATTTCACAATTTGGGGCTTTTCCCATCGAGTTTTGTAAGATTTAAACTGGTCCGTAATCAGCATGATCAGCATAGGAAGAGTAAATTGACTTTAATTTCTATTGAATTGTGATTTGTTTGATTTGAAATATTAGCAGGAATTGATGGAAAGAAACTAATATTGTAATTCAAGTTGAGTTTTTGCAAAGATTTTGGAAGGATTAAGTAGATAATTAAACATGTCGAATTATGTGGATATCTCGTTGTTGGTGTCGTAAATATCATAGTATAGGAGGAGTCATATGCTTGAAGAAATTTGTCCTCATCTGTCCTGCTGGTTAAGAATTGAACATGAAGTGAACAAAGTTTTGGTGTCTGGGCTTGTAAAGCATCAAATTTACGCCCTTTACTCTTGGATTTCAAAGAGGAGGAGGGGATAACTCGTGACCGTATAGATTGTCTCACAAAATTTTGATGAATTGGGATAAAATCCTGCATAGGAAAGCTAGTCCTACTGCAAATAAGAAGTTTGTGGGATTATTTGTAATCAAATTGTCTAAAAATTGTCTTGTTGCTTTTTTATGCATACAAGATGAAGGTAAATTCGTGAAGAAGCAGTTTGTATCCTTCTCCTTTCTCCTTACGTGTCGAGAGGAACTTCACTTTGTCCTTTTTTTAGTGAATTAGCTTAATCCAGCTGAAGTAAGATGATGCTAGCTCCACCAATCTATTGCCCCTATAGATTTCGCGAAAAGCTCTTTTCTGGCGTGCTTCGCTTTAATTTAAATTTTACCATCATTTATGGTGGGTTGTCATTATGTTGAGAAACAGTTGAAAAACAATTTAGTTTTTCCTATTAGCTTTCTAATATTTTAGTTGGGCTCTAACTTTTCCTGTATTGGACTGAAATGATGATGATTATATTTATATAATGGTTGATCAGAATAAAGGAAACAAAGGCCAACTGTATCAAATGAATTTAAGCAATAGGTCTATGTTCTAGTATAGTAAAATAGCTACCATGATTAATAATCTGCTTGGCATTGATTTGTTGATATGTATGTTGATTACACTGAAGTATCATCTTTGTATGATTTGCAAATGCAGAGGTTAGAGGAAATGGAAGTCAAAAACATTCCTCTCAAGGATGGAGTAAAGCAATTTGATGTTGTCGATAAGGGTGATGTTGTGATTTTGCCCGCATTCGGAGCTGCTGTGGATGAGATGTTCACTCTGAGTGAGAAAAAAGTGCAAATAGTTGATACAACTTGTCCATGGGTGTCGAAGGTATAACACGTTACTTCTTGCTCCGTTTATGACTCACTTCCCTGATTCGACATTAATTTATGTTATCCATTTGTTATTTCAGGTATGGAACACTGTTGAGAAGCACAAGAAGGGTGATTATACCTCAATTATTCATGGTAAATATGCTCATGAAGAGACTATTGCCACAGCCTCTTTCGCAGGAAAGTATATTATTGTCAAGAACATGTCAGAGGTACACTATACATGTTTCCAATGAATTTTTCCTGAACTTCTGTACATAAGAGTCATTTACTGAGGAACTGAAAAATTTGTTATTAAACCTGTATAAGGACAGGCAATGTATGTATGTGATTACATTCTTGGAGGTACACTTGATGGATCTAGCTCAACAAAAGAGGAGTTCCTTGAGGTATCAAGTTTGCGCTGTAATTTCTATAAACAGGTACCTGGAAAAGATGGTGATGTGATAATGTTTCTATCTCCCTTGCAGAAATTCAAGTTTGCAGTTTCGTCAGGATTTGATCCTGATGTCGATCTAGTGAAAGTAGGCATTGCAAATCAAACTACAATGCTCAAAGGCGAAACTGAAGAAATTGGTATGTCATGTTCACTTGATTACTTTGATCCTCTTTCTACCAATATTTTATAGCCAAAAAGCTTATTGGCTGGAAAGTTGGTTAGGTTAAGGCTTACCTGTTTAATTATTTTGATCAGGCTGAGTCAAAACATGGCATTATCATGGCATGATAACATTTTTGATATCATTCACTGTGGATTTCTATATTTCATTCTCTAAAATATGTAGGTTCAGTTTTGTTAGTACATCAAGTAAAACTTTTTTGATTAAATATCAAAAGGAAAAAATCTCGATTCAAATCTTGCTCGTCCAGGTTTTGAGACCTTGCTATCTAGTTTTTCAATGTGCAATGTGGTCTCACTGTTTTTTTTTTTTTTTTTTTTTTTTTTTTTTTTTTTCACTTCTCATTATCAGGCAAACTAGTTGAGAAGATTATGATGCAGAAGTATGGAGTTGAGAATATCAATGAGCATTTCATTAGCTTCAATACTATCTGTGATGCGACTCAGGTAAATTTTAGCAATATTAATTTCCAACCAAATTGTTATTCTGCAACTATTGCATAATGACTTTTCCTTCTAGCTGTCTTGTAGCATTTTGACCAGTTAACGTTGACAGGATGTTCTCTATCTTCTGTTTTTCATTACTTATAAGGCCATTGAGAACACATCGGGAAATCTATAAAAGGACTTCAAAAATGCAGTCCTCTTATTCAACAGAAACATATTTCAAGATAACATTGTTCCTACTTCAGCAGCTATGTTTTCTTCCACTTATTTAAAAGATTCTTGTTCAGATGATTACTGTTGTTCACTGACCATTTCCGTCTATTTCTGCTGCTCTTACGCAGTATTTCTGTGTTCATTTGATCATTAGATTTGACATAAGACAAACAAGATATGTGGATATCCCTGTGTTTTATTCTCAAGCTTTGCTTATCGATGCTCCATATTGTGTGTAAACCATCCTAGTGCCATGCCTGCATCATTTCATGAACACTTTAGAGAGAAAACCGGAGTTTAGAATTGAACTGTAATGTTTTGCCCCTGTTTAAGAAAACGTGCATTGGTGATTACTTTTGAACGTGATGTTGTGTTTCCTTCCGATGTTGCAATATCAGGAAAGACAAGACGCGATGTATAAGCTTGTGGAAGAGAAACTGGACCTACTGCTTGTAGTTGGTGGATGGAACTCCAGCAATACCTCACATTTGCAAGAGATTGCGGAACTGAAAGGTATTCCCTCATATTGGGTCGATAGCGAACAAAGAATCGGACCAGGAAACAGAATAATGTACAAGCTAAACGTAAGCTTTCTGTTGTCAACAAATTCATCTTTAGTCATAAGACTTCTCTCGCATACGGTAGTTAAGTTGTCAATATTTTGTCCCTTTTCAGCACGGAGAGCTTGTTGAGAAAGAAAACTGGCTACCTCTCGGCCCCGTCACAATCGGAGTAACTTCAGGCGCTTCTACCCCTGATAAGGTGACTTCATCAAGTTTAATCGGCATAATAGAACCTACGGGCTTTGGAATTATGGATATGTTATTCCATATTTCTATCACTTTACAATGGATAGTGTTCCTCGGCGGACACTAAACCATGGAAATAGGTTAACATGGTTTATCATCGTTATGATTATATATGTCTTTTGTGCTGCTGATGCAGGTTGTGGAGTTAGTCCTTAACAAAGTCTTCGACATCAAACGCGAAGAAGCCTTGCAGGTAGCCTAATGTTTGCGGACCCACCGAAAGGTATTCAACAGAGTAGTATATAACACTGCATGTACAACACCAAACTGGGCGATACGCCCTTTGCGATGTAAGCAGATACTGTCCGAGAATTAGTTGATTTAAAAGCAAGCAGCGAGTTTTTCTCTCCATCATACGACCTTACAACATCTAATCATATGCTTGAAGAAGCACGAAAATCGCTTGGTCTTGTGATAGAATACCAAGAAATGGAAAAGTGGAAGATCACTTTATTTGGTAGAGTAGGAGATGAATTAGAATCCAACACTCTTTGAATGAATTCACTCTATAGCCTAAAATGATATGACGAATCATGTGTTAGTCAAGTTGGGTAGGTAAATGTCACTATATTTTCTCACAAATGTGTGTGTAAATGCATGTGGTGCCTACATTCCTAGTGTTGCCAAATTCCCCATTTATATCCCTATGGTCTATTTGGCCAAAAATTAGAAACCTGTTCAAATTGTTATTTGAGTTGAGATGTTTTAAGTTTTAAAAAGTCGTAATATATTTCGGTGTAGTTTTTTTTTTTTTTTTTTTGTAGCTCAAATTAATACATACCAAAAGGAATGGGGGTAACAAATAAAGCAGGAGAAAAAGAGGGGCACCTTTAAAACTATTTAGTTGTATTATCAGGAATTTAACTAAATAATTAACAAATTAATCAATATCGCATATTAGAATATTTTTTATAACGAAATAGTCTAATCAACCATTCATCACTTACAGAGTTCTAATATTAAAAATAAAATGGACTGCACCAGGATTTTGGATTTTTGGAGCGAGAAATATAAAAAAATTATTTAGCTAGAGGGTGACGTGGCAATCCCACTTGGCCACGTCAGCGTAATCAGATAACCACGACCCATTCAGGCTCAAAAGTACCAGCTCACGTTTTCTTTGTGTGTGGGGGAACTCGTACGTGAGTTGTGCCTCCCTTTCTATATATTTCGCAACTTCCTCGTGATCACTTTTACCCTTTAACATTGCAAAATTTATCACTTAGGTTCCATCCTTATTCACATTTAAAATTTAAGTGAACCAAAATACATTTTTGTATTTTTTTAAATATTAATTCTATATAATTTGATATGTCGGTAAAAAATTTGTCTTATATTGTTATAGTTGATTAGCTTATAATACACTCCTGCTATTTGTTTTAAAATAATTTTAAAAGCAAATAAAAAAAATTGTTTTGTATTGTCACACAAATATTTTGGATGTAAAGACAATATATAATACTAGACGAGCCCTAAAAGAATCGTTTACTTACTGCTTTATTTTTGATGATGAGATATT
The DNA here is from genome assembly GCA_016920855.1 of Puya raimondii. Taxonomy (NCBI): domain Eukaryota; kingdom Viridiplantae; phylum Streptophyta; class Magnoliopsida; order Poales; family Bromeliaceae; genus Puya; species Puya raimondii. The sequence continues at coordinate 139,621,336 of JABWPP010000050.1, forward strand.
CAAATCAACAATTTTACGCTGCTGAATTTTGTGATTTTGTAATATCAATTTATGTTAGTATATTCAAGTGATCTAGAAACCATTTTGGACAGTAAACTTTAATCATAAATAGAAGATATATATATTATTGTATTTTAAATTTTTAACTGGTCACGCAAGAGAATGACCCAAACAAGGAAACAGTTTACAACCCCCATACCTAACCAGATTCTTCGAAATTATATACTAATAACAAATAACATTACCTCAAATGCATCAAGAGAATGAAACTTTTGAGAATTTGTATCTACACACATTAAAGCTTAATTAAGATATTCTCCTCTCTCTATATATATATTATCCCCATGCAGCTCAACCACAACTTCCCTATAACTCACTAAGAACATACAACAACAATTACACTCTATGGAGTCTCCTCTTCTCCTGCTCCTCAACTTCCTCTTCTTAGGTAATCTTATTATTTTTCTTATTGTTACTGTTATTATTTCTTTCCCATAATGCATGCATGCACCTAAAACAACCAACATTTGTAACTTAAACTCACAAAATAGCCACATTGCTAGATAGCAAGGGTTATCTGATCAAGATGTCCTTGCAGGGGCATTGTGGGCCAACGCCGCGGCGGCGGCGGCGGCGACGGCGACGGCGACGGCGACGGTGTTCACTTTCCACAACAGCTGCCCCCACACGGTGTGGCCGGGCACGTTGTCGGGAAATGGCGCGGCCGTCCTGGGCGGCGGCGGCTTCGAGCTCCTCCCGGAAGCCACCGCCTCCTTCTCCGCCCCTCCCGGGTGGTCCGGTCGCTTCTGGGCCCGGACGCACTGCAACTTCTCCGCATCCTCCTCCTCCTCGTTGTCTTGCGCCACCGGCGATTGCAGCGGCGCCCTCCGTTGCACCCTCGGCGGCGCCACCCCCGTCACTCTCGCCGAGTTCACCCTCGCTTCCGCCGCCGGAGGCCAGGACTTTTACGATGTTAGCCTGGTCGACGGCTACAACGTTGGCATAGGTATACTACTGCATGTTAAGACTATTTCTGAATTATTTTCTCCAAGTTTCAAAAATATTATGGGTTCAATTCCCAACATCAGTCATGCTCTCTGTATAATGAATGATTTTCTCTCCTTCTCATTTCCGTCAATGCACGTGTCATGATTCATTTTCAGGTATAAAAGCAACGCCGCCGTCACCCCATGCGGCGGCGGCGGCAGCGAAGGCCGTAAGCGGTGCTAACACGACGACGGTGTGCGGGTACGCGGGGTGCTTGGGGGACGTGAACGAGCGGTGTCCGCCGGAGCTGCGGGTCTCGTCATCGAATCTGTCGACATCGGCGGCAGCAACGAAGGTGGTGGCGTGCCGGAGCGCGTGCGCAGCGTTCGGGGCGGCGGAATACTGCTGCACTGGAGCCTACGGGGACCCCAGCACCTGCAGGCCCACGAAATACTCCCGGATCTTCAAGGCGGCGTGCCCGGCGGCGTACAGCTACGCCTACGACGACCCCACCAGCACCTTCACCTGCCCCGCCGGCGCTCGCTATCTCATCACCTTTTGCCCCACATCAAAAACACCATCCACAACACGTACCCGCCGATCATAGTAACAATGATTCTATAATTATGACCAGTCACATTCGACATTCCATATTTACTTTCAATCTAATTTGTATTTTATTTTTAAAAATATAATAATAAATTAGTCTTTGTTTGGTCTTCCGTATTAATACTGTTCTTATAAACTGTTGATGCATCGACATATATATATATATATTAAAGTCAATATAATTTCTCCTTGATTGGTGGTACTCTAGTTACTATTTCCTATCTACTCACCTCCTAACTCCATATGATTTAATTTAGTGTATATATATATATATTAAAGTCAATACTAATCCCTCCTAGCTAGTTCCCCTATTATAGTTATAGTTGTGCCTAATTAAGACACCTTAAAGTTGTTGATGTATTTGGAGCTAAATGCAAAATGAAGCTAGAAGATAAAAAGTTGTAAGTCACAATATTACATAAAAATAGTTTTTAAGTAATTTACAGGAGGAAAAGAATTCGCGAGTGGATAATATCATTAAGCAGTGAAATGATCGTTTCCTACGCAAAATTCTGCACACAAGATCATAGAAAATTTATGTCTATACATATATATATATATATCTTGGTGAATATGATTATATATCCAAAAATCAAAAGGAAAAGTAGTTGCATCTAACTTTTTTAGCAGTTGAATATGATCTCCCCTTGCTTGTTCATTTACACCACCAAAAAGCAGGTCATGGTGAATTATCTACCTCTTCTTTTCTCATATTAAAAAAGAAAGGAAAAAAATTAGCTAGCTTAAGCACAACTTCATAATGCAGCGCAAACATAGATAAACAAATTATAAAGAGGTGAGAATTAAATATGACACTTACTTTCGTGTCATTTGTGTTGGCTTAAATGGACCAGCATCCTGCCCTGTGACGAGAGGTCATGGGTGGACTGAGTCATGTTCGAAATGGCGTGAGGCTGGTGGGACCGAGTCACAATCGAAATCCGTGGGCGCTGTATCTGTACACTTTAAGTGAATTGGTTGCGTATTTCTAACAGCTCGAGCTTTTGGGATTAATGGTTAGCGCCAACGATCCGACAATTTGCCCATTAATTCAACATATTTGGTGTTAGATTTTAGCTGTTAATTGTATATATTATCCTTCTCTCTTCTTTAATGAATCACATTGAAAATCGTTCCACCGTGTTTAAATTATCAATAAAAAACCTTAGAATTATACAATTTCTATCTTTGGTTTAACATGGAAATTAATATATGAGGCGTATCAATAAGAATTATATAATAACTACCCTTATTAATGGAGATTAATTTATATATGTACATTATTTATATCTAATAGGGTGATAAATATCAAAAGTTAAAAGAATAATTAGTCCATTTAAATCAAATTTTCATAAAAAAAAAACCAAGAAATTAAGAAATTGGATTTTGAATTTTTCATGATAATTTTTTTACCAGAAAATCTTAAGACATGCTGTTACCCAAATAGATCTTAAGATGTATAAACATTGCACATTAGTAAGATGAAAAAATTATTCATCAAAAAAAAAATCATATGTTTTATTTAAAAGTAAATAAATCAATTAATGTCTGAGCCCGGGCTCGAACCGGGGACCTCTAGTGTGTGAGACTAGCGTGATGACCAACTACACCACCCAGACATCTAAATAATGCACAATTATCAACATTAATTAATATATATATAATAATCAATTCAATGAATTAATGTTTTTATTTAATTGATTATATCAACTTGTTTGATTGATGCTCTTGTTGTCACTTTGTCAACTCCTTTGTTTTGTTTTTTGTTTTTTTTTTAAAGAAGTATCTAAACAGATCATGTCTTTTTTATTCTTATCAGGCATTGATTCCTAGTATTGATTCCCTGATGAACAGCTTTGGCAACTATATATATATATATGTTTGTGATATCGAAAAAAATTAATTTTGATTTAACTACTCTTTTTTTTATATATGTATATTCTTTTCATAAAGTTAATTACTTACAGTAGGCATCAAAAACTTGTATTAAACTATACAAATTCAAGAATGTAAGGGAAGAAAGAAGCTTCAGAGCCTTGCAAATTTGGTTCGATTTAAAATCGCCACCGATAATTTAAAAAGTTAAATTCTGTCATATAGATAATCAATTTGTTTTAAACAATCATTCAAACCAAATTGAAGGCACTAGACTTTACTCTTTAGTGTTGTTATTTGTAATTTAGTTAAAGTTAGAGAGATTGTGTCTTTTTTCAATCACATGCTGATGTCAGGCAAAAAGTTTTATGAAAATAAATTGTTCGTATAAAAGATGAAAGATCATCTCCTATATTTAAGGTGGATTTGACTCCAACTTAGCTAATCATTTGAAATTCAAATCCACCTTAAATATAGGAGATGATCTTTCATCTTTTATAGTTCGTGTGATGATTTTTCGATCTTTTAGATTTCAGGCAGCAATTTACGATCATATCAAAATTTTCTGCGAATCTGATACTTTTTTTAGTTTCAAAAAATTATTGAGACAAATAAGATGACCACACAAACTTTGGCTCATTTTTGTCTTCAAATTTGCTTCTCCATTCCGAATGGTTTACTTTTTTCATTATTTGTCTTCTTAGAATATGTGCTCTCTCTCTCTCTCTCTCTCTCTTTTGTGGAGAAGGTAACATGCTTTGCTACAATATATATAGTACACCATCAATTTGCATCAATCCCAAACCAAATCGAAGCATATATGCTAGTGGGAAAAATAGTAACATGAAAAAGAAAAAATTATAAGAAAATTCGGAAACTTATTATCAAAACAATTAACGGAATTAAATAATAGTGTGGAATGAATAGCGTAGATTGTTCTTTCAGATGGCGTGTCAGTATTTTATCAAACAATGCTGTATCCTAAGTTGATGTGGGCAAGTTTAGCTCATGATCACATTTGCGGTCGTGCTGAGTGCTCTCTTTGTTGCATCGAGATCGGCAAATGTTTTATTTTTTTATTTTTATTTTTTTTTTATTTTTTTGTTGAGAGAAAGGTAGCACGCTACCCGCTTCGTTTATTTCGTTTAGAGATAAATTTAGCTGAAAATGTGAATCAACTAGGATTCGAACTCGGGACCTCGGGTACCAACCATCAAGCCCTTTACCACTTGCGCTAGGAACGGTCGGTACGATCGGCAAATGTTGTATACAGAATATTGAGATGAATATTATTTTATTCGTGGTATGACTTGAATGCAGAATTAATACTTAGATCTTTATTCTCTAATAAAAGTTGGTTCTTATTTTTTGGAATCTTGGTTTACTATTAACAGCAGCGTTTTAGCAAGTAGTAACAGGACAGTTCCATAGCTCTTTTTCTTTTCTTTTCTTCTTTTTTTTTTAATAAATAAGGAGCATCAATTCTCTCCAGTTTGTACTTTTGAGTTTATTGAGCAAAACATGAAGCTAATGTCGCTTTCAATCTCCACACTCATTTCCATTGGTAGAATTTAGCAGAATGTTTTAAAAATACGCAGATCCAAAGAACCAAGGAGTACGTACGGTAAAATGTAGAACATCGATCTCAAAAAAGTTTTAAGTTTCAGATTCTTTAATATAGCATTGGAGTAGAAAGTTTTGAATTCGAATTTTACCGGACTTCTTTCATTCGATTCAAATTCATATTTAAGTGATATCCTAAATTAATTTTAAAACTCTTTAATTAGTTAATAATACAGAAGCTTATAGCCGCGCGGAACTAGTGTATAGTCCCGAAAAGGTTGCTTTTTCGGTGACAATCACAGTAGGAGGAAGCAGCAGTAGCAGAACAAGAGTGTTCCAGAGCAGCAGGGGATAGTGAACCGGAGCGCCGGTGGGCTTCAGAGAGCTCGTCGAACCGGCCGAGGTCGAAATTGTGCGCGCGCATGAGGCGCTTCTGCTTGGCGGCGAAGCGGCTGCGGAAGAAGCCCTCGAAGGAGGGGTCGCGGGACGTGCGGAGGAAGAAGGCGTATCCGGCCATGAAGTAGAGAGATGTGACGAAGAAGCAGATCGGCTCCATCACGTCCCAGGAGAACTCCCAGAACGTGAGGCGCATGAAACCAATGGTTTGTAATGTCAACAGGCCTAGCCCGGCCCAAAGCTCGCGCCAAACTTGGGCCTCCGCTTTTGCGTCTATCGCCGCCTTTTGCGCCTTTAGCTCTTTTAGCTCTTTGTGTCGCCGGGGGTCGTGGGCCGGCGACATCGCGGTCGGGATCATACTTTCTATCGCTTTCGCTAGCTATTAAAAATTTAAAATTAAAATTAAAAAAAATTAGGACCGTCCAATCGGCGAATAGGCTCGTTTGGAGCAATTATTTTTATTTTCATATATTACCTTTTTTGTTTTTTAATCAAAAATTTTGAAAACTAATTTCGTAAAAGTAGTTGAAAAGGGAAAGAAAAATAAAAAAAAGGCATTACCATCTCGGGGCGGAGGAAGACGACGTCGCCGAGGACGATGACGGCGCCGGCGTCGTCGAGGGAGCGAGCGAGGCCGCGGCCGCGCTCGGCGCCGGCGACCTCGCCGCAGATCCGGGCGAACTCGCCGTACGCGACGCAGCTCCGGGACGTCCCCCTCAGCCGCGTCCGCGCCGCCTCCATCTCCGCCGCCCTCGCCGCCTTCCTCGCCGCCCCCTCCGCCGCCGCCGCGGCCGCGATCGCGATCGCCTCCTCCTCCCGCGGCGGCGGCGGGGCGAGGCCGTCGAGGCGGATCCGATCGCGACGCGTCGTCGCCCGGATCCGGTCGATGAGCTCGTCGCCGACGGGGAGCGCCGGGAACGGGCCCGCGGGGAGGGGGACGGAGACGGCGGAGTGGAACATGGGGCGGCGCTGGAGAAGGCGCTGGGGGACGGCGCCGGGGTCGGAGTGGATGCGGCGGAGGAGAGGGGGGGAGCGCGGGGGTAGAATCAGGGTTTGGGAGAGGGAGGAGGACGAGAGGATCCTTGGTAGGGTTTTGCGCATCGCCATTGTTGGGTTCGTGGGGGAGATCGAGAGCTCTAGGGCTCGGGTTTGATTTTGCGGTGGGTTTAGGAGGGAAGAGGAAGAAGACGACGGGGGCATTTATAGCGTCCCTCCCACGGTCCTCACGAGAAAAAATTCTAAAATACACCGGATATATTAGTGACGTGGTATTACCGACCATTCAAATAACTCTTTTTTGAGATTATATGTTCCATCATAATTATAAAAAAAATTTAAAAAATAGAAAAATTTTTAATCCGCCCCGAATCCGTCCCGCCATGATACGCCCCGAATTCGCCCCGAAAATTATTTATATTTTTAAAAAATATTCCTAAAAAATAAAATATTTATAAAAAAAAGTTTAAAATATAAATAAGTTAGTGCTCTCATTTGACATTTCTCATGTATTTGAAATTTTTAAATTTTACTTCGAATTATTTTTAATATTTTTAATTTTTATAATTGATATTATTAATTATATATATAATATTATTAAAAAATTATTAATTTATATTTTATAAAATATTAATAATATTATAATTTTTTAAAAAAGATATTAGTTGGCGGGACGGATTCAGGGCGCCGACGGAAGGCGGGTTATGAGGCGGAGCGATTTATGTGATATATTTTTTAACCCGTCACGAATTCGGCGTGGGACGCAGGGCGAAATTTTAATAGTCGGGACGGGAGGCGGCGCGGGGTAGGGCTCCCGCCCCCAGATCCGCCCCGTTTGCATCCCTACCCACGGACGAGAATTTCGCGGCATTATCTCGCGAGAGCTTCGAAATAAGCATAAAGGGTGAAAACGGTAATCAGCAAATGGCTGCTTTGAGATTCGCGCCTATTGTAACTATTTCTATTTAAATCTTTGTTCAAATAATCTAGTCATTTATTGTTCACTCTCAAGATATGATCAAATTTATTGTAGTTAGATTTGTGTGCGCGAGAGATGGCTCTCAGATTAATGTTTTCGTGATGTTATGAGTAAATCATCCAAACATACGGTTCAGATTTATTAAATCTAATCAAATTTAATCAGTAAACAAGCTGAGTTTTATGAGCTATACTAATAATAAATTTGGACTCATTTAAAAATCGTATAGAGTTTGCTGGTATTAACACACGAAAAACAGTTTTTGATACTATTTTTTCATCATAAACAAAATATTATATTCATCTTATTTACTCACTGAATGCAACGTAAAATTGAACAAAGCGGATAATATGCTATCTTTCTCTCGCAAAAAATTTAAAAAGAAAAAAAAATTATTAATTTAGTCATTATTAATTAGTATTCACCAGAGCCTATCACAATATTCTAACATGTTCTATTAAATAAAAATATTTTGATGAAATTAAGTGAACTAGCTGTTATATGATCAGTACCCTATACAAATACCTTTCCTTTTCTTAATTTACATTTTTTTTAATTGATTTGTATGAATAATATATATTTTTTGATTGACTTATATAGCTTGTAATAATGTGAAATAATTGTTGACATGGTCTGATCGATGGTATTTAGTACAGTTGAATAAGAATTTGATGGTACTATCTGAGATTTTGACGCAAATTCGAAGTTTAGTTATTTTACATTTTAACTGAATTCATTAAAAAAAGAAAAAGAAAAACGGAGAGGTTAGCTGGCTAATTTCCTTTTTTTCTTTGACATGATATGATGTCGATTTCGGGTACACGTACCCTTTTGTTGAAGGTCGATCGAGTCTTTCCTGGGAGTGTGGTATGAGTTACTTCAGCGCTGTAGCGCTTGGTACTCAGACATCGGCTTGAGGCATATAAACTTCAACATAAAACAAAAATTCTACTCTAACTCTAATGCCTACAAATTAACATCTCCAATATCTAATCAACTGATATTAAGAAATAAATCTAATGAAAATAAATTTAAATTATTAATATGATTAAATTTAAACTTATCAAAAGTATTGGATTATTTATTAACAAGTTAGAGAAACAAGCAATAAAAACTCGAGAGTTAATTAATACTTATGTGTATAATAGTGATCGAGTTTGATTAATTAGGATTCGTACAATGCATATGATCCATAGGTTAATATGTCCTGATGATCAGCTACGTATTAATTTAACATAATAATTACACATGCATGTAAAATGCAGCTATATATATATATATATTATTTACGTGTATATACTATATACGTTTTGCTAATGTTTCCACATCACCCACGAGTAGTTTATTATTTATTTATTTATTTATTATGAGACCTACGCCCCACGTGTTCGTATTATGGGTATATATAGTAATAGCTTAAATCCTATTCACTAATTTTATATAGAGTACACCACTGTTTCTTCTTATCATTGATCAATAACTGCTTTTGTTTATTAGTATAAATTTGAAGCTTATTTAAGCCACAAGTTTCTGTGATCAGAAGCGCTTCTAAGAAATATTTCCTAAAAAGCATGGTCCTAAAACGTGTATTAATTCTCAACGCGTTTCACGGTTTTAAATACTTCTAATTATTACATGCATGCATGAACTTAATTATAATCATCTGTATATGTCCTTTTAATTTAAGCTATATATGTGTGTATAGTAGTTTTTCTTTTGACCTTTTAATATTTAAGTACCGATCGAGAGCCATGAAAAAGAGTTAGAATAAAATTATGAAAAATTATATTGGAATCGAAATTGTGCATAAGCAGAACATTATGTACACGAAATGATGTAAAATTTTTGATCTCATGAGAAACCGAAACGAGGTTTTGAAATCATAGTTGAAAATGAATTGGATTTAGATTAGTTTAAGGGTTAGAACTTACAAATAAGTGGTACATAATTGAGGTTTGTTTCACCTACTACTAGTGATATAATTAAATTTCAAATAAAATAGAACACTAAATATTATATGTGACAATTACATGAAAATTGGAATGTTCACGTACGTTCAACACGTTAATGCAGCGTTTGAGACGTGTAGCACGTGCATGGTGATTAAAAAGGGAGGATCCATCGTTTTCACTGGACGCGTCTAATGTATTAAAAAAACGCAATATTCTAAAAATAAAAATAGTATATATATTGAGTAAAAATTTGAAGAACTTTATAATATACTCATGGTTCGAAAAAAAAAATGAAAAGAAAAAGAAATAATAGTTCAGATCTTTTTCGTAGTGCATTTTTCGATTTGGTTTAGTTTCGTAATATGAAACTGATTCGTTTAGTTATCCCCACTAAATAGGAATCAAAGCACTGGTAATAATATTAGATCCAGTGACAAACTTGTAACGATTTAAATTGTCCGTTAGCTAGTATTAGTAATTTGTTGGGTCCAGATCGGTAATCGAAATATTTTAGCCATTGTGGAACTACATATATGCTCCTTGTTTTTATATTTTAGGCATACCAGGTCTTTGTTTTACTGAAAATAAAGTTCAAGTTGAAGTAGATTTTCTTATTAACTAGAGTTCGGAAAAAAATTATATTTCTTTTGCTGTTTGTCTATATCGCTATGGAACTGAAGCTTTTTAGTTCTATTGTTTGTTTGGCAAGAAGTGCATGAATAACGTAAAAATTTAAATGTGTGAGAGACGAATTAATATTTTTATTATTATTTTTTCGTAATTGACTTTGGTTTGAGGTGAACCGAAGTCAATAATGCTATTTTGGAGAGTTTGAGTACGGTAAACCAAACAACAAATGTAGGCATTTACGACCATAAACCACTCCACGTACCTCCTCTCCACTTCGGCTAACCACTTCAGAGTTTCGATGGTTTGGCAATTGCTCTGATGCGATATGTAATGATTTAACTAGTCCAATAATACAATATATTATTAATAATTTATTGGGGTCAAATCATTAGTCTAAAATGTTTAAATCTAAATGACTAAAACTAATTAACATGCTAGTCACGCATAATATTAGGGTGTCATAAATTAAACTAACTAAGGGACCAAATTTGATTGGGGTTACTAAAAACTAAAAAGGTACCAAGTGATCTTCTCCACTTGGGTCCAATGATGCAATTACCCAACATGAACATGATGTTCCTAACAGCAAATATGTGATCTCCAAGCAAAAAGAGAATATTTTGTGTTACAAAGATAGAAGCATGCGTATGGAACTCCATCTCATTAAACTGCAATTCAATAATTCAAGTTAGGCAAATAAAGCTTAGTTTGGTATTGAGGTCCATCTAACGCTATTAGATAAAATGAAGTTGAGGTAAAAGCATATAGGGATATGCTTCTGCGTTCTCCGGTGGGACCGCAGAAAATATATCGTAACCGACTCATCGCGATATGCGGAACGCAATATTACGTACGGAAACAAACGGGATATTTTCTCATCGTACTTTCTCACCGCACGTAACGCTATCTCCCCGCAATCCCAAACGAAGCCTAAGATATAAGAGCTTCCTCAGGAAGCACTTTTCCTTTAAGCTCCCTCTGCCAAACTCTACAACACATTCACAGTACAACTACAAAATTAAACCCATATATCCAACACTCTTGGAATCCTCTACCAGCAATAATATTCCATAACCATTTTTGGGTTTCATTAGTTAATGCATCTTTTCCTAGAGGAGATTAGATTCCTACCAAAGTGGAAAAACTAGATGTACACACACAAGGAATGATGATATACATATGCATGAATCACTTATCCAACAAGAACCCCAAGAATGAGGGGAAATTCCCCCCAAAGGATCATGTGATTGGTGGAGGGAGAAAATGAGCCTAACCCAACATGGGGAGATCCTGTTGAGTGTAAAGTTGGATTCCACTTGAGTCACTTTAGAATTAAATTCACAACATGCATGAGCTACTATATATTTATTTGTATATATAGAGCCCCACACCCACTAGTTAGTTGCTACTTGCTTTGCCCTTGTGGAGCTCTTAGGGTCACTACTTAACATGGCAAAATTATAAGTGGCCTAAGTTTTGGGATGATGATTCATGGATTTGGAGTATACGAATCTTGTACCGTGAATTACGTCGCTCGCATGAAGTCAGGGAAAGCGAATTCGGTCGAATCGGAAAGATTCAATGAGCAATTTGGATTCCACACTGGCTAGAAGCTAGCTAGGCCTGGATATGTGGATTCCAAGTTCCCAATGCTTAGTTAGTGCGATGATGAGCCGAGATCGGGCCCATTTACAAAAGTTCCGAGCACGTTGGGCGCGCACCTGCGCTGTGCTAGCTAACGCAGCGGTGAAAGCGATCGCATTCGATGGACCGCAGATCGACAGCAAACACTAGTGTTGATAATTGCAGGGACAAGGAGTGATGGGTTCTAGTAGTCTCATGCATCGTGCATTTTGCAACCCAAACACCATGAACAAAAAAAAAAGTTGGTTAATTATATATGCTTGGAGCAATATTATGAGTCACTTTTTGGCTAGGAAAGCAATTTATGCTTTAATATCATTTTGTAATTCGATATTGTTTGATATGCATGTTGTTGTCTTATTGCTATTTGTTGCCTTTAATTAGGAAAACAAAAGCTCTTTTTCAACTTTGTTCATGTTAGTACTTTGTTTCACTCCTCACATTTCTATTCAAACCAACTCCTTAATTCTTAAGGGATGTTTCTAATAGGCCATGTATACATATATATTAAGTATTTATACATTATTTTAACATTATGAGCTAAAGCTACACTTACTACAGGATAGGACTTGTAGGTGAGCCCAAAAAGAAGGTTCTTACTTTCTTTAACAAATAAACTAAACCTCCTTTAATTTAAAAGCATTAGTTGTAAGAGAACTTAGTTAATGTAGTGAAGGTCAAAGTAAAATAATGTTCCTAAGGCAAATTGAGGTACCACTAACAAGAACAAAGGTACTCATAGCAACTAATTGATGCTTTACTTTGGCTCCATGATGTGTCCTTAATCCCTAAACAATGGGGAAAGCTAAGTTAAAGATCCCAATGCTTATAAGTGTAAGATGCAATACTCCATTTGATCCATGACATCACTTAATTAATTGCCTCTTGCTTTATCGATCCCTTGTGTATCACAATGGATTTGAGATCTTCTTAAGATGCTTCTCATGTGTAAGATGTCAACATGTCGTCGCGCTATTGGGTGGTTGTGGCTAGGATTGGGGGTGGTGAGGGGATCATGAGCAAAGTAATGCAACTTCACATAGGTGGCCATGCATTGATCCAACATTAGATGGCAAACATTTAAATTATTCCCAAGTTTCTTTCCAACAAGGAACAAAATAGTATCGGTGATGAATCAAGCTCCTATATATGCTTTTAAAAGTACCAAATCATTAGTATAATCTAACAGATGAAAATGGTCAAAGAGGTAGCATCTAACGGCAGAAAACTTACAAGCACCAAGTGCTTTGTACTTTTAAAAGCACCATAGCCGAACTCATCACTGATAGTATTATCAATTAAGTTTACTTTGTTAAGAATAATATTCTCATATTGGATAGGAAAATGAATCATGACCTGTATATAATGTTGAGAATTGATATCTCGGTTTATTTGCTTAAATTTTTGGGCTAGTTTTGAGCCCTTTATCATTCTTTTCGGGTTTGAAAAGTGAGTATGGATTTCGTACATACTTAAAATTACACAATCAATTAGTTATATATATATATATATATATATATATGAATATTATCTCAAAGGAGGATATTTTTGTTAATGAAATGCCACCCTCATGAACTAACTTTTCCCCTAATCTCTTATATTGACATAAAAGTGGGAACATGCCAACATGTTTAAAAGTAGGGCCAATTTTGTTGATAGTGTTAATCTATGTTAGCATCCATTACTGGAGTAGATATTTGAATATATAAAATGTGCTATTGCAGAAACTTTGTTGAATAAAATTGAATTCAAAAAGATATAAATTCTCTTCTACATATAGTTTTCTTAAAACACTTATAATACTCCAAGCCCACTTTTGATTTAAATAGAGATAATTAATTGTTCACAAAATATCAACACTAACTTAATTTACAAAATCAATAAATCATCTAATATGTCCACTAATAATTGTTGAGTAAGATACTTAAAATCGAGATTTGTGCTATCATAGTGAAATTGGGAGCTTTTGAATGCATCGAGCTAAATTAGTGCTTCTTATTGCGCGAGATTGGAAATTCTGTTGTAAATAAGAATTACTTAAATCTATTCTTCTTTGTCTTAAAATTTGATAACACAATATTTGCTAAATTTCCTATAACAAATAGGTGACAAAATTGCTACGCGGGACAAAATTATTAGGCCCAACATGGATCACGTTAGTGAAGAATATGACTTGGCCTCCAAAATCCTCTAAGAAAGCAACTTTGATTCTTAGGACCAAAAACATGCAATGGCATAATATGAAAGAAATAAATCAACATGGGAGAATAATTAATGCGATCCAAGGAACATAATTCCTTATGCTTTGTTGTCTAAACATTTTGATTCATATATAATAGCTAGAAAAGGATGTTCCCTATATATATATCTCCATCACATGTAATGTCAACTAGCTCGCACCCTGTACATAAGGATGAGTATAAGGTTTTCTCGCAGAGGGGATTCCTTTTGTACAAACGCGGTGTGGATTCCTTTTGTACAAATGGTGATGACGATTAAGGAACTTGATTCCCCTTGGAGATACTCTAAGCATATCTATGAAAAGTGTGCACCACGCATTAATTACTAGCTAAGGATCTTGTTAAGATTAAGGCACTATTTGGTATTCAGTGTTAGATTGGATAATGTAAGATAAGAAAGTAAATTTAGCTGTTTGATTGGAACTATCGCATGCATCTTGCGAAGTAGACAATCTTGTTGGACGGGATTATTGAATCTGACACAAAAAGTTGCGATTGAGCAAGATTGGATTAGAAGAAATACATTGAATCGGATCTTCCAGTCACTGAGAGCTCATTTGATATTGAGGGTCACCTATCGCTTTTGGACAAAATGGAGATCGACTGAAGCATAATATATATACTTATCCTCTCTGGGTTACGTCTTAATCCAACCAGTATGATTTTTTTTTTTTTTTGAGAAAAAGGTAGCACGCTACCCGCTTCATTCATTGGATTGATGAATTAGGCTACAGGGATGAGGCAGTCTGGGCCTCGAGGAAAACACAGTGACGTTAAAATAAAATAAAATAAAAAAAAAAAAAAAAACGACTACATCTTAGTAGGGAGGAGAAGTTCCCAATCCTTTAGCAACAGCTTGAGCTTCCGCACTAGCGACACCGGGTCCGGCTGAATCGCCCTAAAGATTGTGTCGTTCCTGGTCTTCCAGATGGTCCACCAGCAGCCTACTAAACCCGTTAGACTGTTAATCGTATTGTGCGAACCTTTCCTTCCCATCCATTTGTCCCAAATTGATTCCACGTCTTCCCCTAGGTCGTGAACCTGGACGCCGTCCACACCCATAACTAAAATAAACTTACAGAAAACGCACCGCGTGAATATGTGGTCCACCGTTTAACCAGTATGATTTGTGTGAATTGTTGTACAATTATATTTTATTTTTATCATTGCAATTTCTCATTGAACCCTCCATCTACTGCAATGCTATACTTTCTCGTCTTATCCTATCCATTTCAATCTGCAATGCCAAAGAGGCCAAGGCTAATTCAATATCCAAAAAGGAGCTTTTAAATCAAGCGAGGGGTCAAATAAACTCCTATATCATAAAATTGTAAAAATGTATGTCACCCCTTGAACTATAGGCCATTCTGAAATAGTCCCCTCTACTCTTTTTCTTCTTCTTTTTTTGGTTGAGACCACCTCAACTTCTAAGTTTTCGATCTAAGGATTTACATACTTAATTAAGTTAAAGTTTTTATCAAACTAATGACTTTATTCATTATTGAGTCTCAATTTTAGTGAAATCACCAATGAATTTGATAAAGTTCCTGAACCTTCTAACAAAAATCACTTAGATTCCAAAAATTTAGAAGTTGATGGAGGACCCAATCCCAAAAAAAGGATAGTTGAGGGCGCTCTATACATATTTACCCTAAACATAATGTGGCCCACTACTATAAGGCTTAGGCCCATATAGGCCCGTGATCGTCGCTATCTTTGTTGGGCTCATAAGCGTCTTTTGGGCCGGATTCGGACTCGGATCCAACATGATAGAAACATCCGAATCACATTCTTATCTATTTAATTAACAAATTAGTGTTCATCCAAATATAAAGTGCCATTCAAT
The DNA here is from genome assembly GCA_016920855.1 of Puya raimondii. Classification (NCBI taxonomy): domain Eukaryota; kingdom Viridiplantae; phylum Streptophyta; class Magnoliopsida; order Poales; family Bromeliaceae; genus Puya; species Puya raimondii. The sequence goes on from JABWPP010000050.1 coordinate 139,637,053, forward strand.
GAATTATATTTGATAAAGTACTAAACTAAAATTGTATATTTCAAGTGAAATCGTTGAATTTGTTATATTTTTCGAGGTTCAAAATTTTGTTTCTTTCCGATCAAATGTTTCCGATCTTTTCCTCTGATGTTACGAAATGATGATGAAAATAATCGTCAGCTCATGTTCTGTTACTATTTTGATATTGAGAGTTAGCTAACACTATTATACCGGAAAGACTGGTTATATACGTATGATCGTGTTCTGTCCGCAACCCCAAATTTAAAAAAAGATTTAAGGAGAAAAATTTAAAAGCATTAATGAAATGTGATCTTAGGTTTCCTCGAATCAAAAACTCGCATTTATTAATTATTCCCATTCGATTCCTCCGTCCCCACGAGAGAAAAACCACAACCGAATTATATAAATCCTGAGTTGAAAAAATGTATAGAAACCGCCTCAGCTATAGAGGATTCTGAAATCGCACCCTTTGACTTTTTTTTTAATAAAATATATAAAATATTTTCTTAAATTTGTTAGCAAGTTTACTAAATTTAGTAACTTTTAATTACTTTTGAACAAATAAAATTAGATTAATTAATAATTTAATAGTTAAATAAACGTAAAATAATTAAAAGCTAAGAAGCCTTTTTTTTAATTAAAAAAAGGTAAAAACGTACAAAACTTATTCCAATCAGAGACCATTTTGATTCAAGTATCCGGCATTTCAAAATTCTGATTTTATTATCTACCTTTCGATTTGTTTGATTTGAGTCAGTCTAACGGTATTTTGATTTCAAAATATGAATTATATCGTTACGGATTTAGTTAATATATTTCATACAATCTCCCAACTATAATTTATTTAAGTAAGAAATTAGCTTAAATTTTGAAGTAAAAAATATCGTTAATTAACTCAAATTGCATAAATTGAAAGATTAGATAGTAAAATCAAAATTAAAAAAATTGAGTAATTAATTCAAATGGTTATTATCTGAAAAGAAAAAATATACATATAGTTGAGGGGGCTGTTTCAAAGCGTCGTATAGTTGAGGGGGGCTCCATGCATTTTTATGAGCGGAGAAATTTCCTCCCAACCTCTCTCTTTCGCATCGACGCAAATAAAAGGAGATTTTGTTCGGAGCAAATCATCGAACACCTTTCGCTCAGAGCCGTGTTCTCCTTTTCCATAAAAAGAGCCTCTTTTACCCTCCTCTTCCCCCGCTCCAACCCCTTCTCCGTCCCCCAAGCTCTCACCTTTGTCCCCTCCCATGGCCGGGTCCGCGGCGATCGGGCTCTACGCCGACGACTTTGACGAGTCCTCCTCCTCCTCCTCGCCTTCGTCGTCGTCGTCGCCGTTGTCGGCGGAGAAGGGATTGAAGGGGCGGAGGCTGTGGAAGCGGGTCAAGTACCAGCTCGTGGAGTACCATTCCCTGCCCGCGTATCTCAAGGACAACGAGTACATATTGAGGTATTATCGCTCCGAGTGGCCGCTGAAGCAGATCCTCTTGAGCATCTTCACCATCCACAATGAAACCCTAAATGTCTGGACGTAAGTTTCTCTTTTGTTTGGGAAAAGAAAGAGTTTTTTTTTTCCGATCAATTCCTTGTTGTTAGGGTCGGTTAGGAATTTTGGGAATTTCTTGTTGTTAGGGTTGGTTGGGTATGTTTTAAGGGGATGCGTTAATTTTTTTGGGAAATGTTTAGGGTGAATTGTGGTGAATTGAAGGGAATTTTGAATCTTGGGAATGGTTTGGTCCATGATTAACAAGAAAAAAGAAAAAGTAATATTTTCGTTAAATTTGTTTAGGTTAAAAGAAGGAACTTTTGTGTGGAATCCATTCCAATTGGTTATGTTCAAGGTATTCATATTCGTAAACCGATTAGCGTCGGATTAAATCTCAGTTCAGTTTGAATTGGATCGATTATGAAGAGAAAAGATTATTGACAGTTTCAGAAAATTTTGGTTTAGGAGGATAGTAGACATTAACAATATATTAGTTATAAATAACTGGAGTTTAATTTGATAGAGGAGAGATGATTAGATGTAAATAAACATAAATTAGCGACAAATGGATGGAAGGATGTAAAAATTTGTAACACTTTCATAATATTTAGCATTCACAACCAACTATTAATCAATGATCAGGAAAATTTAGAGTTATGCACCAGCAAAATTAGCTATCGCCGCTCATCAATCAACTGCGACTTCTACTGAATGATTTAGGAGTAGAAGTTTTATCCGCACTCAACGATCTCGTGTTTTGAGATTGGCCGATTTATGTGATATTTGTGAGCATAGTAAACATCTTGGGGCTAAGAAGTTGTGGAATTTGATTTGTTAGATTGCAGGACTAAAAAGTTCCTAATTCTGTACTTAATACTAAACTATTTGAAGGAATAAACTTAATAGCATCTGCCGCTTCAATGTTTAAGTTATCCACCTATCCACATAGTTAGACTGAGCAGATCACCTAGATATTTACTAAATGATGGCTGATAAAAACTTCAGAAACTCTCCTTATAGCCCAATTCTTATTCACCACCTATGATTCAACGATTAAACACTTTACTATCATATGGTTGCTGTTTCAGATTTTTGTCAGAACCTGCCTTAAAATCTACCTGACTCGTGTGTACGTCTTGGGATTTCATATTTTAGTATTAGCACCTAATTTTCGCCGAAGGAAAAATTCTTTTCTTCTTACTTCCTCATCTTCTATGTATTCTGTTATTGTCTCTTAACAAATCAGGTACAATACTTTTTCTGATGGTCTGAAATTTGAGCATTTTATTGTTCAGAAGAGAAATTAGTTGATGTTTATTCTTCATGAATGCAACTTGTTGGCTACAGTTTAGCTTAGAGTGTTCTCTTTCTCGAGGAGCAAAATAATAATAATAAGTAATCTGTTTTTTCTTTGTATTATCGGAGTTATCGGTCTTATCTAGATGAATTGATTCTGTAGTAACCGAGAGCACATAATATCTTGTTTTCTTTGTCATCAGGTTATTTTGAGTCCTGTGTTATGTAACCTTAGTATATTTTGTTCTCCAACTGTTTGTTCATATCTGATTGTTCTTTTCATGGCACTAACACTGCTCTATTTGTATTTATATTCTAGGCACTTGATTGGATTCTTTCTATTCCTTGCCTTAACCATATACACCGCGATGAAGGTTCCGAAGGTTGTCGATTTCCAATCGCTACAGCATTTGCCCGACGTGCTGAGAAAAGCCGACCTACAGAAAATTCAGTCCGAGCTTCTGGCCTGTCTCCCTTCATTGCCTCACCTCTCTGATCTACACAAATTGAAAGACGAGTTGAAGACCTCCCTCTCCTCTATCGATATGCTCCCGTCCATATCATCGCGCTGGCATCTTCTAGAGCTCCTCTCAAGCTGTTTGCCCCAGAGATTCACGCATTTAAATCAGACAAATGTATGTGTTCTGGTAAATAAACACTTTTTCATCACTTTTCTTATCTTTATTCAGAATAATTTAACTGTAGTTACTCGTATAACCCTGCAACGTTATCTACGTTCATATTTATATCTCTGCCAATTTCTGAACTTTTCGAAAACTGAATTTGTTTCATATATACCTTTGTATTTTAGCATGTTCCTGTTTGCAAAACCTTTTTTGTAATATAAAACCGACCGACTTCCCCGCATTGAATTCTGCGACTCAACTTTTCTTTTCTTTTCTTTTTGTTTTTTCAAGCTATCTTCAAGATACATGCATTCTTGTAAGAAATAAACTTTGCAGGTTATATTTTATTAGATTTTGCAGGGGTAAATATGTTATAGATAATATGTGTGTTCCCATATTTCGGGGCTTTGAATATGATAATTATTTAACTGTGTGCAGCGGAGTGTGAAAGAGGATGTGGCCAACATGATCGCACCGTTGCTTGTGCGGCCGATCGCACGGTGGCCATTCTTCGCATTCCTAGGTGGGGCTATGTTCTGCCTGCTGGCGAGCAGCACGTGCCACCTCCTCTCCTGCCACTCGCGCCGCATCGCGTACATCATGCTCCGCCTCGACTACGCCGGAATCGCGGCCCTCATCGCCACCTCCTTCTATCCCCCGGTCTACTATTCCTTCATGTGCAACCCTTTCTTTTGCAACCTCTACCTTGGCTTTATAACTCTCTTAGGGATCGCCACCATCTCCGTCTCTCTTCTTCCAGTCTTCCAGAGCCCAGAGTACCGGACCTTCAGGGCAAGCCTCTTCTTCGGGATGGGATTATCAGGAGTCGTGCCGGTTCTTCATAAGTTGGTTATGTTTCGGCATACGCCGGAGGCACTCCACACGACCGCGTATGAAGTTTTAATGGGGCTTTTATACGGGCTTGGTGCTCTGGTCTACGCGACGCGAATCCCAGAGCGGTGGATGCCAGGAAAGTTCGACATCGCCGGGCACAGCCACCAGCTATTTCATGTGTTGGTGGTCGCCGGAGCGTACACGCACTACCAGGCCGGTTTGGTATACCTTAGATGGAGGGATCTCGAAGGGTGCTAGATTTGTTGTATGCATATGCAATACTTGTTCAGTAAAAAAATAAAATAAAATAAAAAAAAAAAAAAAAAAGTGAATTGTATTTCCGATCGCATATATACAGCAGGATTTGAATGTCCAATGCATCAGAAATCATTCAAAACACTGATTTTGCAGTAGGGAAGCTGCATGGGTTAATGTAAATGATACATTTGGTGATGATTTGATGTATCAAGGAGAACTATGCTAGCAAACTTTGGCATGTTTCTTTTATGAGTGTGGAGTTCATCTTGGAAGCATGTTAATGTATCAGTATAAACTTCAGTAATAAGTGCACAAAAAGTTTTATAAATTGATTAGTGTGGAGCTCCTATTCTCATGATGCAGATTTTGTTTGAATTGGTTCTTCATGGGGGTTTGTTATATTTTGTTCCTGCATGTCAGCACATCAAGTGATCTTGAATTTCCAGAGCAGATTTTGTTTTTGAGCATATGTACATGAATAATGAGAAGATGTCTTACTAATTCAATGAACTCTTGTTAATGAATCCTACTTCACATGGAGCTTGCTGAAGAACATTAAACAAAGTAATTCACTTCCTGTTCTTTTCAAGCCACTCAAGGATGCCCTTCTCAGTCTCAGAAAGCTGCTCCTCTTTCTTGTCTTTTACTGAACCCTCAATGAGCCCAAAGTAATCCTTGTAGTTCCTCTTGTAGTAATCCTCAAGCCTCTGGAGAGAATAATAAAACAAAACTAAGCTTCTGTATTCTATCCTCTAACGCGAAGCGCCTAACATTTTCGCAATCACCACTTCCCTCTCTGGATACATGTTTTATTTTTCTGATTCGTTATTGGCGTAAAAGTGACCCATAGAGGAAGTGATGATCTTTGCAAATATCTTAGCGGTTTTCTGCATTTTAGCCAAAAATGAACGAAGGGTTAGAGGAGTAGGGGAATGCTAACCTCTTTATCATTTTTTTCTTTGTTTTCTTTAGACCTCTTCAGATACTCTGCATGCACAAGTATTAAGCAAAGATTTAGTCCTATCTAAATCACTAAAAACCAACACAGAATATGAAGCAATAGGTACCTTGAAGGAGAGCCTTTTTTGATTCATTCACGTCAGGGAGCGCCATCGCAAAAACGAGCATTGGTAGAATACACCTTCTACCGATTTCATTTAACCGAACTGATTTTGTTTGCGGCAGGATACTGAAGATTGCTCCTCTGGAAGATGAAGATGCAGAGGGTGGCTTATTTAATGGAGATGGAGCACCCTGAGGAAGAGCCATAGATGAGCTCAAAGTGCATTAAAAGCTGGAAAAATGTAGTTCATAGAAGCCACAAGTAAGTTAACCAATATCATTAGAGTGACTGGATATGTAGAAGCTGAACCACATGTTGTGGATGAGGAAAAAGATAGCTACCTCTTACACATTGAAAAATATAAGCACAATCTGAGTACAAGTTTGAGTGGGTCCTGATACCCCAACATTCAACTGGACCTTAATTACCCTGAAATAACATTTTTTTTCACAATCCATTTAAGCAAACAGCTTTATCAAGCCTCTTTGACAGGATACTGTGATCAGTTATCATTCAACTTTTGTTCAACCATAGTTTTTTTTTCTTCTTCTACTTCTTCTTCGTATGAAGGAGTGGAACAGGCAAAATATAACAACCTTTGTATTACCATACTCCACCTATAACATGCACTAGCTCACAGAAATAAATTAAGCACAACAACATACTGTCAATATCTGCATTAGACAATTTAGTTTCATAGAGTCGAATGAGCCGAAGGTACATCAGCAAAACCAAATATATGAAACAAAAAGCTAAAAGAAAATAGGTAGGAGTTCACAGTTGGGACAAAGAACAAATTTTGAATTGCTTTGCTCTCGCATCTGTACACAATGTTTGACTATACAAGAAGTCGGTCTTCGTTATCTTAATTACAATTTCATAGCACTGCAAGGAATATCATTACTTGATCTCTCACACTTCTATGCAATACAACAGTTGCGAATTTGGATCTTTGCCGACCGGTGCCTTCATGGCTTCATCCAGGACAATTCGAGCAGCTCCAAATCTAAAGCATAATAAAGAGGCCTTCAGCACAACACTAAACTCTTAAGAATAACTTCATAAAAAGAGAACAAAGAAATTACCGGCAGAGGTGCAACAGCAAACTACAGTCCATTCGGCATCGATCCATCAAATTTAATCTTCTTTAGTCACATCAAGTTTCTCACTAAGCGTCCATCCACAATGTACTCTATATACGCAGATCAGCAACTAATAAGTTTGTTAAGATGATCCTTTTTAATTCATGATTTTCTTTTCCGCAAAGTAAGAATAATAGATGAATGAAAAGTAATTTTGCTAGTGCGTTTAAATTGGAAAAGTTCAGCAAATTAAATTTTATCGTTTTGAATGTGAAAGTAAAACTAGACCATCAACTCTTTATGAAGATCACCAATTCACTGTTCTGATCAGAAAAACAATCTAATTCTGAAGCTTTTCAGTCTCCTAGCTTGAATCCGGCATTTAATCTGTTGAGTGCCCCAATGATTTTTCATCTAACGGTTTCTGTTGGCCATCGGAAAGCCGACCTCCTTGCTCTTGGTAACCTTCTGGCAATAGAGGTCCAATAACTTTTCTTCTCACTGTCGCGCCTTCCTTCAGCTTCCTTTTCCGGATCCTCTTCCTCTGAGCCCTTGTGAGTGTCTTCGAACCACAATCACTTTCACTGCTGGATGAGCTTTCCTTTTTCGCACAATCAACGTCTTCTGCCAAAAATATGAGTCAAAAAGAGAATTTTCTCAGTTTTTCTTAGAGTATTTCACTACTCTATTTAAACGTACTTCGTACCTGGGTCAAACTCCAGGTCTGTGTCTCTATACAACACCTCGACGGATTCCGCTTCATCTAACTTGATGTATAAAACAAAACCATCATTAAAATCTCTTCGAAAACACCATAACCGAGTAAATAAAACCAAGATCTGAAATTAGGTAAACTTAAACAGTGCCTTTTTAAGGCAAAACTCAAATGTGATTGAACTTAAAAATGTCAATTGCGCAGTTCTATTAGGGCTTGGGTTGCAATTGCGCAGTAAAGTTGTTCAAACAGACACTTTTAGGGATTACAATGAGCTTTTCTGGTTATTTCTCTCTTTTATTAAAAGAATTTCTTTTTTGTGTTTTTAGGGTAATCTAACAAAAATCTGAAACCAATGGAGATTTTATAAAGTCACCACCAAAATTTATCCATTTGTGATCATGCTAATCATCATCGTTCACATCAAAACAATAATTTTCTATTCAAATTGCTAAAAAAGACGATAACTTCACTTCCGAACTCTACCTATTTCCCATTTCGACTATTGCACGACACGGATCAAAAAAGGAGAAAATTTTGATACAAATTACGATGAATCTTAAAGGAGAAAAAAGGAAAAGAGAAGGGATTACGCGAGGAGGGGAATCGTGGGGAGGAGGAGGAGGAGGAGGTGGGGGTTGGTAGAGATTGAGGAGCGCCTCGTGGAACTTTTTCCTCTTCGCCTCTCTCCGCTTCTCCATCGTTAATGGCGACGACGACGACGACGAAACCTAACGAAACCCTAATTATGCTCTAACTTACTCTATAGAAGTCGGTGACGACCTACTTTCTCTGCCGACTTTAAGTGTCACTGAAGTCGTTGACGAGTCTCTCCACTTTGCTTCTACTAAACGAAGCAAGAGTCGTCGCCGAATTTGCAACTTCGCCGACTTCGAGTAAGTCGATGTGTATGTTGCCCGTTTTGCAGTAAGTGCTTTTTTAGTTTTTTTTGTGTGTTTGCAATATGGAGAAACACTATATCAAACTATTCTGAACAGTTATTCTCTATAGCAGAAGCAGACGCAGAAGCCGTAGATTAAAAGCTTCTATTTTCGGGGCTAAACATCATCTTGTTTCAGTTTCAGAACACTTCGTCTGCTTAAATGCGTTATTCGAGATGGTTGCTACTGAAAAGCAAAAGCAAAATATTGTAAACAAAATTTCAAAGGAGGTAATGGTCCTCAAAGATTAAGTGATCCTTTATTGCACTTAAACTCTTTGTTCCTCTTAGTAGGAGATTACAAAGAGCTCTTCTATGCCCAGCAAAGGGCAATTATAAGCTTTACAAATGAAAAGAAATTGTCCCAGTAAAATCTTAGATAGGAGTATTAAGTGTATAACATTCCCAAATTAGATATACAGAATGTGTCAGTATCATATCGGAACACCAGATAACCATCTTTCCAGCATGCCGAGGCTTTCCTTTCTCTTGTATTCTGGAGCAGTGTGTCCTGCACCCTGCATTTAAAAAGAAATCCATTTTAAAATGCTTATTTACTGCTATTTATTTCAGTTAAAAAAAAGGAATATATGTTTACCTTCACAGTTGCAAATGTGAGGTTGTTCGAGTAACTCCTCGTGTATCTGAGAACGCGAGGATGAGAGTTCAATTAGATTGTTCTTAAAATGAGCGTAAAAAGCGCTTTCTGAGAATGAATAATGAAATGAAGCTCACCCTGCAACTTGGCCATCTACGGTCCACGGTCGCCACTCGTCCACTATTGAGAAATTCAGAGACCTGATCCATGCTTGAGTGCCCAGAAACGGTATCACAAAGTCGTGGTCGCCGCTGCGATGTACAGTTTTCATCTCTGAGCGTCGTAAACTCATATCATAGCATATCATAAAAGAAAAGCTTCCATAGTGAGTGTCAGAACCTGTAAACCAATGCCCGGTAACCTTTAGTTGTCACCTTGAGATGATATACTACCGCACTCGGGATATCTTTCGTATAAGGTAAATCATAATTGCACCTTTTCCAAGAAGGAACTGTTCCCTGCACGGCATTTATACAAAAATTTTAGCCGAGATACTCTTTGATCAACAACGGAGTAAGAACTAAAGGAGGAGCTCTAATCGAAAATTTGAAAATGTTCGCAATTCGCAAGCCATTCTACGAGCTTAGAATATATGCAGATTCGACCATGTGAATCATTTTTCTTTTATTCTTGGTCCTCATTCGTGCGAATCAAGTGGAAGAACTAAACCGCTTTTTTAGGAAGTACATGCCGTAAGTAGCTGCTTGTGTTAACCGATATGTTGAGCACGGTTAAAGTGGCTGTACGAATAACATCGTATAATTTTACGCAAGAAATCAATCTGACAGGAAACGATCTATAAATCTACGTAAAACCCGCATTCACATGCGTGTTGATGAGCAAACACAAAATGTAGGCGACAGATGGGGAATCGAACTCCGAACTGATGAAGAACAACTCTAAACCTCATTAGAAATGACGAAAAAACAGGTATAATATGCATAATAGACCAATGCTAGAAATCTATTTGATTGTGTTAGATCCACTTGATCAGGATTACAGAATTACCTTACGAATGCCGAGAGCCTCTCTCACTGTATCATTGTCTGCCCAATATTTGGATAGCAAGTACCCATAAGTCTGCAACAGGTATTAAACTCGATATTACGGATTCAAAACGGAAACAAACGAAAAAAACAATCAACAAAAAAAGGAGGGGACCAACCCTACAATATTTAGGAATGCTAGATTTCAGCAAAGAGAGTTCTTCAAATTGCTCTGCTAGCATTTTCCTTCTCTCGGCGGAAACTGTGAAAGGATGCGGGCTCGCGAACTCGCATGACGGCTCCAAAATTTGGCCTACATTGATGCCATCTGTACACTGCATATTTGAAAGACTTTTTCGGGTCACAAAAGTGAAAAACAAAAGGAGAAACAAAAAGAAAAGAAGCCGCGTAAACATGTTACTACCTCATCCACGGCCTGGAGATAGTTCGCACATTGAGCATTTCTCGGAGCAGTATATTTTCCGCCGCAACTTTCCTTCGCTGACTAAAGAAGGGAAAAAGTACATTTTGATAAAGTTTGTGTCTTAAAGTTCATGACATAATTGAAAGGTTTGATTCAGTAGTTGCAGAGAACTAATGCGGAAAGCCAATTTCTGAAACTTTGATTTAACAGGATTCAGATTTAGTGCACTGATATCGAAGAATGATCAAGAAATTGTTGCATCACCTCGTAAAGTTCGTCAGAAATAAGCGCCATCCCATGAGCAAATGGTACTTTCGCTCCGTCGTCGAACTCTCCGTCAGTGACTGGGTTTCCGGCCAGATAACCCTGATCAAAAGTTAAAAGTTAAAGATTAAAAATCAAAATAAAATTAAGAAAAAAAATCAGATGAAGGACTTTTCTATTTTAAACATTTGACAAAGACAATTTCGCAAATTTATCCGAGTAAAAGGCTATATACATGTATTAAAGAATTCCTTTTGGAGATTTAATAGAAATTAAATCGAAAAAAAAAGTAGTAGTAAAAGATAAGATATTTGAAGTTTGCATACATTTCTCAGTAAGGCTCACAAACCTTGAGATTCAGAAGTGTCTCTTCACTCAGATTCTTACCTAGAAAAGGCGTAGCAAGATTAAAAACCGGAAAAGAAAAATTGTGTCAAAATTAACTACATAACTGTTTAAGAAGGTTGATCACTGCTTATGTCGTGAAATCGATTCGAAAAAGTGATTAAGCCAGCTTGAATATATTCTGACATCTACGTTCTTTGCCGACGGGCATTTCATTTGTTTCAAGAACAGTCGACGAGCATGACACTGAGAAAATTTTCACAAATTATACACAGTTGTACAAATTATGTAACTTCGGTGACGTCCTTTTAACTTCGAAAGCACAAATATCCTGAAAATTCCTAGCTAGCATTTTCACAGCTCTCATTCTATTCATATTATTACAAAATGTTTTTATTTTATGAGAAAATCACATTAGAGACAAACCATACAAATACTGTCTACATTCGAAAACGGAGTTCATCACGAGCAGTGGATATATGGATATAGAAAATATACGGAAAAAATAGCTTACTGTTTGCGATTTCAAGAGTAACAGCCGGAATAATCAAGCCAGAATAAGAATCGCCGCCGATGTAAAGAGGGTTTGACTTGAATTTTGGATGGTCCACAAACCACTGCAGCATCAAATGACAAATAGAGTTACTATTTCGGTTTTCCGTGAGAAATTTTCCGTCAGAACTGTTAAGGTACAAGTTTGTGTCAGATTTTGATGCAAACTCGATTTGAGTTCTGATTGAGTTCAGGTCGAAACCCGACACAAACACGATCAAATTCTGAATATAAGTTAAATAGCGACGACGCTGACGGAAAGATACTTTCGACAGCATTGATGTACAAATGTGTTACATCATTAGTCTCCATTGTTGAAGTTTGTGCATGGAATTAATGGATTTTACCTTTTTGAGGAAGATGAGGATTTGGTCAACAGCTTTTGTGTCACTTGAGTTGTAGCCCTCCTCCAACACAGAGTAGGAGAACCCAGTCCCCACTGGGGAATCAAGGAAGATGATGCTGCTCACCTGGGGTTTAAGACCCACACACACATACTAAGATATAACTTTGTCGTGTGCGATTTGAAAAGTATTACTTTACTATCTTATGTTTGTATTCATGCGTCACCGAATATACCCATAGTTAAATACTACGCTATTTAACGGCAGATCCCTATGATGACATGAAAACAAAACCACAGAATAGCAAAGTGACACGTTTTAAACCACTAAACGGTGAAAACAAAAATGATCGGAATCACAACGAGGCATAAACCTTGGTCCAAGAATATGGGTTGTACAGCAAAGTTGGGAGGCCTTGTGTGTATCCTTCAACATCAAAGCTTAGAGGGCCTGCACACATCAAAACAATAAAATATTTCTTATAAGATCAGAAGAAAAAGTTAATTTGTGATGGTAAGTAGCTAAATCATAAATAATGCATAGCTAGATAGTAATATTAAAAATTTAGCACAATTTTTCATGAAACCAACTAAAGAAATAGCTCTGGAGAGTACTCATCAATGTATTCTTTTGTCCTCTTTAGAGTTAGGTACAAATAAGCTCCTAGGTTTCACCATCAACTATTAATTAATTGCTCAACATTTTACTTTGTTTACTCAATTTGTCTTTTCTAATAATTGATTCTTTGTATATAAATTCAGAGTATTATATACCATTAATAGAGTTAGCTATAATGGCATATCCTTTTTAAGATATGAGTGGTAATGAGTCACAACTCTCAAAACAGGGAAGGTAAAAATGTGTGTATCTTATTTAAACTATATCGCATTCAGAAACTTCGATTTTATTAATATATTGTTATATAATAGGATTTGATGATAGTAAAATCATGATTTTGTGATCCTGATATGCATTTCGAAACGTGCTATAGTTCAGATAACGTCTGTATGTATATATTTACGTTATCAAAACCAAAACTTTGGTGCAACTAAAACCGTGATCGAACTTTAAGAACTAAATTTGTAGTTAATTCGTTACCGATCTCGTAGACCAGGCCGGAGAAGGCGGAGCAACCGGGGCCTCCGGTGAGCCACAGCATGAGAGGGTCCTCCCGAGCATTTCTCTCCGACTCTACGAAGTAGTAGAACAGCTGCGCCCCATTCTCCTCATCCACCTCCACATACCTTCCAAAGTTTCAAACCAGAATCAATCTTAATTAAGCGTCTGTTAGATTCAATGCATCTGTTCTGTCAATAAAACTAACTTCCTTCAAAAAGCATCATTAAGAAAAGTCGGAAGCAAAATTCTAAGTTGGAGTGTTTGCTTTCGATTCTCAGAATTATTTTTTCCTTTTTTTACCGCCTTTGCTAAATATGTTGTTACGAATAACTGTAGCTAAAAGCAGAAGCTAAAGCAAAAGCTAAAAAGTACATAAAAACTAATAATCTCTACAACAACTTACCCAGTCTCCAAGGAAATGGGCAGAGGCCCATCAAAACCTGGGAGGGTTGTGATGATGCTTCTCCCACCTGAGCTAACAAAGAAGCAGCTAAAGAGAAGAGGAAGAAGAAGATGAAGGGCCATGGCTTCTACTACAAACTATTTTTCTCTCATGCAACTAATAAGTTACTAAGGAGAGGTGTAAGAGTCAAATGATTGAAAGGGTGTGATGAGTTGTGTAACATACAAAGTAGGAGTCTATTTATAATTTTAGAAGATGTGGGTGTGTGACTTTTTTGAGAGGTAATTAAGTGGAGTTTAGCTTGGAATTAATTAATCATCAAATTAAGGAAAAATGTAGGGATTAGATTGGGCTTAGCTGAGAGGTTATTGTAATCAAGTAGAACAAGTAATCTATAACTATTTTATGTAGATTTTTTGTGTGTGTGTGTGTGTGTGGTCAAAATTTTGAGGACATGCTTGGTATTATAATAGCATACAAGGCTCTAAACCAATGGCTTATGTGATTCTAACTTTACGTTTGGGATAACGAGAATAGTACGATAAAAATATCTTTTATTTTTATTTATCTTCATAAGATATAGTTATTGTCACTGGAAAATAAAAAAGTATATAGTTCTACATAGTGTTTTCGTCTTAATTGTTTTTGCATAATATTATTAAGCAGCGCTTAGTACCAAATAGGCTTCTTCTTCTTTTTCTTTTGGTGGCTATAATCAAAAAGTGACAATTAGGGATGTCAATGGGTATGGATACCCGAACCCGAACCCGAACCCGAATAAATTATATACATATTATTTATTTATTTATACAATATATAAAATGTCTAATAATTTTATCCATTGGATCTTCATCCAAAAATATATTTTGAAATATAGTAAAAAAAAATAATTACTTCGGGTTTGAATTTTCGGGTTCGGTTTCGAATTTTTGATCGGGTCGGGTGTGGGTACGGATTTTTAAAACCCGCCGGGTTTGGATCCGGGTTCGGGTTTCAATTTGGTTGTCGGGTTCGGATTCGGGTTTTTGAAAACCTGATCCAAACCCGACCCATTGACATCCCTAGTGACAATAGACTCCATAAGTTTTTTTTTTTTTTTTTTTTTTTTTTTTTTGAAAGAGACTCTACAATTTGGCAACTTCCTAATCCCAATGATACTTACTTAATTTAAAGTGTAATAAAAAGAAACCACATGGCATATGATGGTGAACTAACATAGAGAGAAGGGCTCATAAAAATCTCTCTCTTTTTTTTTTTGATGTAATTTAACTTTTTTTTTTTTTAATGTCATTAGGAAAAAGACACTTTGTCCATTTACCTTTGTCCAAATTGGCTAAATATCACCCAACCCACCCCAAAAATATGAGGTAAACAAATTAAAAAGTATCTAATTCCATTAACATTAATAAAAAAAATAGAACTAGAGCGAAAATATACAAAAATATATTTCTGCGCTTTTTAGTGATGCCGCAAAAAATATACCGTAACCAATTCATTACGACATGCAGAATTCGATATTACTTACAGAAACAAACAAAGTACTTTTGCATCGTATTTTCTCACTGCACGTAACGTAATATCTCTATAATTCCAAACAAAAGCTATGAATTATCGGAGACTTTTGATTGATTTATACACCACGATGATACATTAGTCTCCGGATACAATTCAAAGCATATGACTTAATAGAATTAATTATCGTATTATAAACTTAAGATGGTGTAGTTGTTACATAAAAGATTTTCGCGTCCACAGCATTAATGAAACATGTAGAATAAAATTGAGAAAAATCCTCCATAGAAAAGATTGGTTTGTAGTTTTCAAAGCATCACTTTCCATAGTTTTAAATCATGGTAACGTGAAAGAAATTCATCTTAGTTATCCTTAATTATGTTAATTATTTTCCTTAAAAAAAATTCACATAGTCATTTAGTTGGTAAAAATATTTCGGAGACCCCCTCAATTACAAGCCATTCTGAGATAGGCCCCCCACTATTTGTTTTGTTTTATTTTTTGATTTCATTGATGATTTCATAAAATTTAGTGACATTAATCACTGTTTAACTAATAAAACTGCGCAGATTAATGGCTTATAGTTAATAGAACTATCAAATTGAAACAATTTTTTTTGACTCAATTAAGTACAATAATTCATATTGAAAACAAATTTAAAAGTTGAGGGGGTTCCCATTAATTAGTGCTTTGTAATATCTAACCAGTTACTGCACTTACACGTGACATTTGAAAACATAGGACACATTACCCAATGTTGATAAAGTCGGTGATTCGTGTGCCGAATTCGGTATAAGATAAAGTCGGTGCTTAAATTGCAGTGTTTGGGATTATACTTGCGAAAAGTCGGCGCCGAGAACACCCTCTCCTACGACAAGTATGTTTGAGGTTCAATGTTTCATGATGCATATGCTCATAAGGCGTTCGAGGTTTGGTCTCATTGACAAAGAGAACTTATTTATTTTTTTATTTGGGTGAAGTTGCACCAAATTAAACAATATTTAGAATTTTTCCCCCCATATATTAGCATTTAGCTTACTAGTTTCTCGAGGAACTTACATATATCAAAGAAGGTCCTTCAGAGTATTACTGATGTGTCAACATAGCGATTGATTTAGCTATAAAAGTCACGGACTTTAAGATCCAAAATGGACATGAAATTTGAAAGCCAAAATAACTATTGCTACCATGTGTAATACTGACCGATCATCTACATTTTAAGTGAACCTTGTAACTAATATATAGGTACAAGAATATCAATTAAGATGCCTTTACTCAACGCCGGATAAGGAGCTACTTAGAATTCGGTCTACATGTCTTACTGAATTGAATTTGGACTAAACAGAGACAGAATCAGACATGTAGGAGAGATCAAATCAAAAAAATTGAATGAGTCTGAGTTACTGCATGGTTAAATGTAGTAAGTATCTGCTTACAATTTTAATTACTTAAGAAGATTGTTTCTGCTCCAGTTACATATCTACATGTTGGTTTATTAATTAACTACCTTAAGCCATGTTTATATTCAGAGATTATAACAAGTGAAAGCCAAACTTAGCTTTTTCACACAGTAGTGATTAAGAAACATTAATCTAGTTCTATATATCCATCGCGATTATCAGATGTTTACTTAAATTCATCACAAAAATCAGATGAAATAATTATCTTTTTTATTGATTGCAATGGCTATAATCTGATTTGGTTTTTATAATCATCTTAGGAATGAGATTACATCTCATTGATATGCATATAAAAGCACTGGGAACAATTTGAGTCTTATGTTGAGATCAACTTAATTATTAGTGTAAACAGTAAAAGGAATAAGCATTCACATCATAACTAAATTTGTAAAATTACTTTCATTTGATCAAGTTAAGCTTATGGGAAAAATGGTATTAATTAATGATTGTTATCAAATAATCTGTCCCACAAGATAGTTAAGTAATTAAAAGCTACTTTTCTCTCTTTTTTTTGTGTGCATAAATTGATGGTGACTGTGAAGCATTTATCAATTTCTCACTTGTGCCAAGAATTAGGATTAAGTTCTTGGGAAAATCTCTACCAAAAGTGATTAGTTAGGCATTATTTATTTAAAGTGATTCTCCTAATTGCATAATTCATGAGAATCAGTTTATTCTGTCACATTAGACATCTAAACTAGATCAAGACTAATTATAAAAGAGATCAATGGTTTGTATGTCATGGGAGGAAGCCAAAAGATCTACTTACCATTGGCTTAAAGGGGCCAACATTCTGCCATGTGGCGGTAGGCCAGTTTGAGCCAAGTCACGTTCAAAATGGCGTAAGGCTGGATTGGGCCGAGTCACAATCGAAACCCTTGGGCACTATGTCTGTGCACTTTAAGTGAATTAGTTGCATCTTTCTAACAGCTCGAGCTTTTGTGATTAATGATTAGCGCCAACGATCCAACATTACATCAAAAGAAATGCTTTCTGAATACTACTAGTTATATGCTTGTCTCTTTGTTAAAGCTGACTTATCAACTGCAATTAAGCGCGTATTCTGAGCTAGCTATATTGTTACTTGCTCTTATTCAATGCCCTCTTGGAGAAAAGATATATAAAATGCATTTGGTGTTTGTTTACAAAGAACAAAGTGATGTCATCCTAGAGTTCTCCTTTACATAGACCACATAATAAGAAGGGACAATTTCATTCGTGCCCTTACAAACTAATGAAATATCATAGATACCCTTCAAATTTCAAAAATTTCAAAAATACCCCTCTAAATACAATACTTCTTTCATGAATGCCCTCACCGTTACCTTTTTGTCAACGTCCGTCAACTTTGTCTTTTTTTATTTTACTTCAAAATATGAAATTACCATTTTACCCTTAATTTGTTCCCTGCTTGTTTAGAGGAACAATTTCATTCACACCCCCTGAAAAGTTTAAAATTATCATAAACACTCCTACATAATTTGAAACATAATTTGGTCCTTAAACTTTGCACAATTTTTATTTTAGTCACCAAAAATAAAAATTTTAAATTTTAAATTTTAAATATAAATTCAAAATTAATATTAAAATTAAAATTTTAAACTAACCAGAAATTAGAATTTTGAATTTGAATTCAAAGCTACAATTTTGATTTAAATCTAAATTTAAATTTTGAATTTAAATTTAAATTTTAAATTGAATCTAAATTTTGAATTCAAACTTAGATTTTTTATCTTGATTTTGATATTTGAATTTGCATTTAAAATCAAAATTTTGAAACTGAAATTTAAATTTAAAATCTAAATTTGAATGTAAAATCAAATTGAAAGTTTTGATTTTAAATTTTCAATTTGAACTCAAAATTTAAGCTTAATTTGATATTTGATTTCAATTCTAATATTTTAATTTAAACTTCAAATTCAAATTCACATTTTGAAATTCAAAATTTGAAATCAAAGTTTGAAATTAAATTAGAATCAGAATTCAAAATGTGAATTTGAATTTGAAATTAAATACAAATTTAGAATTTCAATTCGAAATTTAAATATAAATTCGAAATCAAATAGAGGGGTATTTATAAAATAAAATTAGTATGATCATTGAAAGTGTAAGAGGGGCAAAGTTGGAATTTGAATATTATTAACTTCAGTTTGGACGGGCACTTGATGGTAGGGTTATTTTTGAAAGTTTTTTAAATTTGGAAGGGTATACATAATATTTCAATTTTTAGAAGGGTATCTATGAAATTAGATGGTTTTAGAAGGGTACTGAGGAAATTTTCCCTAATAAGAATGGCATCTGATTTTGTGCAAAGCAATTGATGTCACTTTTTTTTTTTCTGCATCTTGTGTGTTTGAATAGATGGGCCCTTTTGGATTCTATTTAGAAAATGGGCTCTCATTTTCTTTGAGATGGATCATTGGAGACCATACTAGAATATGTGGAAGAGCACAATTGTGTACCAATCTCATGCAAAAGGAAAGCATCCTTAACACTCTGCCAATAGAGAAGAATCCTTATATTGTGTTATCATCGGAAAGTGATATTGACAGCGTCATCGAATCTGAATAACGAACGATTTCGATAAATATTTCTATCTGTCATATATTAAACTCGATCAGCTCTGTTAATAGCATCACCATGTATATTTTTGGGTCTTGTGAGTGGGTGGTATGGGACCTGTGGTCCTAGAGAGGAAAAATAATTGAGTCCAACTTAAAAAATAAATAAGTAAATAAATAAAATAAATGGACCCAGGCATGGGAACCATCTTAACCAATAGGTCTCCTACCAACATGGCAAAAGGGCAAAAGGCCAATCAAAGAATTTCTCCCCTTTCTTTTTTTTTCTTTTTTTTTTTTCTCTTTCTCTCTCTCTCTCTCCTTTCCCTCCCCACAAGCCCTACTCTATTACTTTAGCAATAATATTATTGTAGTTTAGTACTCACCCTATTGTTTACAGCATAGTACTTCACTATCATTTGATTTCTACTTTTGTTTAATCTTATAAGAGCTTTTGTTGAATAGAATAGTTAATAACATACCACCCTGTGATTCATAAATTGTATCACTTTTGTATCTAAGTTAACAGCAAGTCGCTACAAGAAACCAAAAACAAAATTACGTAACAGATACTATATATAATTAATCAACTTACCTGGATTCAATAAATATGATCTGCCTTGTTAAATCTCACTTTATTCTAAACACCGGGTAAATATACTAAACGGCAAATACGCTATACTGATACTGCAAAAGCATTAGTTGGTTTTTTTTTTGGGCGGGGGAGGTAAAAAGGTATAGAACTTATTTAAATAATGGACAATTTTGATTCTGCTATCCAACCTATCAAGATTTTGATTTTACTATTCAATATTTCAAATTGTTTGATTTGAGTCAGTCAATTATAATTTAACTTCAAAATTTAAATACGACGTTTATCTTTACAGGTTTAGTTAATACACGAAGTTAAAGCACTGTTGGCTGAACCAAGTCAAACAAATTGAAAATTTAAGTAATAAAATAAAAATTTTGAAACGTCGGACAACTGAATCAAAATAGTTTATAGTTCAGATAAGTTCTTTTTTTAGAGAAACGTAGCATTCTACCTGCTTCATTTATTTCTTTTAGAAATAAACTTAGCTGAAAATGTGAAGAAATTATGTTTCGAACTTGAGACCTCAGATACCAATTACCACCAAGTCCTTTGCTACTTGTACTAGGGTTCGGTCGGCATCTTGTCGGATCGTTGGCGCTAACCATTAATCCCAAAAGCTCGAGCTGTTAGAAATACGCAACCAATTCACTTAAAGCGTACAGATACAGCGCCCACGGGTCTCGATTGTGACTCGGCCCCACTAGCCTCACGCCACTTCGAACATGACTCGGTCCACCCAACCTCACGCCATTTCGAACATGACTCGGTCTAACATGACCTCCCGCCACAGAGTAGGATGCTGGCACATTTAAACCAACAGTTTATAGTTCAGATAAGTTACGTGTATCTTATTTATATTTTTCTTTTCTGAATGATAAGGATAATGTCACATTCCAAGAGAGGGAGAGAGAGAGAGAGAGAGAGAGAGAGAGAGAGAGAGAGAGAGAGCGAGAGGGGGGGTGGGGGTGAGGGTGAGGTGAAGTGAGATCATGGTCAAAAGAGAGGAAACACCAAAGTTGGGTTGGCAACATCAAGAAAATGCTCTGCCCCACGGGCTCTGACCAGTCAACGCACCCCCAAAGTAGTGCTGCTGCTGCAAAACTCGTGCGAGCCCCCCCACCCCACCTACATATTATATATATATATATATATATATATATATATATATATATATATATATATATATGCCTCATAAAAACTTAGTAGTAATTATATAATTAATTAATTAATTAATATAATTGATTGCATGGTTTATGGCTATGGTTGGTGGGGGAGCTGTGTGTGTAATATATGTTGTAGTATATAATATTTTATGTTTAAAGGGTTAATTATATCATGCATGATGTGTGTTAATTAATTACACATGGATGAATTAATTAGTAAATAAACAGGGCTTAGGAAAGTGACTTACTTGTTGTTCTCTCTCTCTCTCTCTCTCTCTCTCTCTCTCTTCCCCCTAGAGAGACAATAGCAGCAGATCAGTCAGGGAAGCTCTAAGCTTTTCTACTTTTTTATTATTATTATTACTTTAATTAAGTGTAGAGGGCACAAGCTAGGGCTTTGGATCTTTCTAATTACCTGCTTTAGAGTTTAGAGAGAGAGAGAGAGAGAGAGAGAGAGAGAGAGAGAGAGAGAGAGAGAGGGGAAGAAGAGTTTTTTTTATAAAAAAGAAAAACTAGTGCCTCTTCAGTCTTATCTCTACTTTTACTTTGAACAAAAAGTTGAAATAAGATTTTATGACTAAAAAGGAGAAAAAAAGATTAACTATTCCATGTTTTTTTACTTTTTGTTGTAAAAGAAAAAGTGTTCAGAAAAAAAAAAAAGGCTAGATATACTGTTGGTAGGACATGAGGTAGGGTGAGTACTCTCCCACCTCTATATCTCATGTTGAATATATAAATTAAAAATACTGTTCTTTGACAGCTTAAATTTTTGAAGAAAAATGATTATTTTATATACTTCAACATAATATCAGAGTAGAAGATTATGAGTTCGAGTCCTACCAGACTCCTAGAGTTATTTAATTTAAGTTCACGTCTTGAATCTATCAAAAAGTGTCGACTCCAGACGTGAGAGAGAGTGTTAAATATATAACTTAATTAGAAATATCGTTCTCTGACAACTTAAGTTTTTAAAGAAAAACGATTATTTCATATAATTCAACAATATCTGCCTTGTTAGTATCACTATACCAATTCACTAGCAGTAAAAAAATATTTTATCAAATAGTATTACACTCTACAAAAGCGTTCAGGTTGGCTTTAGTAAGTATATATTTGACCTTCATTTGAGTTAGCTTCATTGTTCAGAAAATAAAAATTAGTAAACATAAAATCTATGGCTGAAATAAGATTAGAGGCTCCAAAAACACAATGAGATCTACTTCTAGATCCAATGAGAAGCTATTTAAGACAATTCAAGAATAAAAATAAAAAAATATTAAAGCATTTTCAAACCTAGTTCATGGTCCAAACTGAGTAAGCAATTGGATCCCATCTTACTTTGAGTTGGGTCAAGATCAAATTGACAGGTACTCATAGACCATCACATAAAACCCAAAAAGAACAAAAAAAGAAATAAAGAAATAAAAAAAAACACATCACATGTGAATAATTATTGATAGTATAGGAAACAAAGGACTAAAAAAAAAAGATACCCAGTTGTCACAGGAGGGGAAAACACAACCTCATGATAACTATGAATTAGGGTGTTAGTTTTGTAGTGTAGGGCACGTGGACTTGTTTTTAGTTACTGTGTTTGTTTCCATGTAAATAAAATAAATAAATAAATAAAACATTATTGTTTAGGGTTCTTCCTCTCACCATATATAGTTGCAACATTAGGCCAAAAATGTCAATTGTTTTTTCTTATGTTTAGTGATGTTATAATTTCCTCCTTTTTCTTAAACAATATGTCAAATCAAAGTATAGATTTAGTAAATGTGATTTGTGCATAGTAAATATAGAGTTAATAATGCAATCATTTAACAAAATAAAAATAAAAATTAATATTAGGCGAAACATTTAATGACAATTTAATTTCAACATTATTTTGATATATAAATAATAAACTCTAAATATTTAAAGCGCATTAAGTTCTTTCCTTGTCACTTTAACACCAATATAAAATTTTTATGCTCTGTAAAAATACTATTTGAATATCGCTTTTTGAAGACGCAAAATTTGATATTTTATCTCCTCCAGTAAAAAAATGAAGCTATGTACAAACAAAAGAAAGATTCAAAATTTTGCTGCTTAAAATCTCTCACCAATTTGATGTTTGAGAAAAATATTTGTACCATTTGCTCCAAAACAAAAAAATATTCCAAAAAAAAAAAATAAAAGCTGAAAATGTAAAATATTTAAATAAAATTAATTAAAAATAAAGATACCACCATCATATATATTTATAACTGATACCTGAAAAAACTGCAACTTCCCAAGACGTCCTCGTGGACGTGGAGGAAACATTACGTTCATGGTACTCCCAAAAAGAAGTATTAATTAAACTTTTTTTTATCAAAAAAAAGTTTAATTTCCCAAAAAGGTCCTCGTGGTACCATTATCATATTTTTAATTAAGACCCCAATAACTTTCCAAAATTAAATAATTACTAATTAAACTTTTTTGTGACGTTTTTTATGAGTTAAATTTCATCGCATGAACCGCGGTGTATATATCAGAGTATTTAAAACATAATATATCTATATAATAAGAGTTTGAAAAATTTAAATATAAACCTTTAGCTGTGATATGTAATATTTACAATTATCTACATTAAATATATAATTTTACTATTTTTATTCTTATTGATTTCTCAATTTTTTTTTTTTTTGCATATGAATTATTTAGATATTATTCGAACCTCTTAAGCGTGCTTCTCACACAAAAAAAAAAAAAAAAAAAAAAAAAAAACTCGGTCTATGCACCGGGTCCATGCAATAATTTCTAAGCCACGAGGCACAGTTTTGATGCCACGTGTCGTGTCTCCAGTGGCTGAATAGAGTGGCCAGTGTAAAGGTGGGACCCACGGGAACAAAGCGGTCAAAGCAGGGACAGGATAAGCTCGCCCCGAGGGGCGCGGTCAAAGCGAGGGGGATGGTGGGTCCCATCCGGTCCAGTCAAAGTGCTGAGCTGGCACTCCGTCCCAAAAGAACCTCTTCAGAGTGCGGGGCCCACTTCAATAGTAGTTAATTAATGATTAATTATTTTTTTATGTATATTAAACTTCGTTTTTAGATCTTAGTAGTAATAATAATAATAATAGTATATGATGGCTTTAAGAGGGGTCCACGTTTTCTTTTTAATACATGTTTTTTCTTAATTGACAAATTTGCCCTTGGCATCTTTTTAGTGCTTGGATTAAGAGTTAACTTTACGAAATTAGGGCCTGGTGATTAAATATTTTAAAAAATAATACACCAATCACCTTGGACAAATCATATCAGGACAAGGGCATTGTAGTAATTTCAAGCAGTACAAGATCGCGACAAAAAATATATTGTTTACCAAGAAAAAATTTTCTTTTGCGGATATGAGTTTCAGTACTGCTCAGTAGGTGTTATTTAAAGAAGCATTTGTGATGCGCGTATAAGAATTTTTCAGAAACATTTTCGTTACTGCGAAAATAAAAACTCTAAAATTGACGTTATTATGTCTTTTGAGAATTAAAAAACTACAAAAGTCACGGGCCAAATTGAAACAAGTGCTTTATAATAACAAAAAAAATCACAACAAAATTTAAAATTCTGAAAGATGAATATAATATATGTCAAAATTCAACAAATAAATTGTACATGTGAAAAGCTAAATTAGACTATTATGACAATACAATACCATCTATACATTTTACTGAGAAATAATATGTCGCATTGGGTTTACAACAGAAGCACATTCTCTATCAGAGTTATTGAATGGTTTACTCTGACTAAGGTCGAAAATTATTACTATTTTATAAGAAAATTCTGTGCATCGGACTGCAGAGCGTGAGGCTAGTCCTTTCTACTCGTGGGTGATTACTTAACCTTAACTTAAACTTAATCATGTAATGTAATAGATGTTAACTTCAAATGGTTCCATAAACAAAAAAATTGGTTGTTCCACCACCAATATTATTATGAATCATCTTTTTTGGAGAGGGGGAGGGGTTCAAAAAGAAAGTGGAAAAACCACTCAATGTCAAATCTAGTATACTGTGTTCGCACGTTGGGTCAATCACTAACTCCCCTCTCCAAAAAAAAAAGAAAAAAGGTGTAGAGAAAAGGAGTTGATTTTTGAGTACTTGGACCAGTTTCTAGTGAAAGCACTCTTTGTGTTGCATTATTGTGTTCCCAATTTATTGCATAGAATTGATTATTTCTTTAGGTATCGTTTGGTTCGGGGATAAGCAAAAAGTGACTATTCCAGGGATATGTATAAATTGAGGTATAAGCGGGGATTAAATCAATTTTGCGTTTGGATGAAAAGTAGATTTTTCTCGGGAATAAGGAAAATAGTGTTTGGATGGTTTGATTGGAATTGCGAGGATAAGAATAATTATAATTTTAAACAATAATACTTTATCTAATTAACTAAGACGAAATATTAATTAAGTAATAATTTAACTTATTTAATCTACTAAATAATTATGAATATTGCTAAAAATCCTTAATATTAATAAATAAATTAATTGGTAATTAATAATTTAATTAATTACAAATAATTTAATAAAATAATAAATTAATAAATAAATTAGTTAATAATAGTCAGATGATTAATTAAGAAAATAATTAAATTACTCAAAATATTAATTAATTAAACAATATAATAATTAATTATTTAATTAGTAAATTAATTAAAATAATGAATTAATTACTCAAAAATCAATTAAATATTTATTAAAGTAATAAATTAAATAGTTAATTAATTATCTAGTTAATTAGTAAATAAATTAATATATAAATTATTAATTAAATAATATTTATTATAAATCTAGCTTGGATATTTTATTCTTTTATTATTAATTAAATATATTATGTTTATATAATTTATGTTTAAATAAATTTATAATCTTAATTAAATTTAGAATTAAGCTTGGAATAGCGCTATTCCGTCAAAACGATAGAATAATTTATCCCAGCTATTCCGGAATAACCGAGAATAACGAAGTTTGACCGGGATAAAATATCCCGGCCAAACTTCGTTTCGTTTGGCGGAATAGCGGGGATAACTTCGTTATCCCCGCTTTAACCCCCGGATCTAAATCTTCGTCATTTTATAAGATCGTAAGTCGTTTGATCCTTATCTTTACAGTTTAACAGATTAAATTCTCACCTATGTCGATTAATAGCGGAGGTTAATACTTCATACATCAATCTAGCAGAAAATGGTACATCATTAATCATAGCATTCTCACTAACATGTATAATAGATTATTTGTGCATCAATTGAAAAAGTAATAGAAAAAACAATTGAATAATAAATATCAATATTTGCTATAAAATAGTGGATGTGGGAATCAAACCTGTGACATCTTAAAATACAAGGAGCTTAGAATTTAGTACCGGCTCCAATATTATGTTACTGAGAAAAATTGATCTAAAAGCAAGCAGTTCAAGATTAATCTTAACAAAAAGTAAATTAGTGATTATAAGATGTTAATTTTTTTCTGTATTATACTCTATTAGATCTCGATCTTTTACATAATATGATCTTAAAATCTGTCTAAACTTTCTGATAATAAGGCAGTGTCTGATCGGAGAATAAGGGTTGGAATCATAGGACTAATGTTTTTTTTATTTAAGATTAGTTTAATATTATTTTAAATGGTACCTACTAGGTTTAGCGGTGGTCACGTCATAAGATAATTATTTCAATTCTATCTAATAATATTATTTTACACGATTTAAACAATTTAACATAAATATCGTTCGCTAAAAATTTACCGCAAGGAAGAGTGTTGATATAAAAATAAGGATTAATTGCATACAGATCCCTGCAAACATGGTGAATAATAGATATATCCCCGCAAAGTTCAATTTTCATAAGTTATCCCTTCAAAAGTCCTAATGTTATCAGATATATCCCTACCGTTAGGTCTGTTAGAGAAATTTGGTTATCCACAATTAAAATACTTAATGATCAAAATTGACAATTTTACCCTTCTTTCTCTTCCTCTTTTTCTTTCCCTTCCTCTTCGTCGTCGTCGTCGTGCCGGCGTGGGCCATCGTCACGGGCGCCTCTGACGGCATCGGCCGCGCGGGCGGCATCGTCGGGGACGTCGACGGCGTCCTTGATGGGCGATCGCTTTCGCCGCCTCCTCCTTCTTCTTCTTTTTCGTATCCAGCTTTTGGAGGGACATATTTGTGAGGGCAAAAATGTCATTTCACGAGCTTACTGTTAAAAAATAAACGGTTCTCTAACGGATCTTAACCAGAGGGACATATCTGCAAACATTAGGACTTTTGCAGGGATAACTTATGAAAGTTGAACTTTGCAGGAATATATCTACAATTCACCATGTTTGCGGGGACCTGTATGCAATTAACCCTAAAAATAATTAATTGAGCTACTTAGCACTTAATTATTTTACCCGGAAAGAGCTAGATCGTAATTAATGGAAATGGGTGGGGGCAAATCCGTCATTTTACGTGGGACGTGCGGTCTACGACGTCGTGAAAAGGGAACCGGGAGATTCCGGTGAACAGAAACGACAACCTCCCTTTCCCTCCCAGTCCGCACGTGCGGTGCGCGCGCGCCGAGACCAGTCGCCTCTGCCACCGCCTACTCCCGGTCTCCCTTCCCGGTAGCCGGTTCCCCACTTCTCAAGAAATTGTTTTTTTTTTTAAATAATAAAATAAAATAAAATCCCCAACCAACTTTAGTAATAGTTTCCTTTCAATTACTTTATTTTAGTTAATATAGTTAAATTTTTTTTAGTTAGTAAAATAAAATTTTGTTTAATTTAACAATGATGATTTTTTTTCCTCTGTATTTCTTTAATATTTAAAATTTATATAATTTAAATTAAAATAATTAAAAAGTTGAGATTTTTTACTGATATTAATAGATTAGATTCAATCAAAAGAGTAAATTTGATTAGTTGCAGTAGATCAACAAAACTTGATCAGATTTTCAAAAAAAGAAAAACTAATTTATTTCTACTGGAAAATTGATAGACTAGTATTAGCCTTTTTATTTTAAAATTACTTATAATTAAGAAATTTACAAATTTTTTTATTAATAAATAAATAAATAAATAAAGAAAAAGAGGAGGAGAGAGAAAAGGCAGTGAAGGGCTCTCTCTCTCTCTCTCTCTACCCTTTTGATAACCCCCCTCTCCCCTTTATTAAATGCCTAATAATAATATAAATAATTGTAGAAATTTGTTTGTTTAAAAATAAATAAAGTAAAAAGATAAAATAATTGAATAAATATAGCCTCATCTTTCTCTCTCCTTGATGTAAACTAAGTCCTCTCTCTCCTCTCTCTCTCTCTCTCTCTCTCTCTCTCTCTCTTCCCCCCACCCCCACCTCCTCTTCTCTCTCTATCTCCACTCCTAGATCTCACTCTCTCTCTCTCTCTCTGCTACAGTAGTGTAAGCTCTCTCTCTCTATACTCCCATTTCCTCCTTTCCCCATTTTTCTCTCTCTTGGTTCCATCTCCTTCAACTCCTCCTCTCACCATTCCCCCTCACCCATTCCTTTCAAAGTTGAGATTTTTATCTTCTTCTTCTTCAAAGATTTGATTTTTCCCCTTCCCCTGTAAAGCCTATGTTGAACTGCATAAACAGGTCTTAGAGGTAGAGAGAGAGAGAGAGAGTAAAAGAGAGAGTAATAGGGAGAGAGAGAGTGTGTGTGTGTAAGAGAGGTTCACATCTTCATGATCCTGGTGATGATGATGATGATGATGATGGCGATGGTGATGGTGTTGATCCCTCCTTTCCCACTTTTGACCGCCGCATCGTCCTCCTCCACCACCATTCCCACCACTTTCGCCCCCACCATTACCTCGGCCTCCTCCTCCTTCCCCCCGGCCACAAAATCTCACCATTTGTGAACTCCCCCAACTCTCCTTCTCCTTCTCCTTCTCCTCCTTGCTCAAAAGTCCCAAACTTGTTGGCGATCTCTCCGCAGAACAAGAACAAGAACTAATGCCTCAGCTCCAGCACCAGCAGCAGCAGCACCACCACCACCACCATAACCACTCTCCGTGGAAGCTGGAGGGCGCGGCCCCCGCCGCCGTGCTGGATCTCGACACCGCCGTCAAAGACGGGATCTTGGGGGGCGGCGGGGGAGGGGCGACGGCGGGGGAG
Source organism: Puya raimondii (assembly GCA_016920855.1). Lineage (NCBI taxonomy): Eukaryota > Viridiplantae > Streptophyta > Magnoliopsida > Poales > Bromeliaceae > Puya > Puya raimondii. The sequence continues at coordinate 139,665,807 of JABWPP010000050.1, forward strand.
TCGAAGAAGGCGGCGGAGAAGGTGGTGGTGGTGGACCTGCGGAAGATGATGGAGGAGCTGGAGGCGGCGGCGGCGGAGGAGGAGGAGGATGGGAGTGCTGAGGAGGGCGGCGGGTCGGCGACGGCGGCGGCGGGGGTGCCGGCGGTGTTCATCTGCCCGATATCGCTGGAGCCGATGGTGGATCCGGTGACGCTGTGCACGGGGCAGACGTACGAGCGGGCGCACATCGCGCGGTGGCTGGGGATGGGGCACCTGACGTGCCCGACGACGATGCAGGACCTGTGGGACGGGGGGTCGCTCACGCCGAACCGGACCCTGCACCACCTCATCGTCTCCTGGTTCTCCGCCCGCCACCTCCGCCTCAAGAAGCGCTCCGCCGACGTCCTCGGCCGCGCCGCCGCCCTCCTCGCCTCCCTGCGCGGCAAGCTCAAGTCCCCCGCCCGCGCCCACGCCCTCGCGCTCCTCCGCCGCCTCGCCCTCGCCCACCCCTCCGTCCGCTCCCACCCCGACCTCCCCCCCACCGTCGCCGCCCTCCTCGGCCCCCTCACCCCCCACGCCGTCGGCGCCGAGGCCGCCCACCTCCTCGCCCTCCTCCTCTGCCCCTCCCCCCTTTCATCAACCACCACCACCACCACCTCCTCTTCTTCTTCTACCTCTTCTACTGCTACTACTGCTGCTACTGCTACTGCTACTACCTCCGCAGCTCAAGCTCAAGCTCAAGCAGTGCAGCTGCTGCTCCAGCCCCAGCGCTTCGCCCTCCTCGTCGACCTCCTCGGCGACGGCGCGCCCGACACCAAGCTCGCCTGCGCCCGCCTCCTCCTCGCCCTCTCCCAAGACCCCGCCTTTCGCCCCGAATCCGCCGCCAGCCTCCGCCTCTTCGCCGCGCTCCTCCGCCTCGTCCGCGACCGCCGCCGCCACCCCCCCGCCGCCGCCGCCGCCCTCGCCCTCATCAAATCCCTCTCCGACCAACACAACAACAACAACAACAACAACAACAACCGCGTGCTATGCATGCTCGTCACCGTCGGGGCCGTGCCCACCCTCCTCGACGTCGCCGACTCGGCCGCCGCGAACGTCGCCGGCAGCCCCGGCGGGGTCGGGGAGCTGCTGGAGCCCGCGCTGGGGATCCTCGACCGGCTCGGGAGCGTGCCCGAGGGGCGGGGCGCGCTGAAGGAGTGCCCCCGCACCATCCCCTGCGCCGTGCGCGCGCTCATGCGGGTCTCCGAGCCCTGCACCCGCGCCGCGCTCAACGTGCTCTGGGCCGTGTGCAAGCTCGCCCCCGAGGAGTGCGCCCCCGCCGCCGTCGAGGCCGGCCTCGCCGCCAAGCTCCTGCTCGTCATCCAGAGCGGCTGCGCGCAGGAGCTCAAGCAGCGCGCCGCCGAGCTGCTCAAGCTCTGCAGCCTCAACTACAACGCCACCCACTTCATCTCCAAGTGCAAGCTCACGCGCACCATACAGTGACACGCTCCCGCGGCCAAGGCGTTCGACGTATCGCCCCTGAGAACTAAATTTTGAATCTTAATCTGAGTCTGAATCTGAATCTGAATCTGATTGAGCAGCAGCAGCGGCAGAGGACGGATCATCGACATAAGTAGAAGCAATCAAACAAGCTCCTCCGCGCTTTTCGGTTCTGTATAAAGATGCATACTTTGTGTAATGTAAGTCTCTCTCTCTCTCTCTCTTCCCCTCCCTTTACCTCTCTGTTCCTATTGATCATTGCTCTTCTAAGTAGCCAAAGAAGCAGCAGCATTTGGAAAAGCAGAAGCTTTTCTCCCCCTCCTCCTCAGTAAAAGCTCATGAAGCACTTTGGGAAGAAGCAAAATTCGCAGAGCAGGGTGCAGGGGGGGATCGATCGCCCGAATCGAATTCCCCGCCCCCGCCCTCCTTTTCTTCTCTCCCAATGTGATCAATTTTGAGAATGTGGGTCTCTCTCTCTCTCTCTCTCTCTCTTTTTAGATCTTTGTGTAAATCTCTTCTGATGTAATTGATAAACTGCGAGGATTCTATACCATATTATCATTCCTTCAATCGCGACCCCCCCTCTATCTCTATCTACTACTGCTTTCGGTACATTTGATCACGCAACTGCATTGGTTCATCGATGCTCACCGTGTTTGTGTTTGTTCTAATCGATTCGACTCGACAATGGATTTGTAAATGAGCAAAAAGGAATCGAAATTCGTCGCATCGAGTCAAATTTGGCCACTTTGATTCTTTTGTGGCAAAGTCGTGTTCAATTTCATTCCTAGGAGGTCTTAGTGGAGGTTAGAACTGAATTCTCATACATCAATGAGAGAAGAACCAACAAGAAGAATCTAGCATCAAAGATGAATGGATCTTTTGTTAGTCTTTCTAGGATAGGGTTTGAATGGTTGGTTGAACACATGATGTTGCTAATTTTGGCGGTGGTGCATGGTATTTGACCCATCAATGTGCTCTATTGTTTCCTTTCGCTTTTGAAAAGTATCCATTGTGACATGACCCCATTGGCTTAAAGGGGCCAGCATTCTATCCTGTGGCGGAAGGTCAGATTGGGCTCTTTCACGTTCGAAATGGTGTGAGGTTGGGTTGGACCGAGTTATGTTCAAAGTGGCGTGAGGCTGGTTGGACCAAGTCACAATCGAGACCCGTGGATACTGAATCTGTACGCTTTAAGTGAATTGGTTGTGTATTTCTAACCGCTCGAGCTTTTGAAATTAATGTTAGCGCCAACGATCTGAGATACCGTTTCATGTCCTACACTCTCATTCCAACTTTGAGATTGTCATATATTCAAGATTTTGCGAGTTTAAGCGTTTAGAGTCTAGAGTTTCAGATCGTGGAGCTGCGGAAATGAGTTAAATTCTTCTCCTCTTTAGGGTTTAGATCCTTGGCACTTGTTACTACTCCTCCTGATGAGCACGACAACTTCTCTTTGATCTCGACCCTATCTACGAAACTTGGTTCGGCTCGATTCGGTTTTTTGTTCTTACAACTCGAGCTTTGGTTAGCTCGCATTTTCGTTGATGTGAGAACGAAATTCGAATCCCTTCACATGGGCACATTCAACTAATAAGCATGAGTTCGTCGTACCGGGTTAACGAATCGAACCGAGTCGATTTAGTCGCCATTAAAGCGAACATTTCGACCCCACACCTCTAGTTGCATCAGTAGTTGCAGTGGACATGTGCAATTAATACCCAAAGGGGCATTGGCTTAATCAGAGTGTAGTAGGATTCAAACAAATACAAAAAAAAAAAAAAAAAAAGAAGCAAAAATACTTGAAAATTCTGTTTTGGCGCCTTTGTTTCCAAACTCCAGTTTCTGAAAAGCGCTTCTGCAGTAAGAAATTAAGACATTCAAAAACTCCCTTGAATGTTATACGAAAGTAGAGAAATTAAGTTTTAAGTTATTGCTGTAGCATAAACTGTTTCACATGGTATCAGAATAAGAAACTCTGAATTCGAGCTCTGCTACTTTTATCGATCCCTCTTGTTACTAAAGTTTCAAGCTCATGCACAAGAGACATGCAAAATTTTATAAATACATTCCTAGAAATATGCGTAACTTTGTAAATATGTGTCTAAAGTTGGTATTTGCCTGCGTGCCTTCTAAACTTCACAACGATATACGAGCAAATAAGTAAGATTTTCAAGGGTACGAAGGCAAATAGAAACTTTATAGTATTTTGGGGAGTATGTTTGCATAAAAAAACAAAACAAAACAAAAATCAGAATAGAACTCAAATTTACTTTATATTAACCATTACAAATAGCCAATTTTGTGACCATTTAAGCATTAGACAAATGATGTTGCAAAATCACACAATTCGAAACCCAAGAAGTTTAAATAGCGCATATCAAGTTCAAAAGTCTCGACTGTCTGTTCTGATGTCCCATCGCTGAAAACGATACGGTAGTAAATGACTTTGTTTACTTCTACAAGTTTTCTGGTCTAGCTCTCTTTTTTTAAAAAAATATATTGAAATATTTTTAATTTTAATTCATGATCTATTGATGGTGCCCTTCTGGTCCAACCCAAACCCTAAAACAAACCCCACCCAAAATTTGGGACCCATCCTTTTGCTGTGATGGGTACACTGTAGGGGCCTCCACAGGACATAGGCTCATCACCCCACCTGTGTTTGTTCCCCAAAACAAGCAAAAATATGTACATCATATTATTATTATTATTATTATTATTATTGTTATTCATCACAAACATTGGTGGTGTTGTAGGGGTGGTTTTATTTGGATGCAAACAAAATGTGCCAGTTAATGTTTGAGATACAAAATCTCAACACCAAAATATTCACCAATTTTTGTAAATCTGCGAGAAAAAACGGTCTCGAAATAGTCTGAGTACCTCTGCTCGTATACAGAGCCGGAGATCTCGTGGAATAGAGAGGATTTAGAACTGACTCTGATACCATAGTACATATAATCTGATAGAAAATGATTCAAAAATAATCAAAGATCCAGTTTGTTTAGCAGACGTAATTAGCTAACATAAGCGCTAAACGTAAGTTTCAATTTGAATTTCAATTTTTTTCATTTTTGATATTAATTTTTGCTAATTGATTGCTAGTTTAGTTTCACATATTCTTAAAACATAATTATATTAGCATATTAGCGCATCAGAGGCATAAACATGCAATAAACGGGAACTAATAATCGTACGGTGGGGATCATCTCGTGGGACCCACATGTCGCGAATAATTTAAAACGGGCGAGTCACGACCCGTGAGCTTGACCCGTTAACGTCCCTACGATAGCTCGAGTCATTTTCAAAAGTGCTTCTTCGCGTAGACGATCTAGAAAAAAAAAAAAAAAAAAGAAGCTTTTTTCAAACGTATAATGTATGCTTTTAAAAATGGAACTTTGTTTTCACGCATCTCAAATTTTAATATTTTTATTTTTTTACGCTTCAAAATAAATATTTCAGTGTTTTAAACAGCAGTTGGTGGCACTCTAGCTGTTCTTAACAAGCGCGGCATAAGCGCAAAAATATAGAAGCACCGCGGCATCGGCTGTATTATTTTTTAAAAACTATTCTATTTAAAAATCAAAACTCATATTTAAACCGGATTTATGATTTAAGTAATATTTAAATCAAGCAATTTTAATGAATGACATAAAATTCACATTAACAAGATTTTTTTATTTTTTATTTTTTTTTTTTGTGGGAGGACTGAGGAGGTAATAGAGACGAGTTTTCCTACATCACGGTGTCGCGATGGAGATGTATCCGTCGACCCAATCAACGGCCCCGATCGATCCCTCGTCTCATTTGACGTTTAGAGTGCTTTGAGATTCGCGCGCGGGCGAATCCGCGACTCGTGTACGCATAGCTCTCTCCTTTGACCGCGAGTGCCACGTGGGCGTCTCCCGTTCCGCCGCCGCCACCCACATGCTTACGTCAACGCATCTGCCCAAAATTTTTTATTAATTTTAATTTTAATTTAATTAATTAACCTATAAATAAATCCCCCTCCCCCCCACACCAAATTAAATCCAAAAAAAAAAAAAATCAAACAAAAAATATATATCATCAATCAATGGATCCTCCTCCAATTCAACCACACCCTCAATCCCACAATTCCTCGGACTCCGCGCCGCCGCCGCTGTCGCCGATATCCGTCCGGAAAGCGCCGCAGCCGAGGCGGCCGCGGCCGCCCGCGCCGAGGGTCTACCGCGTGCACAGGCACGGCTTCCGCAACCTCGTGCAGCGGCTCACCGGCGCTCCCTCGCCCTCGCCAATGCTACCGCCACCGCCACCGCCGCCGCCGCTGCCGCCACCGTCGACGGCGTTGTCGATCACTAACAATGATGATAATGCCATGTATATTAATGGTGGCTATGATCAAAGTGGATCATCATCTAATTACTCAAATTGGTTGCCACACAACAATACTATGTTGGGCCCAGGAACAATGGAATCAATTGAATCAGTGGAGCATGGGAATTATTCTTATTATTATAGTTATGATGATGATGATCATGATAACAAAAACATATGACCATGGAGGGCACTGCATGTACTTAAATTTTTGTGTATGCATGTATGATGATGTGTAGTTAAAATATAAAAGGAGCATGATTTAGCATTTGTTTTTTTTTTTATTTTTTATGGGTTTTAAAGCTAGCTAAATACTTTTTAGCCATTTCCTAACCATGTAATATCAATCAAAGCAACCTTATGGTACTATTTCCATGAGTGGCTCTTGCTTTATTCACCCCAACAAAAAAAAAAAAATCCACAATTTATGTAATTTTTTTTCTTAACATTTGTATATGTCTTTCGTATGCAGAATACTCAGTCGAAACATCAATCATATTGTTACTATCTGCGATCTCAAGTTCGAAACCTGATTGTTTTATATCTCCAGCTAAGTTTATTTTCTAGAACCTCGAGTTTTACTATAATTTGGCATATTTGGGCCCATTTTAGAGAATTGGGTTGTACTTGGACTCAATACAGCCCAATTTGGTCCATGGAAACTTGTAGTATATGACATTTGCTATTCTATATATAAAATTAAATTACTAAACTAATAATTTTTTGCTAATTTTTTTATTATTGTCAACAAATCTATTATTTTAGACAGAATTCGGTGGAGATATTTATTTTTGAAGTTATTTTTGGATATATTATTTTCTGCTAAAAATGGATTGAATATATGTTCTGCTATTTTGAACCAATATTTGTTTTAAATTAAAACTGTAAACGCTAAATTAAATTTAGGTAAGGATTGCACTAAATATATATATATATATATATATATACGAGATATGCGTGTTTTTTACGAAATTGACCCTACAATACTCACTATTTACACCAAAAACACAATCAATCTCCCTCTTCCCCTTCCTCCTCTTCGAATTCGATCGCGAGTGTTGACCTAACCCTAGCGAAGGCCAACAATGTCGTGGCTCGCGAGGTCCCTCGCCAACTCCCTCCTCCCTCCCCACGACGACGACGATGATGATGGCGACGAAGGCGACGACCATCTCCGTCCCAACCCCAACCCTCCCCCGCCGCCGCCGCTGCCGCCGCGATCCGCCGCGGCCACCGCCGACGAACATGGAGTCGATCCCGTGTCCCCCACGCGCGGGGTTAAGGAGGACCTCTCCGAGCTCACCAAAACCCTAACCCGCCAGCTCTGGGGCGTCGCCTCCTTCCTCGCCCCTCCCCCATCCCACACCCCCCCCGCGGAGGCGGAGGAGGAACCCTCGGATCCAGATCCGGAGGTCTCGGATTCGTCGGTGATCGCCGGGATCCGGAGCGACATCGCGGAGATCGGGGGGAGGTTCAGGACGGGGATCTCGAAGATCTCCGGGCACAAGGCGGTGTCGGAGATCTCCAAGATTGCGTCCACGTTCATACCCTTCGGATCCGAGGATGACGACGACGCGGCGGCGGAGGAGGAGCGATCTGAAGCGAGGCTTGGTGGTGGTGGTGGTGGCGGTAATGGTGTCGACGGCAGCGGTGTGATCGGTGTAACGGAGGAGGTGATCACGTTCGCGAGGAACATCTCGAAGCATCCGGAGACGTGGTTGGATTTCCCGTTGCTCCCCGAAGAAGACGATTTCGATGGTTTGTGTTCTATTAACTGTTCTTCGATATCAATTGAATTATGATGCATGTAGATGTGCTATTTGAATTGCGAATAGATGTATATAATGGCGATGTTGAGAAAAATTCATGCTTTAATTGTATAGAATTAAGTTTCAATAGGTTATTTTGGCTAAGATGTAGTTTCATTTGCTCCTGGGATCTATGAGTCCAAAATTAAAAGTGAATTTCTCTCTCTGCTATAACTTGAGAGCTTTCGTGTTAAGCACTTTTACTCTGCTATTTCACTCTAACAAAGAAAGCGACACCAATTTCTAATTTTCTGGGGAGATTATGGTAGATTATCGCTAGTTATGTAAGTTCTTCGTCTCATTGGGAATCGTTTGACCTTATGTCTAACACAGTTGAATGAATGAAGAAACTTTTAGCAGCAAAAAAAATTGTACTGATGGAATGTGGGATAGGTGAACAAAGGAAAAGCCATAATTATTTAATTTGTTTACTGATATGAAGCCTAATGGCATAATTTCATTAGTGTTCAAAATCTATCTCATAGTTTTCTCGAATGCAGGATCATCCTTGTTATTTCTTGTTACAGTATGCTGGTGAAATACATAAATAACTTATGTATTAGTATTTTAGATGTATATGCACAAGGCTATGTTTCTCTAGCTTCGTTGTTACTTCAACAAGTTTTGTGCTCTATGTCTTAATTGATTTGCTTTCGACTTTTGTATTGTGCCATTGGAATTTCACTTTTTCAAAATCTGTTTATAACTTTCAAACTATGTTGCCTTTCATGATTTATGAGATAAAAGATAAATACGTGGCGAGTTTGTACTAACTGCTAATATTACTGATGGTTAAGTAAAGTTATCAAACATGTTGCTCTTAAGCTTGTTTTTATCCTGTTACTTTATTGGAAGGCATTGCAATCAGTGCAATGCGGGCATTTTTATCCTATTTGCTTCTGATTGTTTTATTAATTGTATCATGCCATTGTCAGATTTTGACATGTCTGATGCCCAACAAGAGCATGCGTTGGCTGTCGAGCGCCTTTTACCTAGATTAGCAGCCTTAAGAATTGAACTATGCCCGAGCCACATGAGTGAAGGTTGCTTTTGGAAAATTTATTTCGTGCTTCTACATCCTAGACTCAATAAGCAGGATGCTGAACTTCTGTCAACTCCTCAGGTAACTTGCAGGCACTTCATGCTCGATTTTCCTGGCTTGATATTCTTTACCAGTTTGCACTTTCATATAGTTTCTCTTGCTAGGAATTTGACATCTAAGTTTGGCCATTTGTACTAACTTCATCATCAATTTACAAACAAAATATCTTACTTGTAAAGCTCAAATACTGAAGATTATGCAATACAAGCCCATCAAGCAGGATCTTGACTCCTTAGTTTTGACCAACTTTGCAAAGTATTATTCATTTCATGCGGTGGTAGACTATGCAAATCCTCTCCTTAATGTATGGATGTTTGTCCAACTGAAAGTGAATTTTTATTTTGTTACCATCTGTTCTTGTTTGTCTATATTTTCTCCATATCAAAAGCTTATACTTGATGCATGATTTTCAATTTGCTTTATATATGAAAATCTGATGTTATTGTCATCCTATGAAACACATTAATCTAGCTTTTTATTGGTGGAGGGGCATCTTTATGTGAGATCTAAGCTAGCTGGCAGGTTGTAATCTAACATTCATTTTGCTAATCTCCTAGATCTGATAAATTTATCTAAAATAATGTATCCATGTGAGGTGCTAGCAAGCTGTAATATTGTGGAAGTTAGTGGTTTGGCTTATAATAGAAGCGAGTACACTGAAACATGTGACTACCTGCTGGAGTGACCAACATTTAAGATAGTGTGATGCCCAAATATTTAAACTCCTAAGATATCCTTGCAAAACCAGTACTGCTTGATCATATTCTCACTTAGGCGGTGTTTGGCTCCACGTTAAAATAGCCTGGAAAGAGTTTTCTTGCTGAAAGTATCTTATATGGAACCAAACACTTGGAAATCAGGCCCTGTAATTCAGTTTAATATTCCAGTTAGATATGTGGAACTAAATACTTACGGTGAATGAATAGTATCCGAAGCCCTGTTTCTCAGGGGCTGTCTTCGATAGTATTCCAGTTATATATTCAGTTTACTTTAAGAAAAAGAATCAAATACGATAGGGAGGGATTTGTTTTGAGTTTTATAAAATTCTGGAGAAGCCAAACATGAGTTTTTGTTTCAACGGTTCCTTTATCCTAATGTTTCGTGCCGAGATCTGCTTCTTGGTGCAATTTTTGGAGTTTTTCTTCTTTTTATCTTTCTCAAATTCAAGAATTTCAATGACAAATGTTGGATTTAGCTAAAATGTTGTAGCAATTACTTTTTTGGTGCTTTCCCTTCTTTGAGAAACTCTCGACTTGCGCAGATTGTAGAAGCCAGGGCCATGCTACAGAGGCTACAGAATCAGACAAAGTTCGAAAAGCAGGCGCCCGCTATCGATCTCTCTTACAAGAAACCAGACCAACTTGCAACTCCAGAGGATAAGCACTTTTCAGCTTCGAGAGATACTTACGAATCCTTAACACCTAGTACGCAAGAAACCGTAGCTACTTCCCCTGAAATGGATCTGGAGACCGAGAAGCACCCAATCCTTACTGTGGAGAAACAAGTAATAGATAAGTCCGTAACTGAAGAAGAGCTATTAAAACCACATCCCTCCAGAGATCAGATCGAGCCGTCGGAAGTTTCTATTGACAAGTTTGATGATGAAGATGACGCCGACGACTGGTTGAAAGAGGAGGATGAGGAGGAGACGGGCGTTCCCGTGATCACCTCGATTCCAATAGGAAATGAGGAGGATGTATCCTTTAGTGATCTTGAGGAAGACGACGATGATCATACAAAATGATGTCCACGCGAATGGATAAGCAATTCGAAACAGATTTCGGGCCGACCTAAGTTGGAGCTCTCTCTCAGTTTCACATAAATGTCGGTTTACTGTTCATAAAAGCAAAACCAACGAGTTATGAAACGATCGAGCTTTCGTGTTGCTGCTGTATTTATACATCTGTTCGTTTCTGTCTCCGCCTAGTGTTCTTTCATTCGTTCGCATTCTCTGTAGATAAACGCCGTACGCAATTCTTTATGTTCCCTGAAGTTCTCTATTGATCTGTTTAGTTATATCTCATAATGGATTGCTCGTGTTTGTTTGCTTATATTTTGCTAAGCGATAGATATAAGAGTTACCAAAATAAGAGTAGTCTCCAAATAATAGCTCATGTAGTACTTTTAACTTTGTGTCTCCCATTTCTCTCTGCTCCTTTTTTAGTATGTCTAAAATTACTTTAGCATCCAAAAAACATTATTTATTTATTGCATACACAATACTACACTGTACAAATGCTTATGTATATCAAATAGAGGAAAAAAAAAACAGAAACAAAAGAATTGAAAACATATTACCAACCATTAATGCTTCCTAAAGAAATGACCAATCAATCAACAAATGAACAAGCGAAATCGAAGACTTAAAACAAAAGAATTAACAAAACTCCACCAAGCATTCAACATGTAATGGAGGATTACATGAGTTGATCAAGCCTAACCCTTCTTCTTCTTCTTCTTCTTCTTCTTCTTCTTTAGTGTTAGGGTTAGGGTTAGGGTTTTCTTAAAATGTAGTACTACTACTACTAGTCCTACTGATGATGTTATCAGGAGGGGAGGGAGACCTTCCCGGGGCGGTCGGCGGCCTTGAGGGTGCGGTCGATGAGGCGTCGCGCCTGCATGCTCTTGATCTCCATCCTGAGGCTCGCGCTCTTCTCCATCCTCGCATACGGCTTCTGCTTATTCTTCTGCTTCTGCTTCTGCTTCGGCATCAGCTTCTGCTTCAGCTTCTCCTTTATCACACCCACCAGGCTCCCCAGATGCTCACTCCCCATCAATGCCATTCTAATTCTAATCACTACTACTACTCCTCCTTTGTTTGTTGTTGTTGTTGTTGTTGTTGAAGGGAAATATTATACATAGGAGGGTGGTTAAGTTAGTTGCTTGCATGGCGGGAATAGTGGGTCAAGTTGTTACAAACATGATCATAATCTTCGTACGTAGATATTTAGAGGTTGTATATATAGTATGTGATTATGGGGATATGGTTACGTGGCTTATGGCTATTGGTTGAAAGGATTTTTCTCAAATATCTATATCTATCTATACTATATATAAAAACATATGAAATTCTTAGAATGACAGAGGGAATAAAAAAAATGAATAAAAAAATATTCCCTACGAATTTTTATGAATATCAAAAATAGCATTCATATCCATCTATATATCCAATCCTACGAATGCTTATGATTAATTTGTTAAAAAATATCTCAAATAAAAACGAACGGTTACAATCAGTCTGTTAAAAAATAGCATTCATATCCATAGATTTTACGTTAAAATTAAAATTTGAGTTGAAATCATGAATTAAATTTAATTTTGAATATCAAATTTGAATTAGCAATTGAAATTTTTTAATTACAATGGATTAAAATTAAATTTTAACAAATTTAAATTTATAAATTTTGGATATCAAATTTGAATTAATAATTAAAATATTTAATTACGGTGAATCAAAATTAATTTTATATTTTAAAGTAAATGTGAATTAAATTTTGATGCTTTTAGTTTAAACAACATATTTAAATTTTAGATTTATGAGAATTCAAAAAAAAAATATATATATATATAAAATAATATAGGATGCTGCAGATATTTTCTAATAAAATATAACATATGAATTTATAAAATATATAATTTTTATTGTAAAGTTTTGGATAAATATGATGTAAAAAAATTATATTGATTTGAAATAAATTAAAATAATTATTACGTATATATTTGCACGTACGCTCAACTAGTATATATAAAAAAGTTCTAGTGCATCGTTCAATTTTAAAAAAATATGAACTTGGTTCGAAATGTAAAGTAATTAAACTTCGAGCTTGGGATTTCGAATACCAATCATCAAACCCTTAATCACTTGTACTACGAGCAATTGATATTAATGGAATATGTGTTAAAGACAACTTGTATATACTTTGTGTGAATCTCAAAACAAGATTTGAGTACTATTTGATGGCTTGTACTTTGGTTATTTTATATAATTCGGTTAGAATTTGATAATTACGGATAGTTTGAATGCAAAATATTATGTCCTTTAACAACTTAACATTTTAGAGTAATCGGTTGTTTCACGTGATCAGACAACCATAGTTAGACTCCTTACGAGTTGGGTCAGATGAACCCAACTCGAACTCAACCCAAGTTGCAAAAGGTTTTTTTTCTTTTTAAATTTTTTTGTTGATTTTTAATTTACATACTATTTCTTAACTCCTTGAGAAAAGCAAAAGTCTCATGGAAGTGTAGTCCATGGTTTTCTAAGACCTAATTACCAAATCTTTAGTTAATTACATCTTTAAACCAGTTAACAAAAAACCAATTGGAATTAACCCATATAAAACAATATTTTGTGTTAGAAATGTGAAGTAACTTGGCTTTTATATTGCGCGTGAGCCTTTTGTCATGGAATTGTTAGAAAATATTATTTTTATACATTATCTTTAAGCTTAGCTTGAGCCTCAATTTTAATGGGTAATTAATATTAGTAGATAATGTGATCTTTAGGACATAGTACTACTATGTACACACACCTAATATATTTATTAAATTTCAAATAAATCTCAAGTTAAAGAGAATCACATGGAGAACTCAGAGTCACCACATCATCTAAATTATTAGAAGAGAATAAAATAATCAATAAATTTCCCACCTACTTGGACTCGTTGCATTGAAGTCGCCAATGGCTGCGTTCAACCGCCGAGTCCAATTGTATTGAAGTCGTCAACGCAGAACGGCGTCCCCACGGACCCCACCCGCCATAATTTGATGCGGACGGAGTCGCCGAGGCCTCGTCCCCGCATACAAGTTTCCGTGCGAGCGCCACGAAACCCCCGGTCCACCACGTCACCCGTGGACCGCACCATTGTTGCTTTAAAATTCGTGCAGAAATTTATGTGGGAAGCCTCTTTTACAGAGAGATGGCATGTTAATCACTGTTTTAATATTTGTGCATTATGTATGATAAAAAGTTTGACTATATCATTTTTTTGTCAAGAGACTTTTTGAAATTTTGATTCATAACTTTTTGAAGCTACTGTTGCTTAATTGAAGTTTATTATTTTCGAAATTCGTGCAGAAATTACGTGGAAAGTTTTTTTTTTTTTTTACGTAGAGATGATTTGTCTATTACTGTTTTAAAATTCGTGCATTATATAAAGTAAAAAATTTGAGTAGATCATCTTTTTGTAAAGAGAATTTTTAAAAAAATTTGATTAATAAGTTTTTGTAACCACAGCTACTTAATTAAAGTTTATTATTTTCAAAATTGGAGATTGATTTACTTTGAAGAAAATAATACTATTTTTGTTCGCATATAAAATAATGAGGAAACTTGAAGCTTTCTCACAAAAAGACGATCTCATTAAATATTAACTATTGGTTTAAGATTTGTGCATTATATGTGATGAACAGCTATACTGTTCTTTCATAGAAAAGTTTTTCATAATTTTTTTAAGCAAATAATAAGTTGAAGAAAAAAATTATTTAGTGATAATGTTTTTCAGTATAAGACCACTCCATCTGCTGTTTATATAATTTTGATATTCATATTATCTACATAATAGATAACGAATAAAATGATCTCACGCTGAGCGAGCTTCGCCACCAAATTTTTTTTATTTCAGCAGTTGAGTGGTACACAAGATGATGAGTTGGTGGACTGGGTTCACCGAATAGTTTTAATCGCATACGACTATTTATTCCAACGCTCTCTCCCCCGCGTTTATGATGGGGCCCACCGTTAACGGTATATATAACTCTTTGCCGCTCCTTTCACATCCCGTAACGGAACGTCCCCCTCTCCTCTTTAGATACGACTCCGTTCCGTTCCCGCGACCACCTCCCTCCTCCGTCCCTGTTGACCCCCGCCCTTTCTCCTTCGCAAAACCCCCTCGAGTGTTTCCTCCAAACCCTAGCCCCCGACCCTCCCCTCCTCCAAAACCCTAACCCCGCGCCACCGATTCCCATGGACTCCCGGTTCGCCGAGGCGGCGCTCGCCCTCTCGCGGCCGCCGCGGCGGCGGCGGTGGCTCCTCCTCGCCCTCGCCGTCGCCGCCTCCGGCTACGGCGCCTACCGGGTTTACCACCTCCCCTCCGTCGCGAGGAGGCGGAGGAGGCTCGCGCGGCTCCTCCGCGCCGTCGTCGCCCTCGCCGACGCCGCCTCCGCCTCCGCCGACGCCGCCGCCCTCGTCTCCGGCGACCTCAACCGCTTCCTCCGCTCCGACTCCGACGAGATCCCCACCAGCTTGCGGCAAGCGTCGAAGATCGCCATGTCCGAGGATTTCTCGAGCTCCGTCTCCGCCCTCTCCGAAGCCGTGACCCGCGGCGTCCTCCGAGGCTCCGTCTCCGGGGCAGATTCCTCAACCGAGCCCTTGTCGGATCGGCTTCTGGATAAGCTCTTCTCCCCCGCCGGTTCCGGCTTCGTCTCCGTCGTCGTCGGGAGCTTCGCGCGGAACCTGGTGGTTGCGCACCACTCCGCGGTGCCGAGCGGGGAAAGCGCGGAGGATCCGCGGTGGCTCCGGGTGGTGTGCGGGGACAGGGGGAAGGAGCTCGCGGCGAGTTGGATCCAGGTGTTCGTGAGCACCGCGGTGGCGGCGTACCTCGACCGCACCATGGCGATCAACACGTTCGACGAGGCGCTCTCCAGCATCACCAACCCCAAGCACGAGGCAAAGGTGAAGGATCTGTTCGTCTCCCTCAGCAACGGCGCCGTCGAAACCCTAGTCCGGACCTCGCACCAGGTCATGACCTCTTCAAGCTCGAGTACGTCGAAGACCCCAATGGGACTCGTCGCGAGAGAAGAAGCTACTGAATCGAATTCGGCCGCATTGGTAGTTCCAGGCAATAGGAGGTTAGTGCTCGACGTGACCGGGAGGGTGACGTCGGAGATGGTGAGGTCCTTCCTTGATTTTGCGCTGCGGCGGGTTTCGGATGGCGTGAAGAAGAGCGTCCATGGCGCTCACCATGAGGTGGTGGAAAGGGGCTTGATGGTGGTGAGGTATCTCAGTGCCAAGTCCATGGCCATCTTCACTGTATGCCTTGCCTTGTGCATGCACATCTCTATCGGGACGAGGCTCATCGTCCCTGCTTAAGTATCGGCTTCTGTTACTTCATTAGGAAGTTGTTGTTTTGAGAATTTTCGCTCTTACTGCTCCAGATTAAACTACATTCCTTGAAAAGAAACCACAGGAGAGAAAGGGAATCAAGTTCTATGCTTTTTTGGCGAACCTTCTTTCCTCAAAGACCAGCAGTGCCTGAATGTTTGTCCGCACGATTCGGTAAATTGTGTTAGACTTATTTACAGTTGATTTCTTTCTAATAGGATTGCTCTTTTCGGTGTGTTGGAAAAGGGAAATTGTTATTATTACATCAGATAGATGGGAAGCAACATGTTTTATTTGTTTGTAAGTAGAGAAAGCTTAAACGAAAAGCAGGTGTAGAGAAGAAGCATTGTACAATAAGAGTTCTGTTGGTATAAATTAGTTGGAAATATGAAGAAAAGTTGATTTTCTCTGCTGTTTTCTTACTTTTCACCTTATGTTCTTTGCAAATGTATGTTCTTTCAGCTCATTGATCTTTTTCTTTTTGTGTTTTCTTTTGTTACTTTTAATATGTTACCTGCTATGTCAAGCTTTTAATGTCAGCACTTGTATCAAGACATTGAATCGCATCTTTTTGAGTTTGAGTTTACGCATGGCTTATGTCAACTAGGAAATATTTCATCTGAATATGTGCGTGTACAAAATTACAAATCCCCATGGGGAATCTAACAGTAAGTTTGAGCTTTTACTGCTAGATATTTCTTGTTTTTCATGTTTGTGGCGTGCGTACCATTTTTATCTCATTCCTATGAATATTTGATCGTTTGTGTTTTCACATATAGCTTGTATTTAATCTTGATGTTTCGTTTCAGTGGCACCTCTTATTTCTTTCTAATCAGCACGTTGATGAGCTCTTATCAATTGCCGGAGTTGGCTTTGCCTCTTCATAATCAGCAGTTCAGTTGGAAGCTTGTGATAGCACTCGCTCTGATAAGCAACCTCAGTTCGGAAGCAGATGGGTTTTTAAATTTGCATGCTCTGCAGCATAATCGATGGTCCTATATGAGGGTATGTAGGAAACTCATTTTAATTGAAATGCACACACTAATTATTCTTATGTACCTGGAGATTTAATCACCTCGTTTTGGTATATAACTTGCATTCTAATCTCATATGTTCTTTTGGAGGCACGCCAGTTTTCCATTTTAAAGAGCAGAGTAACTCATCTTCATTTTCCAAGCAGGTTCTTGATAAGCTCTCAGTCACTGGAGTCGGCTTTTGCCTCTTTGTAATTGGTAGCTATTTGTCAAACCATGTGATTGTTTTCTACACATAGCAAAGGAGAAACCTCAGTGAAGAGGCAGATAAATAATTTTAAGTTTGTATTCTTCATAATGCAGCATAATTGGTGTTCCTATCTCAGGGTTTGTAGGAAATTTTGTTGAAAATGTGTTATCGTAAAGGTTCAACTGAAACCTATTTCGTTTAGTGTGGTCTTTGGATCAAGATCAAGTAGGGATAATGGGGGCCAATCAGATTAACTGAATGATCTGCTTTTATTTTTCTTCAAAAAAGATGAAGTTTTACCTTATTTTTGTTTTCATGAACTGAACTGGTATTAGTTCAATAGATATGATTTCTGTTTTTATGTTAGTATTGATGTGAGATTTGGGCATAGGGATTTTCCTCATTTATGAGTTAAATTGGGACTCATCATGATTCACATGCCTTAAAAGGGACGAAGGGCCAGGATTCCATTCTGGTCTCCATAAGGATTCTGTGCAGTCTTAGGATCCTGACATAGGGATGTCTACTCTTCCCTTGATTATCTCCAAATTCGCATTTGTTTGTGAATTGCAATATCATGGATTGGCTTATAGATGGATTCTAGCATTCACTTGTTCAGAGTTCAAGTGGCACATAGGAGCTGGACAAACAAATTTTGCAATGTGGAGGAAATATGCCCTTTCTCTGTTGTTTAAATCAGATTACTGCAAGAAAAGTTCTCTTGATACATACAGCCCGATTCTCTTCATCTCTCTCTCAGTTTCGTTCTTTTATCAATATACCCTTTGTTTGCTGTTTAAATCAGATTACTGCAAGAAAAGTTCTCTTGACACATACAGCCCGACTATCTCCATCTCTCTCTCTCGCTCTTTCTTGCTCTCTCTCTCTCTCGCTCTTTCTTGCTCTCTCTCTCTCTCTCGCTCTTTCTTGCTCTCTCTCTCTCTCTCTCTCTCTCATTCCTCGTGTCTGAAGTAGTCTGGCCTAAAGCTGATTCATTCTAGATCTAAATATCTCGTTTACCTACTAGACATAGTGTAAGATCATCTGTGTAAGATAATTTTGCAAGCTTTTTGTTTATATTTTATTTTCTGTTGCTGGAGCATGCTCGATTTTTTGTTTTGAATTTGAATCGTCGGACCTCTACATAAAAATATAGAAAACTAGGGAAACCTTAATGGATAATAAAGAGCACATGTGTTGGAGTATATCTTTTCCATGCACATCTTGGAGAACGGAGAAGTCAAACTTTGCAAGATGAGTTGGTGCTTACATAGCTGATTGGCCTCCTGGTTGTGTTTAGGAGCGAAAAAAAAATTCTAGAAAATATTATTAATTTGCTTGGAATTAGTGGCTCCAAGTCAAGGTCTTTGAAGAATCTTCTTGTTTGTCACCGGTCATATGGACTTCTAGTCATTGTTTTTTAAGATCAATCTAGGCACTTCTTACCTTTAAAGAGTGAGAAATAGAATGGGACAGTAGGGAAGCCGTATAGCATTCCTACAGACTTTCCAAGAAATTTCTGATCTAAGATCAATGAGTTTACGGTTCAAAATTATAAATTAGATGTATAATAGTGACATTTGGGGCTGATTTTCAATTGGTACTTGTAGAGAACAAGAAAGGGGAACAACATATTAATTTCCGTGAGCACAGGATGTAATAAATTAGATGAAATTTGTAAGACGGATCTTAAATCAAAAGTACAAAATCAACAATTAAAGGTGTTCTGATTTTTGAGAAGCGAAAGAAGATGAGATTTCCTTGAATTTAAATCTTCATAAATTGGCAGAAGACTTAGTTACAGAGTATATAGAGAGAACACTGATTTGACTAACAAAAATAATCATTTTGCCTAATTATTAAAGGAGAAGAAGTTGGTTACTTTCTTGTGGATTGTTCATGCTACAATTTTCTTAGCAATTCTGGTTTCTTATTTATTTCAGTTTAATTGCCTCTTGCTTCAGCAAATCCTTTAATTACTTCAATCAAATAATGTGCTGATTCACTTCACTTTGTCCTGGTCAAACTTGATTTCTAAAAGCCATTTATACATTCCACATCTGCGCATTGACTTAGTGACAGTTCTTGGGAAATTTAATCTCTTGCATGGCTTCGGACACCTTGCAGTTAATATATCATATGATCGATCTGCATCGGACAAACAATATTTGGAATGAAGCTCTTTGATGAAGTCAGTCCTCTTTGATGAAGTCAGTCCTTATCTCTAATACATTCACTGCTGGATTGGTCGTTCTCTGGTTAGTCTTTAAATTCCCTTCTCACTGATCTTCCAACAGTATTCTTATTTATTTTCTCGGCCAAACTTTTGTAAACCTTGACAAGGGAAAATATTTTGTAAAATTTGTAAAGAAGTTGTCGGTTCATTGCTTTTATTGCTAGTTGTTGACTTCTAATCGATACTTCAAATTTCACATTTCTTTGTTGACCTTCTCTGTAATCTCTGTGTATTGTCGAGGAAGCCACTTTACATCGGTAGCATCACTATTTCTGATAGTAACACAAAATTCTGGGCTTGCAGAGTCTTCACTCTGATATCATATTCTATACAACCTTGTTGATCCAGATGTTACAATCTGGTTTGTGGCTTAGAAGAATAAATCAATGGTTATTTGTCAGATGAATTTGCAGAAGAATTACGGTTTAGGTTGTGTCCCGGTTGGATCAGAGTTTAGATAAAACATTAATATATTCTATTCTAGGATGTAAGGAGGAAGCTAGAGGAATCATCGTCCTCTTCTGAATTCTTAAACAGTCCTTGCAGATCTCTCAGGTGGTTTTTCTTCTAAATAATTGAGCCCAATAAATAAAATTAAGTTATTTCTAGCGACTCGCTAATATTAACAGTACAATTATCTAGCACAAAATTAATTGACTTTGATAAACTAATAATGTTTCCTCTGTATTATTGCCTTCTTGATGCATTGCGTTCTGAATCCAATCATTCTTGAGCATCAAAAGAATTCTAATGCCGCGAATTTGTAGTGAATTTCCTGTTGCGTTAGATGATGCAGCATGCATGGCTTGATGCAATTGAGCTGTAGGGTTTCATATAAATTGATTGGACGTAATCATATGTAATTGGCTGTTCTACTATGTAATTGGCGGCGCAGGGTTTGTCAGTTTGTTTACGTGCGGATAAACATAGTGACAGATCTTTATTGATGAAATGCTTTTTAAACCACAGCTTGTAAACTTGCGATTTTTGAAAATTTTATCAGGTAAGAGTGAAAGAAAGAGGTTTTTCTCCTGCTTTTTGTTGTCTATTTTGAGTTCTAAATGTTTTCTGTGTTGGTTTTTCTAATGGATTGTCTACATCGATGAGCACATTGAGGTGTTGATCTAAGAGCCTTTGTATTCCTTTTTAATTCTTTTATTATAGGGCAATTGGATTTCTTTCATTAGTAATTTAGTTATTTGGCTTTACTTTCTCTCCGCTCTTATTACTTCATTTTGTTGTTTAATTCTCACTTACTAGTTGGACATTATTGACTTAAAACTCGTCTGTTTAATTTCTTTCAACGATCTTGTATTTAACAATTTTTATGTCTCAAACAGGTCACAAAAAAAAAGAAACACTTGCTGATAAAGAGATGGAAACTACAGTGGATTGGAAATTTGATTGACATTTTCTTGTAAAGAAATTCGGCTGATTCGTAGCGCGATTAACCAGTTCATGACGTAAACATCCATTGAAGCTTTGTTTATGGTACGCTAATTTCCCTTTTATTTGTTTATTTATTATTTATATCTCTCTTAGTTTTATTAGAAGTTCTATGTATCTCATTCCCCTTGTCAAAACCATAATCTTTACTTTTGGAAAGGAAAAGCTTAACAAAAAGTCTAGCATTTTTCGCTCCTTTCGTTATTATTCCAGTTTTCTGTAAGATTCTGCTACAGTAAGATGCTACATTTTCCTACCACGTAGCGGTAAGTGAAATCAATGAAGTTATGTTTTTACATAGTACATGTGATTGTTACATGCTAATTTGCTCGCTGATTTGACGGCAGTTGATTACGGGGCGCGTAAGATCCAACCGCAAGGAGAGTGCATAACTTTCCATGCAGTTCGGTTAGCGAAATAATGATTGAATTCAACAATGAATCTTTATGTCAGTATCATAAAGGCGCGTCGAAACGTTCGGATTTTGGTTCAAGTTTGGCTCCAGAAACACTGTGTGAACTACCTCGCGCCGCACGTGTGAAAATGTGAGATCTCTCTCTCTCTCTCTCTCTTTTGCCGCAAATGTTGACTATGTATGTATATTGAGATTGTTGAGCATTATTTGCCCACACTCAATTCCTAACCATTCATTGTTCAAACAGAGTATTTTAGGAGAGGATAGGGTGGGGATGATGGAGTGTGATTTGTGGGCCACAACAACTAGAAGTTTATACTAATTTGAGGCATGCGGCGGGCCCTACCATCATCGCTGCCCTCGTTGCGAGGGTCGTCCCCAGTGTAAGACTGCCCTATCTGCTGTCCTATCTGCTGATCAATACATGATCGACACGAAATTGAGAACGACGTTAGCGGTAAATGAAATAGTCTTATGTCAGTAATCATCCTCAAAAGCTTCTCTTCTTCGTATATATGACAGTCGCATCCACCACCGCACGCATTCGGGCCATTAGGTCAAAAGAGTTGAGTTCCCATTTTGTCTGTTAATAGGCTCCCAATGTAAGACCGTTTTATCTGCAAATCAGTACATGATTGGCATGAAATGAGAAACGGTGTTAACGGCAAATGAAGTAGTCTTATGCCAGCAATCATCCTCAGAAACTTCCTCTTCTTCGTATATATGACGTTGCATCCACCGCCGCCATGCCATTAGGTCGAGAGAGTTAAGTTCCCACTCATAGATCTATAATAGGCCTCTAATGTAAGACCGTTTTATCTGCAGATCAGTACGTGATTGGCGTGAAATTGGATACACTGTTAACGGCAGATGAAATAGTCTTACGTCAGGGATCGTCCTCAGAAACTTCCTCTTCTTCGTATATATGAGAGTTAAGTTCCCACTCATAAATCTATAATAGGTCTCTAATGTAAGACCGTTTTATCTGCAGATCAGTACGTGATTGGCGTGAAATTGGAAACACGGTTAACGGCAGATGAAATAGTCTTACGTCAGGGATCGTCCTCAGAAACTTCCTCTTCTTCGTATATATGACGTCGCATCCACCGCCGCACGCACTCTGGCCATGCCATTAGGTCGAGAGAGTTGAGTTCCCACTCATTTAATAGGCCACTAACTTAGTTAATAAAAGGGCACTCACTGTATACATCCCCCACCCAAAAAAGTAAAAGGAGCACTGCTAGGGCATTTTGCCCATATATCCTTACGGAGTTTGAATTTTGCACATTTGTCCCTCAAAACTTTTAGTTCAATGTTTCTTAAATTAACAGTTCAGAATTTAGGGGGGTTCATGTAGAAGATCAAAATATTAAATAAGCGTTTGGGACTCAACTGCGAAATATAAAAAAGTAGGACCTTTGGTAGAACTAACCCTAAAGATATAATAATCTCTTAAAAAGATCCAGTACTAATTGGACTAGATTAATTGATTGTTAGAATTTCGCAACGAAGGAAAAGAGCGTAACAACAAGTCGGCGCCGAAAAGGAGCCCTCACTTTTTCGTACAACCAAACACAAGATATAAATATTATTAAACAGTAGGACTGCTGTGCTTTTAGAGGCACGAAAATTTTTGTGCTTCTATTTTGTTCGCAATAAAAGAACAGTCGAATCGATGATCGACTCTGTTAAATTTAATCTGCATTAGTTAAAATATAATTTATAATTTTGGGACATTATCTATTTTGTTATTGAGTGGTCTTAAAGTGGGCTATGAGATATTTTTTACTAGTGATCAAGTTGTGGGGTGGGACTTCTTTTTATATAGGTGGGGTATACTAAAAGGACATGCTTAATTAGCTTTATAAAATTGAGATTGTATGATTATCATAACCATCCATGTATATGTTGATCAACCTACTTTGACATATTATTATTTGGTATTATATATAGAGTTTTGACAAAGTAATAATGTGCCTTTGCCAAATTTTAAAAGGTGGTTTATGCGGCCGCATATGGTATATAACTGAGTTATAGTGCGCTCATATATTTCTAACTATAACAAGTGTAATTTCTATATAGTTTTTAAGCTATATATATATTCGCTATTTTAAGATAGCATACTATCCGCTTCGTTTATTTTTTTTAGAAATAAACTTAGCTGCAAATATGAATCAACTAGGATTCGAACTTGGGACCTCGGGTACCAACCACCAAGCCCTTTGTCACTTGCGCTAGGGACGGTCAGTATAATTGACTAATTGTTGGTTGAAATAAACTTAATGTTCCTTAATAAAGAGTAGACTTTTAATTTAAAGTAATTAGTTTATAGCAAATTAAAACATTTTTTTCCAAATTTAATTTGGAACATAATTAGAAAAGGACCCATTCTTTTTTTTTTTTTGAGAGATTGTGAAAGAGTCCATATGATCCATCCTACCTAATTTTAGACTCACACATTATGAAATATTCCTAATACTACCTTAATTTCTATGCTTTGTCAAAGTCTCAAATTGGATACAATTCCATTAAAAGCAACCCACTTTTTGGCTTGTTTGTATACACATGGTTTCCTCATGGTAGGGTCATAAATGGATGGCCATGATGATGGTCACCAAATTTATTCCATGGAACCTTAACATGATGAGGATCATATCACATACATACATTAATACAAAATTGGTCAATTTTATTATTACCCATGTGGGTGAGGAATTTTATAAACAACACAAAAAAAGATGATACCTCCACCTTCTTAATTATGAAGCACATATATTTCCAAGGGAGTTTATATAATTGTGTGAATGAAAAGTTTGAAATTTTTTAAAAAAAAGTGAGGAGAAGTTGTAATATGAAGTTATTGTATTTATTCCAATGGAAATGTATAAATTAAAGAGAGTTTAATGAAAAAGCTTTAGTATTAATGTTACTAAAGTGTGTTCAATGAGAACTTTACTAGTACTTTTATAAAAATATTTATTCAAATAGTACGTCTGCAGAAGCTTCCGTCTCATAGTTTAACTTAGTCAAATATATAGAACTTCATATTATATTTATTCCAATGGAAATGAGTAAATTAAAGAGAGTTTAATGAAAAAGCTTTAGTATTAATGTTACTAAAGTGTGTTCAGTGAGAACTTTACTAGTACTTTTATAAAAAAATATTATTCAAATAGTACATCTGCAGAAGCTTCGGTCACATAGTTTAACTTAGTCAAATATTTAGAAAATATCTCCACTTACCATGTGGTCAAACCCATAGTTGACTGTGTAAATATGGGAGAACTTTTTCTTTTTTCCACTGATGGGTACATGCACGAGCATTACTGCGGCACGTGCGCATCTTTAAGACTAATGCTTTGATTTTCGTACTAATTAACTAATTTATAAGTTGTATGTTTCCAAAGAAAGAAGCATGAATAAATTAAATATATATGCATGGTGACAAATATTAGCTTCCAATTAGTGGTGAGCTGTTTTTTAGGGTGTGTTTTGGTTTTCATAAAGCCCAAATCTCCTTTTCATTTAGTTTTTTTATTTAATTTGGCAAACGTTTATATATAATAATAGGTAAAAATATACACAACTTATCTAAACTATAGACGATTTTGAATTGGCTATCCAATCTTTTAAAATTTTAATTTTACTACTAAATCTTTTAATTTATTTGATTTGAATCAGTCAGCGGCACTTTTGCTAGCTTCAAAATTTAAATGCATCGTTTATCTTACAGATTTAGTTAATATGCTTCATGCAATTCTCGCAACTATAAATTTATTAAAGTAAGTAATTAACTTAAATTTTGAAGCAAAATATCGTTGATTGAAAGGTTAGATAGTAAAATCAAAATTTTGAAAGGTAGGGTATCCGATTCGAAATGGTCCATAGTCCAGATAAGTTATGTATGATTTTACCTATATAATATGGAGACCTCCTCAACTATCATTCATATTTAGATAGATTTTTTTTTTTTTTTGTAATTTACACTCCTTCAACTTTTAATTTTCTTCATTTGAGTTACTTTCTAAAATGATTGAGAATTTATCATTAACGAAATCCGCAATCTAATTAGCTTAAAAAGCATACAAAATTGTTAAAATTAGTACAATCACAGTTAAATTTAATAAAAGTTTTAATCTCATTGATAAAAATAGTTTAATTCAAAAGAACCATGCAACAAGAGCCATAAATCAAATTAAAGAAAAATAGTTGAGAGGTCCATTTCAAAAAGGCCTAAGTTCAGGGGATTTGTGTAGAATTTTAACCTTTTTATTCTCGAATAATCCAATCCAAATTTGTCGTTCATCCATATGCCAAATTGTGGTCGGTTTGGATCATATGGACAAAGTCAAAGCTACAATTTATGATTTGATCAAAACCCAATATGTGACCCACAACCCAAAACCCTCTTAGTTGTACTACATTATACATTGACAAGGAGAGAGAGAGCAACTTAATTTGGGTGGTAAACACAAAGCTTCAATTCATTCTAGAAGGTTAAATTTATTTATTTATTTCATGTTAACAAGGAGAGAGTCAACTACTTGAAATAAGAAACATGGTAGTCTCATCCATATGATGTGGTTTTACTTCTTGTTTGGTAAACCTATTCTTATAAATTGTATTTTAGTGGCAACCAATAAGCTTTAGAGAGAGGCTTATCCTCACCCTCTTCACCATATATACATATATCAAACTAAGAACATATATATATATATATAGCGAGCTTGACTGGACTACTATCGGTAGTAAACCGCCCCGTTTACTATCGATTTGTTTTCGATGCTGGAGCTTCCAAATTGACGATCGGCACCGTTGAACATGATCTAGACCATTCAAACTATCTGGAAATCAAATTTCACGCTTTTTCGATATTATTCTCTTGTCCATCAAGTGAACAGAAAATGAATGGCTGAAAATGAATATCCTATAAAAAGTGATGATAGAAGTCTTGTAATCAAGATCAAGAGTACAGATCTTATTTTAAATAGTTCAAAGAATTTTCTAACAAAAATTTAGTTGATTTGAATTCTTCTATACCGTTAAACGAGCAAACACACCATATCGGCCATTAAAATTACAGATTTTGTAACCCTTTGATCGTTCGGTTAATGATATCAAAAAAGCATGAAATTTGATTTCTAGATAGTTTAAATGGTCTAGATCATGTTCAACGGTGCCGATCGTCAATTTGGAAGCTCCAGCATCGAAAACAAATCGGTAGTTTACTACCGATAGTAGCCCAGTCAAGCTCTATATATATATATATAGAGCTAGGCTGGTATACTATCAGTAGCACTGAGGCCTCCGTGCTACCAAGTTGTTTTCAATGTTGCGGCTTCCAAATCGACGATCGGCTCCACTAGACTTGATCTACACTATTGAAAGTGTTTGGAAACTAAATTTCATAATTTTTCGACATTATTTGGCTAGTGATCAAAGGGTCTCAAAATTGACAATTTCAATGGTAGATGAGATGCGTTTGTAAGTTTAACGGTGTAAAACAATTTAAATCTGATAAAATTTTTATAGAAAATTCTTTGAACTATTTAGAGTAAGATCAGTATCTCTGATCTTAAATTTAAGCCTTTTATCATCATTTTTTATGAAATTTTTATTTTCAGCCATTCATTTTTCGACTACTCGTTTGATAGGTAAATGATATCGAAAAATTATGAAATTTAGTTTCCAAACACTTTCAATAGTGTAGATCAAGTCTAGTGGAGCCGATCGTCGATTTTGAAGCCGCATCATCAAAAACAACTTGGTAGCACGGAGGCCTCCGTGCTACCAATAGTATACCAGCCGGACTCATACATATATATGTATACTCAACCTTCCATTGTTCTAAAATATATATGAAACAATTTTGTATGATGTATAACAGTTGCATCATATTTAGTTGATTATTTTGCTTATTCTCTCTCTCCTCTTGCTAATTAGTAAATATCTCAAACTACATAAGAATTAGCTAGAGCATATATACATGATCTTTTTCTCTAGGCATAGTTGTGAGCTCATTCATCTATATCATCAACAATATATCTGAGGAAAGCATTGGAGCTGAGAATAGAAACCATGGAATTGATAAGAACCAGTTACAGATCAAAATACCCATAATTAATCCTATAATTATACATATATATATATATATATATATATATATATATATATATATATATATCTCTCTCTCTATATATATATATGTAGCTCTTCTTTCTAGTTAATTGTGTTTCCCTTGAGTGTAGATGTAGTCAATTTGAGCCTCCAGTGTCCTCCTCATCAAGCACTCCTCCTCTTTCTCTCCTCCACACATGACTTCTTCCATTTTCTCATAGCTCACCTCTTCTTGACCAGCTACCTATAAAGATTAAAACAAATACCAACCCATCAAAAAAATTAAGAAAAAGAAAAAAAAGTACTTCTTAAGACTATTCCTGAACCATTTCATACTATATCAACTTTTAAGATAATATGGTCGATCTGGTCTCAGTGCATGTGGTATGGTTCGCCTGATACGTGCCCACCACGCACGTGGCACCAGAAGTGTTAAGATTATTCTTAGACCATTCTTTAGCCGATCGATCTTTTGGGTATTTAGCAGTAGTTATGTCTGCAAATTTGAGATATGAAAGGGAATGGAGAAATGAAGAGAGTAGCTACCTCTTTTTGGCCATTGGTGTTGCTTGGATCAGCTGGCTCTGGCCTCCCTATTGCTTGTTGCTGGTTGAGAGAGAAGAAGATCATGAGGAGAGCTATCACAAAGAGAGAAGCATACTTTGATGGCATGATTAAATGCCCCCTTTTTTTTCTCAAGTTGCTTACAATAAATTAATAGGGTTTGAGGGGAGGTGAGAGAGAGAGATTGGTTGAGGGAGAGGGGAAGAAGGTGGTGTCTTGAGTAACTTAATGAATGAATGAAGAGATTGGTTGGTTGGAAGAGCTTTGTGAGGGAGTGGAGAAAGGAAAGAGGTAGAGGTGGTCTTTAAATAGATGCACATAAATAAATGTTGGTGGGAGTTCCTCTAACTCCTTAATAGATTGTATGTATCTTGTACATCCTAGTACACTAGGCTTGTTCCTATTGGTTATATATATATATATAGAGAGCGAGTTGAGCTCCCGTGCTTTTAAAAGCAGTACATGAGCATTAATTTGTGTTTGCGACTTTTTAATCGTCGGATCGATTCAAAATTTGTGCAGCACTATTAATGGCATGTCCTATTAAGTTCTTTTACTAATGCTGTACGGATCTTGAGCCGATCCAACGACTAAAAAACCACAAATACAGATATTTTTGTACTTACAGAAGCTCAACTCTCTCTCTCTCTACATATATATACTCATTTTTAATTAGATAGCAATATATAAATAAATAACATGGCCATTTCAAATGTACTTTCTAAAAACTTTAATAAGTGATTAAATTTATTATTCTAATATTTTAATCTATTTCAAACCTACTCTCTATTTTAACCCGGAGTTAGGGTGAGGATCAAGTTAACCTCACCGGGAGGTTAACCAGAACCAACTAATGAAAAGATATATATAAATAACGAAGAAACTTTAAATAAGAACAAATTTTTATCACTTAAAATTTTCACAGATAAATATAATTAAATATCTAATATTTTTGATAAATATGAAAGTGAGTATATGAAAATAAAATATATTTGGGGTATTGGGTGAGAATATATAGATCAAAAGTTGCCTCGGATGTATCGCCGCAAAATTCGTACGTAGTTCAGATGATGAATTGGAATTGGATTGGTATTACTATTATTATTATTAGTATTAATTATTATTATTATTATTATGATTGCGTGCTCTTACTGTTCATACTACATGTACACTTTCCATATTTGTGATATATATACAAAAAAATTGTTAGAGGAAAGATGCTTTTTCTTTTTTTATTTTCTCTTTTTAAGATATATATATAGTGTTATATTCGATCAGCTATATTAATTGTTGCTATATATATTGTTGGTGTACACATGCATATATTGTCAACTATAGTACTATTGGTTTTGGTTAAAAAAAATATTGGATGGCATTTATTTTCGAGTCAAAAAAAAAAAATTAAAACTTTATTTTATTTTTCTATGTATATATCTATGTTTATGTGTGTACCCTTGCTGGAAAATGGTTATAGCTACATAGCAATACGAGCCTCCATTTTATAAAATAAGGATCTTAATTTTTCCACGGCGCGTGAAGGAGTGTAAGATTTATATTTTTTTTTCCGAGTGTATAGCTAGTATTATCTTTTATTACAATCATCCTAATTATCTCAGCTAGAATACTTTTTAGAAATATTGAGTTCTTAATCTTTTCACATCAATTTTAATAATGGAGTTTCTGAATTGACGATTGACGCTACTAAAAATAATTTATCACAAATGAATTTTAATGAAAGAACCAAGTTTTATGACTTTTTATATTATTTATATTGTCCAATTAGTGTGAAATTTATAATTTTCAAAGAGATATATAAGGTGTATTTGTGATCATTTAATTAATAGGTAAATAATATTAAAATATCACAAAATTTGATTCTCCCTAAGTTTACATGTTGTCAATCGTATTTAATGATATTGATCATTAATTTAGATATCCCATTGTCAACAATAATATGAAATTAAGTATTAAGAATTTTATGCTCGTAGAAGTATTCTACATGAACAGTGTATCATGTTTCTTAATTTGCCCGAACAATTAATATATATTACCTAATATTAATCCTCATAAAACCATTAATACAATGCAGTAACTCTATGAAATTAAATGCATTATCACATAAGTAATATTAGTTATGTATTGATGAAAATAATTCTTCACACAAGAGAACCAAAGAATATGATGAATCCAATAACGGATAAGCTACCATTTGGATCCAATATTTGCCCAAAACCTAATGTTGCATTAAGCTAATTAAAAGGTAAATTAATTTAAGTAGATTAATTAAACCATACCCAGATCATAATCTCACAACTAAATGAGCCCATTATTCACGATTAAAAATTGTAAACAGAAGTGGCAGATATTAGGCGAACCATACTACTATATGCACTGACAAAATAATTTATTTATAAAAGTAGAACAATTGCCATGGTGATATAGTTATAATTATATTTTAAACTCATTTTTGTAGATGAGTGATGTGGCAGTGTGTCAATGGCTTAAACATCTTATTATCTCTTATAATTAATAGAGGTTGGTCAACTCGAGGAGTTATCTCCTCACTTAGTCAAATCTAACTAAATAAATATATTAACTCGATAATTATTGTTTTTTTAGGGTGGTGAATTGACTACACAAAAAATTATTACTTTTTTGGTGTTTCCTTGCATCTGACTTCAACA